>JAJVHD010000035.1:0-600000 GCA_022207745.1 Brachionus rubens | reverse complement strand
TTTTTGGTACTATTTTTTTACCTTGAAACTCCCAACTAACTTTATCATCTGTTAATTTATTTAATTCTTTAAGTTGATCCTTTAAGGACTTGTCTTGTTGTGACCAGCTTTCTACTTTTTTATTGAATTCAGTAGTTGATTTTCCAAAATTAGCGCCAAACAGACCAAAACTCATTCCGACGTCAAAGCTATTACTGTAACCTGATTCATTTTCATTGATTCCTCCACTGTAATTGTCTTTGTTTAAAACAATGTATTTTTTAGAACCTTCTGACTTTACTTTAAATATGTTTGAAAGCTCTTGTTTAATAATATCCGGTTGCAGATCATTGTTAAAATTGTAACTGGATAAAGAGTTAAGAGCTTCGTCAACGTTGACATGTTTAAAGACAACATCAGATGTTTGCTTGATAAAATCGTCGATAAAATTTTGAGAAAATTGTGATTCAGACATTTGATAATCTTCGTAAATTTCTAGGTTTGAGTAAATTTCCGATGCAAACTGTGACATTTGATCTCTACTCACATAAACAGAACTTGCAGGTCCAAACACTTGGTCCTCAAGACCTAAATTTAGAAGCTGTTGAGCTTTTATTTGAAGTTTGTTTACTTTTGTATTTTTTCCGTTGACCATGAAATCACATTCGATAATTGGCTCCCATGCTTTACCTAGATCTTTCAATTTTTTTTCAACCTTTAAACGATTAACACTACCGGAAGCTTCCATAAAATCAACACGAATAGGAAACTCTTCAAGCATCATTGCACTACCACCTAAAATAACCTGTTTGCCTTCATCATCAATAAATTCAATGAAACAATCGAATTTTGAGGGTACCAAACTGATAATTTGAGTGGGTAAAACATCGATTTCGTGTTTTTGCTTCACAAGTTGAACAAACTTATTTCTATGAACATCTGTTAACATATTTACTCTGAAATAGAAACCTTCTTGATGAAATTTTAAAAAATTGGTTTCGTTGTCTGCTACTACCAGTTGAGGCACACCCAATGAATGCCAATTTAATTGATGGTATTTTCTTTTGTTTTCGTTTTCCAAGATTGATTTTGAACCAGTCGATAAAAATGCTTCTAAATGAATCATTCCATTTTCGGTCTTGTAATCACCAACCAAATCAAGTGTACCAAAACTTATGTCTTCACCACACGCTTCGTCTGTCAACTCAACATTGTAGTGAGTTAAAACACAAAATAAAAACAATAAAATACAAAGTTCTTTTGAATTCATTTTTCCAATAAAATGTAAAAAAAAGAGTGTTGATATTTATAACAAGTTAAATGTTCTTATCATTTTAAAAATTTATTTAATTAAAAAAAAAGGGAATACTTTTATCTTTTTTGATAGAAAATAATTTGCTATTTTAACAAAATTTGATTCCGTGGTCTTTGATTTCATTTTAATTATTTTCAATTTTATTTTTTTTTGTTAAATAATACTTTTTACCTCCCTTTTTTTTAAAGCTAGGTTTCAAATTCTTTATTTATCCATTTTAAAATGTATAATTTTAAGAATTAAAAAATAGTTTCAAATCCTTACTAGTAATCATATTCATCATTCGAGTATCAACAACTTGGGACTTGCCACGGCATGGTTACTACTCTAGTTACTGTGGGACGTTCATCATAAACAGCGTCACTCATCCGAGTCCATGAGACTGCGAACTCGACAACTATTCAGACTTAGCTTGGAACCACAAACCAAGCGTACTCTCCTAAAAAGAAGAATACTTAACTTTGTAAACTTGGATAAACATTTACATTATCACATTCACATTTCCACGTGCGAACTTGAGACTGGACAAGGTATGGTATGGCTAAGATGTTGAAAAAAAAATTGCATTTTAAAATTAGGAAATTATTTATTTGCGATTAAAAAAATTGATAAAAAAAAATTTTGATTTTTTTGTCTGAGTTTGAATAAAATAATTTAAAAAAAAAAATTTAACAAATTCATATTTTTATAGTTCAATTTGGTTCCTATAATACACCGGGAATAAAAAAAAAAGTATCAAAAATTCTAAAATTCTAAATATACGATGTCTTGTTATCACTTTCTTTTTTGAGATTCGATTTTTGTTGTTCACATCGTTCAAATTGTTTTCTTATATTGGGTACACTCCAAGTCACACCAGCTAATTCCAAATCACACACTGACTTGTTCTTACTCGAATCACTGTTATTATTATCATCCATTTTTTTGAATAAATTCAATGTTGTCGCGTCTATGCTAACCCTATTTTGACTCTGTTTGACCCGTGTCACCTCTTGGTTCGGACACAAAGTAACTATCGACTTTCGATTCATCTCATTCTTTTTATACTTATTCTCAATAGCTGAGTAAACCTTTGACACAAATCTTGGCTTTTCTTGTACCTCATTCGAAAATATGTAATGCATGCTTTTACGGAACTTAAACTTTTCTTCAATTTTATCCGGGTCGTTTTTTAACGAAAGACTCCTCTTTACGATCAGTTTGACTTCTTTATCATTAAACAAATTCACAACCAAGTCCTTTGAATTTTGTTCAACTGGGTCAAAATCATACCTCACTTGCTCAAAAACAAGTTCAAAACATGAAACAAAAAATAAACCAAAATAGAAGAGTTGATTTTGACGAGATGTTTTCGATTCATTTGTTATGTTTGGAGATTGATTTTATTAGCCATATAACGACAAGTCCTGACTTATACGTAATTGCGTATGACAAGTTACTTGTCGAAGAAATTAACAGTATGATGCTTACAACCAATGAATGTGTACTGGTCACTTATGATACCACTTTTATTATGGGAGATTTTTATATGTCGGCTTTGCTTGATAAGCATAATTTACTTAGAAAAGAGCCAGTTGTTTATCTATTTCATGATGTCAAATCACAATATATTCACCTCTCTCAATATTTATAAATCAAATCTCTTAATATTTATAAAGATCTACCATTAGACGTCGTTATTTTGACTGTGTCATAAGTTGTCGGTTTACTATCACAATGAAATCATACGCGGTTTTTGTTTAAGTGGTAATTTTCCACTTAAAGATGATTATTTCCGATTAAAAAAAAGACGCTGACTGGGTTGTTTATAGACCAAATGTGAGTATAGAATCAATCGTGTCGGATATTAGAAATACTGATATTGAACTTATTCAATCGGTTAAGAGTGCCACATCGGGCCACATATTCAGTGCGTCCATAAATAACGCGCGCTGTATTCCAAGACACTATTAAGAAAAAATTTTGTCCAGTTAGGTAAAAAGAAAAACAAATATAAAAGAAAAGAGTTAATACAAAATAGTACACCAAAATTTGACCGAGTTAATTATGTTATAGGTCAACGTAGACGAGCTCATGCTTTGAATTAAGGTTCTGATACTTTTAAAATTCGCATCTTGCTTGTATGACGCTTCTTGATGATTTAAGTCAATTTTGTTTGCTATCTTTTTTATTTTATCATCTATGTCTGACACTTTATCTTCCAATGCACGTCATATTGGCATGTCTTTTGTTGGAACCTCAACTCCTTCTTGAAGACCATGGTCCATTATTTCAGTAACATCATCCGACATTAAATGGTTGTACTTAGTATCAGCGTTAAAGCTATCTTTATGATCGTAATGATTGAAATACATATTCACTACTTGTTGTTCAAGATACTTATGGTATAGTGGCCTTTTAGACTAACTTGGTGCATACCCCCCTTCAAGGTAAGACGTTTGAGAGGCAAACTGTCTTCTGTAGCGTTATGCTACCTGTTGCGGGTAGTGGAATGGAAGTATTTCAGATATAAAGCCCTCAAGCTTACAAGGGATTACGAGAGGACAGCAATAAACGTTAATAGTTTGACGGAACCAACTGCGGCCGAGATGGCCAAGTTAAAAAAATAGGCTAAAGAGCATCCGAAAGAGGACGTTTGGAACATAACATTTAATAATAAAATGATGGTCCAAGATCCCAGGTGGTTTTAAAAGGGGTCGAGATCGATTTCCTGGTTGATACATGAACGTCTATCAACATTATCAACGAAAAGATATTCGAGTTGTTAAAGTTGCAGGTTAAGCTAGTCGAGTGTAAGACTAAGTTGTTTGGGTATCAAACAAAAACTCCATTACCAGTGTTGGGTGAATTTGATTCCGAGTTGGAGTTTAGAGGATTCAACTTTTGATTGAAACGGAAATGAGGTAAGCAAATGTGAGAAGGAAAGCCTCAGTACGGTATGGAATTGCGAAAAGTTTTGGACTCAGATGTTCGGGAAAGCCTTTTACATTGGAATACGTTTGGCATTAGGATTGGAAGAGTTTGAGTATGTGCTTGTTCATAAGCCTGTCGTAATGACGATAAGAGGTCCTACCCTAATATGTGAGCTGACTTTTTAGTGATCTTGTGAACTGAGCTTTTCGTGAGATTCAGTTGACGACACTAGCTCACATAGGTTTTTATACAAAAAAAAATTGACATGCAATTAAAACAATATTTAATTAAATACAGTTTCACTTAATTTAAAGAAAAAGAGACAGATAAGTTTTCTGTTGAAAGCGTGCAAGAGTCCACCAAAGACGAGTTAGGAGCAGGGACGCCCAAAAGTTTCTTTTTTCAAAATAAAAGTGTTGAAATAGCTCAATAGACTTCTTGAAAGTGCTTTATGCGCTTTCTGACTAAGGTAATTAGGGTAGTTTATGAAAAATACTAGGGGCTACACTCAATTAAATATTGTACGTATACAATCTTTGAACAGATGATAGTCAATAATCCCGTCCGGGTAGTCTCTCAAATATTCCTTAAAAAAACAAATTTTGTCAATATGGGAAACATATTTTTTAAAAAAATTTTTGAAATAAGTTCAAGTTTATCCTAGTTTACAAAGTTAAGTATTCTTCTTCTTAGGAGAGTACGCTTGGTTTGTGGTTCCAAGCTAAGTCTAAATAGTTGTCGAGTTCGCAGTCTTAGACACGGATGAGTGACGCTGTTTATGATGAACGTCCCACAGTAACTAGAAGTTGTAACCATTGGCCGGCCCCAAGTCCGGATGAGAAACCTTTCAATAAAACCACGATCGTCGGCATCTTGACCTTCTTTCGTCTTTTTGGAGCTGACTGGGACTCCAAAGACTATAATATTCTTCTTTATCCTCTCTCTCTCTCTCTCTCTTTGCTCACTCACAACCGAGTTTAACACTTCAATTTGTTCTGGGGGGACGTTCCAATTTTTTTCCCTCAACTTGTACCATTGCTCGACTAGCAACGGTTACCCAGCTAGACAATAACGGCTCTTTGACTTGTTATGCTTCAATGATGATTTTACTCGTTTTAACTCTTTCTTTTTTTAACTCGTCTTCTAATTTTTCAATTCTCGTCCTTAGTCCTTTTAATACTAAATTTCAGAACTAGAATAAACAATGGTTTTGACTGTAACAATGCCGTCCCAGATCAAGCGATGATATGCTTAAAGATTGGGCGCTTTATTTCCAAAAACTATTAAACGTCGAACAAGACGAATCGTATGATCTTCCACAACCTGCGAGCAAAGGCCTAAAAATCGATACAAGCGATTTTACAAGAGCTGAAGTCGACGAAGCAATTGACTCGTTAAAGAACTCAAAATCACCGGGTATCGATAGCTGCATTGTGGCCGAAGTTTTGAAGAACGGTGGAGACTTTATTCGAACAGTAATACATCAAGTTTGTTTAAATGTTTATAACAATCATGAGCCACCGGAGCAGTGGACGAACAATCTAATCGTTCCTCTATCCAAAAAAGAAAACCCTCAGCTTATCACAAATTACAGAGGAATAACACTAATGTTAATCGCAGCTAAAGTCTACAACAAAATAATTTTTAACCGAATTATTCCAGTGGTGTATGAAGTGCTAAGAAGGAATCAAGCTGGCTTCCGCAAAGGGAGATGCTGCGTACAACAGATTCACATTCTCCGTCGCCTAATGGAAGGAGCTACAGCTAGACAGCTCCGACTATTTATAACGTTCATCGACTTCAAGAAAGCATTCGACTCTATTTCGAGAAAGATGATGTTTGCAATACTGAGACACTACGGTATCCTGGAAAAGATAGTTAAAGCGATTGAAGTACTCTATAAGGACTCTAAAAGCCGGGTCTTTGTAAATAAAACACTTTCAGAAGAATTTAAAATAACAACAGGAGTTTTCCAAGGAGATGTTTTGGCACCATCACTGTTCATTATTGTTCTAGACTATGTAATGAGAAAATCTGGACTTCAAAAATAACATCAATAGAATTGAAGGTAAGAATTTTCCAAGCCTCCTGTTTATCTGTTCTTCTCTATGGAAGCGAGACATGGGTTTTGGATCAAAAACATCTCAGCGAACTCGAAGTTTTGCAACCAGCTGTTACAGACACCTGCTGGGAATAAAGAGATTAGACAAAATACCGAACGAACAAGTGTACAAAATGGTTGATCAAATACCAATTTCATTGAAACTCTCAAAACAACAACTGACTTGGGTTGGACATGTGCTTCGTCGACAAACACATGAACCAATAAGAACATATAGTCTGTATGAACCGAGCCAGCAAATGGGAAAACCAAGACAAGAAAGACAAGCAACGAATTACGCTAGATACATAGCAAATCTAATAAGTAAAAACATCCCCCTGTCTGTTGAAGAGATCGAGAGGGCAGCACAAAATCGGAAAGAGTGGAGAAAAATTGTGGTCGCGTTTACTACGAAGGTCGAGTGATAGGCTTTCGTAAAAACGCCCGAATGATGATGATGAAATCGTTAATTTTAAACGAATCGATTTTATCTCGATACATTTTTAGGATTTTAGCACTAGCTGATTTTCTAAAAAATTTTAAACTACCGTTTTTTTTTTAATATTTTCAATAAAAAAGGGAGGCCTGGATGATGACTTACCCCCGTCCGCTGAGACCAAGAAATACTCGTACCAGAACCCGGCAAATGTTGATCTTAGACCCTCAGTTTGAAATAATTTTGATTATTTTTTGTGTTAGCTGAATTATGACTTGAACAATAACCGGTTGAATAGTGAAATTATGATAAACCCGACGCAGCTCAAAGCCATCATGTACATCATTACGAAAATGACGGATCTGATGATAAACCCGACGCATTTAACCCCACATAGGGTCATGCCAAACCAAGTGGGTCATTTTAAACCAAAGAGTCAACACTTAGAACAGAGTTATGACACGAATTATCACTTGAATCATCAAGTGCCCGCACCGCCACTGCCGTTTCAGCCTGAAATGCATAATCAAAAAAATCTTCTCGCCTCGTTAAACTCCCAACGTATTATAGAAATACAGACTTTATTAAAATGCCATACCGCACTCAATACAATTCACCCAAAAGCTTTAACGATCCACAACACGATTTACAATCGATTTTGCAATGGAATAACACAACGACGACCCAGTTGCCGTCGTTCTCGTCTAATCAGTTTAATTTTAGTGATGCGCCTCCGTCCACGTCGTCATCGTCCGTTTAAAATCAAATATTTCCAACACATGATTTAGCCCCAACTGATTTTTCACTTATTAAACAACAACCTCAAACACCGGCACCATCGCCTGCATTGCTATCTTCTTCCATTAAACACAAACCCGATGATGATGATGATTTATTAAAAGAGAATTTTAGTCAAAATGTAAATAACGAACCATCGAATGAATTAAAACAACAAAAAAACGATAATGATCGTTTGGATATACAAATACCAGTGAATCGGTCGAGTCCAAAACAGACCGAATTGAGTCAATTGTCGCCTGTTGTTAAACGACAAAGGTTAAATGAACCTATCAAAACAAATGAAGAACAGTATTTGAATATAGCGAATTTTTGACCCGACAACAAAACGAAGTGTAAAAAATTCCAAGAGAAAATGTTTAGTTTTTTTTTGTTTAAATATTTTTTTTTATTTTGAAATAAATTTGTTGAAAAGATGGTTTTGATTTTTATCATTTTTGTTTTAGAGGAATTTAAAGATGCCTTATGGAGAGTGTGTTTTTAAAGAGGTTGTTTATTGCTCATTTTATTTTGTGAATTGTTAATAAGCATTTTTTGTTGTTGTTGTTTTTAACTTTTTTTTTTTTTCCGATGATAATTATTAGTTGGTAGAATTATCCAGATACACATTTAAATTTTCGATTTTGTTCACTGTTTTTTTTTGTTTGTATTTATTTATTTTTTTGTTTAGTTTAGTATTTTTTTTTCATGTATTTTAAATAAAAAATTTTAATTTTTAATAATTCACTTTATATTTGCTAATACCATGTCACCTGTGTATTACGTTTTTTTTAATTCAAATATCGTCTAGGATTTACCTTTTAATAATGTTTCTTTTTTAATTAAGTGTTCTTTTATAACCTAGAGAATAAGGTTTCCTCAATTCATACTTTTCAAATTACACTTAAAAGTATAAACTCGAATTGAGTTTCGCCTCCGCTTCGATACAACGTGAACTTTTAGGTCCACACCCAGTCGACATTGACTAGTAAATACTAAAATTCTTCTTTTCAATCCATTTTTTGTAATTCAAGTCGCACCCCCATTTTCTCATCCAGGCTTGAGACTGGCCACGGCATGGTTTCGACTCTAGTTACTGTGGGACGTTCATCATAAACAGTATCACTCATCAGAGTCTACATGATCGCCCTTTCCAATTCCGGACTTTTGTATGGTAACGACGAAATTTAAAAGTAATTTTTTAAAAGTTACATTAACTTCAAAGTTCAAAAGAGAAATTTGAAAAATTTACAAAAAATTTCATGTAGTTTAATTTAATGATTAAATGAGTCCTAATATTCTTTAGGGTCCTCAAATTTACGCATAAAAATTCAAAATATTGAGAGGGTACATTTAGATTTACATTTTTTTTTATTTTAAAGCTTTGAAAAAATTAGAAAATTTATTTCCAAATACACATCTCTCTACCTGAAGTAGTAACCAAATCACCATTTGGAAGAAATGTCGTTTGATAAACTGAAGATCTATGTGACTTTGAAGTCATTAAAACTGAACCCTCAGGATTCCAAACTTTTAAAGTCTTATCGTATGATCCACTCAATAAATTACCATTGTCTAATACATGCAAACAATTAGATTCACAAATAGCACTACTATGTCCATATAAAACCCGAATTAAATCACCTGTTTCTAAATTACGAATCTCTATTTTACCATCTTCTAAACCACTTGCCAAATACCCATTCTTAAGAATAGCTATTGAATAAACATTAGATGAATGAGTTATACTTTTAAGAGGTTCACTGTTTGAAGTATTCCATATTTTAACTGTTTCATCATCTGAACAACTAACTAAATTTTCATTTGGTAAAATTAGTATTTGAAACACAGTGCTTGTATGACCAACCAATCTTCTTTTAACTTGACCATTTTGTGAATCTCTAATAACTATATCAAAATTACTTCCTAGTTGTCCGATAACTAAATCATCATTTTTTAAAACTGTCAAACATAAAAATGTTTCATTTGTTTGAATAATTCGTTTCAATGACTCTCCTTGAGTAACCTTTAAATCCCATATTAAAATTATTTTGTTTGTTAGATATCCAGCCACAAGATCACCATTTGACAAAACACCAAAAATAAATGGCCAAGAATAAACACTTGTAATATTTCTTTTGATGATTCCATTTTGAATATCCCATATTTGAATAGTTGACCCTGATGACCCTCTAACCAACTCTCCATTTGACAATGGAAACACTCTTCGATAACCATCTGTTACTGAAATATTCAACTTGAGAGTTCTATTAAAATTATACACTTGACTACTTGTACTTGTTATAGTTGTTTGTAATCTTTAAAATATAAAAGATAAAGAGCTATAATCAATGACATGCTTAATTTCCAGCGGGAACTCAAAAAGATCCTTTTAAGACTCAATGTAAAAATAACTTCCTTATATTCAATTAGAAAGCCAGTTTCTTAATATTCTTTAATTATAAAGGTTGAATTAATATAAGCCTCTTCTTTTTCAACTTTTTGACCTATTTGCCATTGTTTTACGTTGAATTTGAAAACCAGCAGAGAACCAATGTAAAGGGAGACAAGATAGGCTCTACTTTTTGCTTTAACAAGACTGTTAATTTGTTTGTCTTTGGATCCCCTCAAAACAAATCCCTTTTTTAATCAATGATAAAAAGGGTTGTCGAAATTACTTTACTCCAAAAGAAAGTAAAAAGTAATGTTAATTTTCCAAATCAAAAAGCACATTCTGGGTACCTTTAAAAAGAAATAAAAACCAAGTTACCTGGTTTGATCAGTCGTTCTTCTAGTAGTCGTTGTACGTCTTTTTTTCAATGGTTTTGTTGTCAATGGTCTTGTTGACGTTGAAGTGGTTTCAGTTGATATGCTTGAACAATCTTGTTTGAAATTGGATAATTTTGAGGTATACAATCTGAATGTTTTTTTAAAAAGAACGTCGTATTGTACACTTTTAACTCTGTTTAGCGTGATATCCTTTGAAAATTTTGATTTGATAAGACGCGATACTTTAATTGTTTTGGGTACTATTTTTTCACCTTGAAACTCCCAACTAACTTTATCATTTGTTAATTTATTCAATTCATTTAATTGATCATTTAGGGACTTGTTTTGTTTCGACCAACTTTCTGTTTTTTTTTCCAATTCACTACTTGAATGACCGTAATTAGCGCTAAATGGACCAAAACCCATTCCGACGTCAAAGCTATTACTGTTACCTGACTCATTATCATTACTTCCTACACTGTTATTTTCTTTGTTTAAAACAATGTGTTTTTTTGAGCCTTCTGACCTTACTTTAAATACGTTTGAGAGCTCTTGTTTAATAATATCGGGTTGCAAATCATTGTTAAAATTGTAACTGGATAAAGAGTTAAGAGCTTCGTCAATGCTCACATGTTTAAAGACAACATCAGATGTTTGCTTGATAAAATCGTCGATAAAATTTTGAGAAAATTGTGATTCAGACATTTGATACTCTTCGTAAATATCTAAGTTTGAGTATATTTCCGATGCCAACAGTGACATTTGATCTCTACTCACATAAACAGAATTTGCATCTCCAAACACTTGATCAACAAGACCTAAATTTTGAAGCTGTTGAGCTTTTATTTGCAGTTTGTTTACTTTTGTATTTTTTCCATTGACCATGAAATCACATTCAATTAAAGGTTCCCATTCTCTACCTAGATCTTTTAATTTTTTTTCAACTTTTTTACGATTAACACTACCGGAAGCTTCGTTAAAATCAACACGAATAGGAAACCTTTCAAAAACCTGCGCACTTCCACTTATAAAAATCTGTTGGCCTTCATCATCAAAAAATTTAATGAAACAATCGAATTTTGAGGGTACCAAACTGATAATTTGAGTTGGTAAAACATCAATTCCGTGCTTTAGCTTCACAAGTTGAACAAACTCATTTTTATGAACATCTGTTAACATATTTACTCTGAAATAGAAACCATCTTGATGAAATTTTAAAAAATTGGTTTCGTTGTCTGTTAATACGAGTTGAGGCACACCCAATGAAAGCCAATTTAATTGTCTGTATTTTTTTGTGATTTCGTTTTCTAGGAATGCTTTTGAACCAGTCGATAAAAATGCCTCCAAACGAACCATTTCATTTTCGGTCTTGTAATCACCAACCAAATCAGCTCTCTCAAAACTAATGTCTTTTCCAGAAGTCAACTCAACATTGTAGTGAGTTAAAACACAAAATAAAAACAATAAAATACAAATTTCTTTTGAATTCATTTTTTCAGTAAAATGTAAAAAAAAAACAGTGTTGATATTTATAACAAGTTAAATGTTCTTATCATTTTAAAAATTTATTTAATTAAAAAAAAAGGGAATACTTTTATCTTTTTTGAAGGAAAATAATTTGCTATTTTAACAAAATTTGATTTCGTGGTCTTTGATTTCATTTTAAACATTTTCAATTTATTTTGTTTTTGTTAAATAATACTTTTTACCTCCCTTTTTTTTAAAGCTTGGTTTCAAATTCTTTATTTTTCATTTTGAAATATTTAATTTTAAAAAAAATTTTAAAAACTTTACAAGTCATCATGTGTTCACTATTCGAGTGTCAGCATTTTTCTTATATAATTGTCTAGCCTACTTTACGGATATGTTAATAGCCAATAGTTCCCCTAAGATTAGTGAGGATTCGCTTTGCCTTGGCACTGCATCGAGTCGCCCTCCCATTTTCTCATCTAGGCTTGGGACTGGCCACGGCATGGTTAGGACTTCTAGCTACTGTAGGAAGTTCGTCATAAACAGCGTCACTCATCCGAGTCTAAGACTGCGAACTCGACAACTATTTAGACTTAGCTTGGAACCACAAACCAAGCGTACTCTCCAAAGAAGGAGAATACTTAACTTTGTAAACTAGCATAAACAGTTACATTATCACCTTCCCATTTCCACATCCGGGCTTGGGACCGGACAAGGTATGGTATGGTTATGATATTTAAAAAAAATTCATTTTAAAATTAGGAAATTATTTATTTGCGATTAAAAAAATTGATAAAAAAATTTTTTGATTTTTTGTCTGAGTTTGAATAAAATAATTTAAAAAAAAGAAAGAGTTAAATTCATTTGTTAAATCGAGAGTAAATAAAAAAAATTCAAAAAATAATTCAACAAATTCATATTTTTTAACGTTCAATTATTGACTTCGTAATTCTTAAAGCACAAGATAACTTTGGTTTCAAGTATAAGAATGGCTGGTGTAAGCGATACCCGGACAGGGTTATAAACGATTTTGATTACGCTGATGAAATAGCACTACTGTCGGGACAAGTCGACTTTGTTGATTTTACATTGAAAAGCTTATATAGAAAAACAACATAGAAATATTTAATCGAAAATTTACTGAATTGGCACTAGTTCTTCTGAATATGTTGGAACCCGATGTCGATCGAGTCTTTTGTAGCTGAATGTCGATGATAAAATTCATGGAAGAAAATATTAAGCTCAATTCAAAAGAACGAATACAAATGAGACAAGTTTTTGATCATAGTCGGTTATTTTGAAAGTGCTTAAACAATCGATGAAGAGATGATGTCGCCCGGGTAGTCTCTCTAATATTCCTTTAATGAACAAATTTTGTCAATACGGGAAACACATTTTTTGAGAAAATTTTTGAAATATAAAAAAGTTCAAGTTCATCCTAGTTTACAAAGTTAAGTATTCGCCTTCTTAGGAGAGTACGCTTGGTTTGTGGTTCCAAGCTAAGTCTAAATAGTTGTCGAGTTCGCAGTCTTAGACACGGATGAGTGAAGCTGTTTATGATGAACGTCCCACAGTAACTAGAAGTCGTAACCATACCCTTTGGCCGGTTCCAAGTCCGGATGAGAAAATGGGAGGACGACTTAAATTACTTTATAAATTTATTTCCTCGGCATGATCACACTGGACATGACGTTAGTCTGTGTAATCCTTGGTTGGGCTGCGAAACTAAGTCGTGTTCCTTTCACCTAAATATAACTAGATCATTAACTTAATCGAAAATCTAATTAATTGTTTAAATTGAATTTGGGTCTATATATAACTAGGACCAGGTCAATTCTAAATATAAACCGAGTCTTACTTTTAGAAGTAAAGCTGCTAAATGTAGATTCATTTCTTTAAAATCGACAATTTGATTCGAATCGATTTTATCTCGATACATTTTTTTGATTTTAGCACCAGCTAATTTTCTAAAAATCATCAATGCATTTGTACCTTCAACAGCCACTTTTTCCATCAAATTCTAAAACATAAAAACATTAGAAATCTTCAAAGACTTCAAAACCCTCTCAATAATAATGAATAAGAATGCTATTGAGCAGAACATCTATTGCCTGAATAAAACAAACTACTTTAAACCAGCTAGAAAATTTAATTTTAACTGGACGACCATCCGGTGGACTTGCATTTGTCGTAGATAACAATTGAAGGGCAATTTTGATGGCCTAGCGTACATTTTCATCTGATATTTTTTGGTTAGTTTTAGTCCCATTCTCCTCTAATATCATTCCAAAAATTCCTTTCAGTAGCTCGTTATCTTTATGGTGCAAATGCAAATTTATTTTCTCGTTAACATGCCAATATAAATAATTTGTTAGTTGAAAAGTGCGACAGTAATGGATACAATGGAACAATTGGCTTATTTGATAGTAGTTTTTTAGCTGCTTAAATTCGTCAGGAATTGTACAAAAATTTGAAAACTTGTTTACTTGTCGATTACGATCTTGACAACAAAAAGAGCAAAATGAATGTCTATAAAAAGTTTTGTGCAATTTGAACATTCAACTATTCAACAATTCGCATGGTCGATTTTTTCTAAAAAAGCAAATATGTAACATTACTAATTTCGACTTGTTAGGAATGTTAGGTGATAAAATCGGAACTCGATTTTCATTCCGAAAGTTTCTACTAAATTACCGCGAAATCGTTGCAATTTAAGAGAAAACAAAACCTCAATATTTCAAAAAAAATCAAAACAAACAACGTAACATGGTTTGTCTAAAAGAATTTTAATCCTAACATATCCTAATATTCAAAAGTATCAATTATCTTTGCGAATTGTATGATGTGAACTTTCATGCAATTCGAATTTTTTATGATTTTGTTTATTTTGAGGTAAAAGATTACACAGCCAGTTTTGGAATGACCTGTTCTTTTTTATTTTATTTTAAATGTAAATATCAAATTTGATTTTGAAAATTAAAGAAGAAAATCAGTATTTTTTTAAATTTACCGTAAATCCTCGTTTAGTATGACAGTTAAGTATATTTAGTAGAAACTTTCTGAATGAAAATCGAGTTCCGATTTTATCACTAACATTCCTAACAAGTCGAAATTAGTAATGTTACATATTTGCTTTTTTAGAAAAAATCGACCATGCGAATTGTTGAATAGTTGAATGTTCAAATTGCACAAAACTTTTTATAGCCCAAAATTAATGCCTCTTATTTTTGTAAGAACTGCAAATAAATAGAAAATTAACTATTTTTATAATTGTAATTTGTAATTATTATATAACAACTTTTTTGCTTGAAAAATTTAGAGTTCCATTATAACAAAATTTATTTTTTTGTTGATTTGGAGATGTTACGCGCAATTTTAAATTCGCGATTTTTTTTTAATTCAAAATTAATGAAAATTAAAACTTTTTCAAATACAACCATAGTAAAAATTTAAAAGAAATTTCTTTTAGTTTTCATAATGATAATAAATTTTTTATGATTTTTCGGATTTTGGCACGATTTAACTAGAATATTTTAATTTGCAAATTTTTATTTTAAAGCTTTGAAAAAATTATAAAATTCATTCCCAAATACATATCTCGTAATGAGAAGCAGTAACCAAATCACCATTTGGAAGAAATGTCATTTGAATAACTTCAGATCTATGTGACTTTGAAGTTGTTAAAACTGAACCGTCATTTGGATTCCAAACTTTTAAAGTCTTATCCCATGATCCACTCAATAAATTACCATTGTCTAATACATGCAAACAATTAGTAACACAAATATAACTACTATGTTCTATTAGAACCCGAATTAAATCACCTGTTTCTAAATTACGAATCTCTATTTTACCATCTTCTAAACCACTTGCCAAATACCCATTCTTAAGAATAGCTATTGAATAAACAGGAGATGAATGAGTTATACTTTTAAGAGGTTCACTGTTTGAAGTATTCCATATTTTAACTGTTCCATCATCAGAACAACTAACTAAATTTTCATTTGGTAAAATTAGTATTTGCCACACAGTGTTAGTATGACCAACTAATCGTCTTTTAACTTGACCATTTTGTGAATCTCTAATAACTATATCATGATTACTTCCTTGTTGTCCGATAACTAAATCATCATTTTTTAGTACTGTCATACATTGAAACAGGGCCGGCGCCACGATGGGCGGGCTATGGCGCCGCAGTGATACTTTGAAAAACTTGGGCGAGAATAATATTTTCTTTAGCCATTCATAATAAAAAAGACTCAAATAAAAACTAAATTTTAATCCTTGTTTTTTTTTCGATTTTCATTCAAAAAGTTTTAAATGGTTGACAAATGGTTTTCAAAATTCATCTAAAACAATTGCACATAGCATAGTTTAATGATCTCGTATGTTATTAATTTAAAAAATCAAAATACACAATCTGCGTACTTTTAAATAGAAATAAAAAACAAGTTACCTGGTTTGATCAGTTGTTCTTCTAGTAGTCGTTGTACGTCTTTTTGTCAATCGTCTTTTTGTTGATGTTGAAGTGGTTTGAGTTGATGTAATTGAAAATTCTTTGCTCTCAGTGGATTCTAATTTTGAGGTATACAATCTGAATGTTTTTTTAAATAGAACATCGTATTGTACACTATTAACTCTGTTTAGCGTGATATCCTTTGAAAATTTTGATTTGATAAGACGTGATACTCTAATTGTTTTGGGTACTATTTTTTCACCTTGAAACTCCCAAGTAACTTTATCATTTGTTAATTTATTCAATTCATTAAGTTGATCATCTAGGGACTTGTCTTGTTGTGACCAGTTTGCTGCTTTTCTCTCGAATTCACTACTAGCTACCTTAATCTTTTAATTTTTTTTCAACTTTTTTACGAAAACCTTTCTATCTTAATTCAAAATCACAGGCAGTGCAGTATAGTTTCTGCTTTTTGATAGACAGGTCAACAAATTACAAAATTCTCATATTTTTAGTTAATATTTTCAATTCAAGTCCAAAAATTGCGAAAAATTGCGCTCGCAATTTTTTGTCGTCACGCCGAGGGAATACCACCAGCCCGGAAAGCTTGAGTTAAATAATTTTATGTTAATCAATTTTTGTAATTCAACCCCCCCCTCCCATTTTCTCATCCATACTATGGACTGGCCACGGCATGGTTACGACTCTAGTTACTGTGGGACGTTCATCATAAACAGTGTCACTCATCCGAGTCTAAGACTGCGAACTCGACAACTATTTAGACTTAGCTTGGAACCACAAACCAAGCGTTATTCTACATCGAGTAGAATACTTAACTTTGTAAACTAGGTTAAACAGATACATGATCGCCCTTTCCAATTCCGCACTTTGGTATGGTAACACACTTAGAGTGTTAAGCTCTCTGGATTTTGACACTTTTTTATTTTTAAGTTGTTGGAGAAATTTAAAACTAACTTTTCGTTACTCGCAAATTTAAAGCTTTGCTTCGTGTATCTTATGAATTGAATAAACTATAAACTAAAAGTCACATTAACTTCCAAGTTCAAAATAGAATTTCGAAAAATTTACATGGAGTTTAATTAAACGATTAAATGAGTCCTCAAATTTCCGCCTAAATATTCAAAATAATAAGAGGGTACATATAAAATATTATTTCGAATAAATATTTTTGGTTTTTAACACGATTCAACTAGAATATTTTAATTTGCAAATTCTTTATTTTAAAGCTTTGAAATAAATTCCATTAAAATTATACACTTGACCACTTGTAGTTGTTGTAGTTGTTTGTATTCTTTAATTATAAAAGTTAATTTAATGTAAGCCTCTTCTTTTTTTTAACTTTTTGACCTATTTGTCAATGTTTTACGTTTAATTTGAAAACCAGCAGATAACCAGTGCAAAGGGAGACCAGATAGGCCCTTCTATATGCTTTAACAAGACTGTTAATTTGTTTGTCTTTGGATCCCCTCAAAACAAATCCCTTTTAAGATGATGAACGCAAAATCACTTGTTTCTTTTTTGAATTTAATTTAAAAATTTTCAACTGGTTTTCAAAATTCAAATAAAACAATTGCACATAGCTTAAAGAGTTTAGTGACCTCTTAAAATATAAGTTACGTGGTTTGATCAGTCGTTTTTTTAATAGTCGATGTATTTGTTGTTGTCAATAGTCTTGTTGACGTTGAAGTGGTTTCAGTTGATAAGCATGAACAATCTTGTACGAAAGTGGATAATTTTGAGGTATACAATCTAAATGTTTTTTTAAATAGAACATCGTATTGTACGATTTTAACTGTGTTGAGCGTGATATCCTTTGAAAATTTTGATTTGATAAAAAAGTAAACGATACACACAGATAAAGAATCTTCTATAAAGTTTCGGTTTCTGAGAGCAAACTGACGGAGACAAAACGTAGAATATCTTTTATTCTTCTATTATGAAATCACCATTTTTATTTTCGAACAATTTTCTTTTTTAGCAAACAATGAGTGTCTCTTAATTTTGAGAAATAAACAAAAGAGGTATGAATTAGAGATTAAATTAAGTGTCTGGGTGAAAAGGGATTGAAAGACTAAGCGACTCATTCGAGTAAATTATTTTGAAACGTAAAAATATTTTTATTTTTTAAATTTTATTTCATTTGAAAATTTATTAGTTTTATAGATTCGAGGAAATTAGAAAATTCATTTCCAAATACATATCTCGTAATCTGAAGCAGTAACCAACTCACCATTTGGAAGAAATGTCGTTTGAAAGACCCAATGTCTATGTGACTTTGAAGTCATTAAAACTGAACCGTCATAAGGATTCCAAACTTTTAAAGTCTTATCGTATGATCCACTCAATAAATTACCATTGTCTAATACATGCAAACAATTGTTCCAGCAAATATGATCACTATGTCCAATTAGTACCCGAATTAAATCACCTGTTTCAAAATTACGAATCTCTATTTTACCATCTTCTAAACCACTTGCCAAATACCCATTCTTAAGAATAGCTATTGTGTGAACATCAGATGAATGAGTTATACTTTTAAGAGGTTCACTGTTTGAAGTATTCCATATTTTAACTGTTCCATCATCTGAACAACTAACTAAATTTTCATTTGGTAAAATTAGTATTTGCCACACATTGTTAGTATGTCCAACTAATCGTCTTTTAACTTGACCATTTTGTGAATCTCTAATAACTATATCATAATTCTCGTCTCCTTGTCCGATAGCTAAATCATCATTTTTTAGTACTGTCAAACACATTAAGTATTCATTTGTTTGAATAATTCGTTTTAATGACTCTCCTTGAGTCAGCTTTAAATCCCATATTAAAATTGTTTTGTTTGTGAAATATCCAGCCACAAGATCACCATTTGACAAAACGCCAAAAACACAAGGACTAAAATGAATACTTGTAATATTTCTTTTGATGATTCCATTTTGAATATCCCATATTTGAATAGTTGATCCGTATGATCCTCTAACCAAGTCTCCATTTGACAATGGAAACACTATTTGCCAGCCACCTGTTACTGAAATATTCAACTTGAGAGTTCCATTAAATCCAAAGACTTGACTACTTGTACTTGATGTAGTTGTTTGTAATCTTTAAAATATAAAAGATAAAGAGCTATCATCAATGAAATGATTGATTTCCAGCGGGAACTCAAAAAGATCCTTTTTAGACTCATGAAAAATAACTTCTTAATATTCAATTAGAAAACCAGTTTCTTAATATTCTTTAATTATAAAAGTTAATTTAATATAAACCTCTTCTTTTTTAACTTTTTGACCTATCTATATATATAGTTTTACGTTGAATTTGAAAATAAGTAGAGAACTATTTTAATTTGTCAGTCTTTGGATCCCCTCAAAACAAATCTTTTTTTTTATCAATGATAAAAAGGGTTGTCGAAATTACTTTACTCCAAAAGGTCAAAAAGCACATTCTGGGTACTTTTAAATAGAAAAAAAAACAAGTTACGTGGTTTGATCAGTCGTTTTTTTAATAGTCGATGTATTTGTTGTTGTCAATGGTCTTGTTGACGTTGAAGTGGTTTCAGTTGATAAGCATGAACAATCTTGTACGAAAGTGGATAATTTTGAGGTATACAATCTAAATGTTTTTTTAAAAAGAACGCCGTATTGTACACTTTTAACTCTGTTGAGCGTGATATCCTTTGAAAATTTTGATTTGATAAGACGTGATACTTTAATTGTTTTGGGTACTATTTTTTCACCTTGAAACTCCCAACTAACTTTATCATCTGAAAATTTATTTAATTCATTTAGTTGATCATTTAGGGACTTGTCTTGTTGTGACCAGCTTGCTGCTTTTTTCTCGAATTCACTACTTGATTTTCCAAAATTAGCGCCAAATAGACCATAACTCACTTCGACGTTAATGCTTTTACTTATACTTAATTCCTTTTCATTACTTTCTACAGTAATATTTTCTTTGTTTAAAACAATGTGTTTTTTTGAGCCCTCTGAACTTACTTTAAATATGTTTGAAAGCTCTTGTCTAATTACATCAGGCTTCAAATCATTGTTAAAATTGTAACTGGATAAAGAGTTAAGAACTTCGTCAATGCTCACATGTTTAAAGACAACGTCAGATGTTTGCTTGATAAAATCGTCGATAAAATTTTGAGAAAATTGTGACTCAGATATTTGATACTCTTCGTTAATATCTAGATTTGAGTAAATTTCCGATGCCAAATGTGACATTTGATCTCTACTCACATAAACAGAACTTGCAGGTCCAAACACTTGATCAACAAGACCTAAATTTTTAAGCTGTTGAGCTTTTATTTGAATTTTATTTATTTTATCATTTTTTCCGTTGACAATGAAATCACATTCAATAATTGGCTCCCATGCTTTACCTAGATCTCTTAGTTTTTTTTCAACTTTTAAACGATTAACACTTCCGGTAGCTTCCTTAAAATCAACACGAATAGGAGACTGTTCAAGCATCATTGCATTTCCACTTAAAATAATCTGTTTGCCTTCATCATCAAAAAATTCAATGAAACAATCGAATTTTGAGGGTAACAAACTGATAATTTGAGTGGGTAAAACATCAATTCCGTGCTTTTGCTTCACAAGTTGAACAAACTTATTTTTGTGAAAATCTGTTAACATATTTACTCTGAAATAGAAACCTTCTTGATGAAATTTAAAAAAATTGGTTTCGTTGTCTGCTACTACCAGTTGAGGCACACCCAATGAAAACCATTTTAATTGTTTGTATTTTTTTTTGTTTTCGTTTTCTAAAATCAATTTTGAACCCTTTGATAAAAATGCCTCTAAATGAAAAATTCCATTTTCGGTCTTGTAATCACCAACCAAATCGGTTGTCCCAAAACAAATGTCTTTACCAGACGCTTCGTCTGTCAACTCAACATTGTAGTGAGTTAAAACACAAAATAAAAACAATAAAATACAAAGTTCTTTTGAATTCATTTTTTCAATAAAATGTAAAAAAAAGAGTGTTGATATTTATAACAAGTTAAATGTTCTTGTCATTTTAAAAATTTATTTAATTAAAAAAAAAGGGAATACTTTTATCTTTTTTGAAAGAAAATAATTTGCTATTTTGACAAAATTTGATTCCGTGGTCTTTGATTTCATTTTTAATATTTTCAATTATCTTTTTTTTGTTGAATAATATTTTTTACCTCCCTTTTTTTTAAAGCTAGGTTTCAAATTCTTTATTTTTCATTTGATTTTCATTTTTACAAGTCATCATATTCACTATTCGACGTCTACTTTACGGACGAGTGAATAGTCAATAGTGCAAGAGTTTGAATAAAATAATTTAAAAAAGAAAGAAATTCATTTGTTAAATCGAGAGTAAATAAAAAAAATTCCAAAAAAAAAATTCAACAATTTCATATTTTTTATCGTTCAATTTGGTTCCTAAAATACACCGGGAAATTCTAAATATACGTTGTCTTGTTATCACTTTCTTTTTTGAGATTCGATTTTTGTTGTTCACATCGTTCAAATTGTTTTCTTATATTGGGTACATTCCATCAACGATATCTAACGATATAGACGATGTGGTACACCACATCGTCTAACAATTGATTTTCGACTTGCATGAGGTCGGGTCTTTTGATTTTTATTAGTCTCTGTTGATTTTGATTCTTTGACCTCGGGAGCAAGAGGTGCAATTGATTTTGATGAAAATCGTTTCGAATTTTTTCGTATAAACTCGTCTATCTTTTTGTTCAACGTCAAATCGTAATAAGCATCGGATTCCGAAAATTGTTTCATTATTACTTTTTTATCCTCTTCACATTTGTTCGATTTTTCACTCTCTAAAATACGGAATGATTTTTTAAAAAAATACGGAATTTCTCAAAACTAAAATACGGAATTTAACATAAAATACGGAAATGATAAAATACGGAATATTTTTTACGGAATTCCTACTAAAATACGGGACAGGTACGGAATGGGCATAAAAAAAACTTAACGGATTAAGGAGTGACTTTAACATGCAAGTATATTAATAGAGATCTTTTTCTCATGTTCCGAATAGAAAAATAATCCGAATTTAATTACGGATTAAGACAATAAAATTACATTGAAAGTATAGAAGAGGGGGTAGGGACCGGGGACAAATGTACGGATCCCGAATTTTACGGATAAAAGCGTTCCGATTAAAAGCGAGTCGACTGTACTTCGAATCGATGCTGATTGTGACGGCACATTAAAAAGACTATCTTTAGGTATTTTAGGTAAAATCGCATTCCCATTTTCAATCATATCCAAATTTTGATTCGACACTGAAATCATAGCTCGTCTTGAAACCGAATTTTTATTCCAAAACATTTTGTTTTCTCAAACGATGTAAACTACCTGTTTCGTTTTCTTTCGAATGATTCAACTTTGTAACAAATTTTGAAGCTTACAAAGACATTTTTAGAAAAAAATAAACACAGAGCTGCTTTCAAATATTGTCAAAATTAGCTTAGTCTCACATTGTATTCAGATCCCCGTTGATGGTAAATAGAAAAACATTTGGAAATATTAAGTAGCTGACCGTTCATTATGATACTGCGATAAGCTTTTAACCGTTTTAACTCTGTATACCGAAGGAAAAAAGTTTGTTTAGTTTATTTAGGGTTTTCGTTAAACTTTTAGGCTGTAAGGAGAAATAAAAAGTTTTTTTTTTTTGAAAATGAAAAGGGGAAAGGTAATGAATTTAATTTAATCTGAATAACTGAAATTTGGATTGGCCGTCGACCCCAGTTCTAACTACCCTGATAAATCAAATGTAATTGGCTTTTTTTATAAGCTTCTAATCTAATCTCAAAAATCTAATTTGACAAGCCTTTAAATTGTTTTGTCTTTGGATCCCCTACAAACAAAGAACAATACCGGTCTAACATGGGAATTTTGCCCGTTTATATGAAATGAACCGTAAGTCGTAGAAAAAATGTAAAAATATATTTTTAAATGTTTTCGAATATTCTGACCGCGAAAATAAGTTGTTTAAATTTTTTTCCAAGCTAAAGATATTTTATATGGTATCTAAGAATGCTGAAATTTCAAATCTAAATTAACATTTCTATTTTTATACAGAAGAAATGAAATAAAAGAAAAATATATTTTTTTTATATTAAAATATTTAAATAAATTCGATGTCAATTTACATGGAAGGGTCTTGCTTTTTAATAAAGGAGTGGAGACAAGCATTCATTAAAATAAATAAAAAAAGAAAAAATTTAGAAGCCGCTACTATGAAGTTATTCATAAATGCCTTTTCTAACTATTAAAGCATAGATTTCTCTTTTGGTAGAATACGTACATAACAGAGTTCCGGTTATTGTACAAACTCATTTATCTCGTTTAATTCCTGACGGTCTTTTGCTGTCGTTTGCGTGTTGAGAATGTTTGGCTGACTTGTACTTTTTTTCTGAACAATAAATGTATACAAGTTTTCATTAGCAAGTTTGATTATTTTTTGAGACATAATAACATTCAATATCCTAAAGACGATTTTTTTACATTATACTTAAATGCATAAAGACTTTGAAAAAAAACATTGCAATAAAAGTTTTTTTGATGATTTTATTCGAAACAAAGCGTTCTTTCATTTCACGAATAACCACTTAGAGTTTTTAAAAAAATTAGTATCCTCTTGTCTTTAATTTATTTTATATTGGCTTAACATTGGTATTTTTAGTGTTTTTTAGATTTTCCGATTTGATTGATGGCAACTTAAAGCAACTACATACATCAACTAATAAATTACAGACTTCAAATGTAATTCTATCCGATGTTCACACTCAGTCATCTATAGAAAAAAACAATAAAAAATCCATGATTTCACGCTTTTCTTCAGACACCACTTAAGAACGTGAAACACATTTTAATGAGACAGGATTGGATTCATCGATAATTGAGTCAATCTTAAGTACCAAATCAAAAATAGTTGAACAAAACATGTCCTCAGCTCAAAAATTAATTTCGAAATCAACTTCTAAATCAAATCCGCCAACCAACTTTAAAACAGATCAACCTAAACTTCTTAACCCAACAACATCACCGTTTGTGTCAACTTCAAAACAGGCTTTCTCAACAAAGTATCCGAAAATTAAAAATAATATACCATCTGGAGGTGATCCAAAAAATCAAATCTTCAATTTTTATCCAAGTATTGAAACAACAAGAAAGAATACAGTTTTGCAGGTTTTAGCTCTTTTTCATTGCCAACTATTTCAAGTCACACTGCTTTGTCTCCACAACAACTAGATCAAAGGTCAGCATTTACCTTAATATTCGAAATTGATGTCCTTTTGATTGTTACTTTACTTTTGTTGATTATTTTAATTTTGTCAACCCTTCTATTCGTGTGCTTCTGCATTAGACAGTGCACAACTAATCTAGCGGATCCGAACCTAACGATAATTTTTTAGCCTTATTCTAAGTCTTATGTCAACATTATACTGATTTTTGTCTAACTTGTGAGATGTTTGAATCTGTTGATTATTTTTAATGACAAAAAAATGTTATTTTGGTACTGCACTTCCACCGAATTAAATGCTTGCTGTACCCGTAACGTACCGAATCGTACCCGTACCGAACCGTACCGTACTCAAACCGTCCCTATACCGTACCCGTACCGTACCCATACCGTATCCGTACCCGAACCGTACTCAAGGCGTACCCGTACCGTACTCCGTAGGATCTGCTTTGAGTCCCGTTCGGGTAGGGGACGTGTACGCTTTGAGTACGGTTCGGGTACGGATACGGATACGGGTACGCTTTGAGTATGGTTTGGGTACGGTACGGGTACGGTTCAGTACGGTACGGGTACGCTTCAGTACGGGTACGCCATTAATTCGGTGGAAGTGCAGTACATTTCATTAGGCACAAAAAATAAAAATAAGGTCACTTTTAAATATTAAATATTATTTTTTTTTAGAATCAATACAAACTAAGCACCACGAACAAAGTCGACACCGACTGTTTACGAAACACGCCCGAATCAAGTTATGAAGTAAATGATTTTCAAAGAATACAGTCATCCCTCGATAATCCGAACAGAAATAGCCCTCATTAAAAGTAGTTCGGATTAAATTATTCGGATTATCAAATTAACCGAATTTCTGTAAAAATTGAAAAAAAATCGGTTAAACAAAAAAGTTTATGGCAAAAAATAAACTTAAAGTAATGTTTAAAGTTATAACGGACGCTTAGGCAAACGAGGTATTTTTTAAAAAGATACGGCAATCAGAGACGTTATTTATGTTGAGTAAGATGTGAAATTTCTACACGCACGAATTAATTGATTAACTAAAAAATACAAATAATTTCTTTTCCATGTATACAATTAGTTTTTTTTTCATGTACATACCGTAATGTCAATTTAAGTTATGAATTTTTTTTTAAAAAGTCCAGTATTAATAGTGCTTATTAAAAGATTCAAACGCTTTATACCATTGACAGCCTCAATCTCATCAACTTCGACATCAAAATTTGAGATCTTTGATATTTCAATCATATATATGAATTCATTATTGACTGGCTGTATAGTTTTGTCAATGTTTTTTTTTTGAAATATTCGAATTAAAAAAAACAAATAACATTAATTTTTGGGAATTTAGCCACCAAAATTTTGTCCGAATTTCAAATTAATCCGTATAAAAAATTCGGATTGTAAAATTAATTTTCAATTAGATCTAATAGTAGGAAGCCGTGAGCCACCTATTTTTGTTCGGATAATCGAAAAATTCGGATAACAGCAGTGTCGGATTATCGAGGGATGACTGTATGCGCAACTTTTACTAAGTTTTGAATATTTAGAGTGCTGATTCAATTGAAATAGAACCTATTCAACATCAAAAATTAAAAAGATCAAGATCAAATCACACTTATAAAGTGGAAGATACCAGTTCCCGATCTTCGAATGGTACTTTAATAGTAATACCAGATTCAAATCAAGATGTTAAAGAAATAGACTTAACAAATATTGTTTGATACTTTTTTATTTTTTTAAAACATAACTAAAGTTGAATATATTTTTTTTTGTTTTGCTTCAAAAATTTTGACAACTGTATTTTTTTTTAAATGAACAAACAATCTGTAAATAAATGTAATTTAAAAAAAATTCATTTCATTCATCTTCAGAACTAGAACTCGAATTTTCTTCTTCAATTGCATTTTTTTTTTCCTCCTAGTCCGGATATGTTTCGGGCAATTTGGTGCGTCCATATTTTCCATATCAATAAAGATTGAGATATTTGAGTCATTGACATCTTCATTTGGTAAATATTTTCCATAACTCAAGTAAAAAATTAATGTGGCTACATGGGAGCAACATCCAGCAATTTTTCGTCCAGACCTACACGTACAAATGTAACCTAAAAAGAACATTAATTAATTTACTAAAATTCGTTTAAAAAAAAGACTACCTTTGATAGATTTTGGACTATTTGAGTTAGGTTTATACTCAATGAAAATTTTATAATTATTTTTGAACCGACTAATAAATGAAGGCTTTTTAATCCTTGTTCTATTGTTTTCATTAATCTCACTTCTCCTATGTCTTGATGTTATCTCTACACCGATTATTTTCGATTCCAAAAGATCTGGACGATTTTGTGTTTTTGAAATATTTGTAAGGAATTTATTACTAACAAGATAAGCTTTACCGTTTTGTTGTAAGTCTGGCATGTAGCATTGGCTTTGCGAAAATTGATAGCTTCCGAAAAAAACTTTTTCTTTAAGCTTTTTAGGAGTTAACTTAACAAAATCTGTTATTCCAGAAAGCTCTATTGGTTGAATTAGTTTTGTGTCAAGGCGTTTTCTTAGAAGAAATTCTAACGAATTTTCACTAATTTTTGTTTTATTTTTTATTCTTCTGACAACCTTAATTGCTTTTTGACCATCTGGACAAGAGGGTTTGTGAATAAAGTTTTCCATTGCACAAGCGATTCTGTAATCCAATTGAATATGACCAGCTTGAGTGTTGCGAATATTGTCTAAGGCTTTTTTATTTTTTAATCTTCCAATCTGAGCTTCAATTATGTAACGGCACTTTAAAAAAAAAAATTAAACCAAAGGTTTTACAGCACTGCTAGTGAAAAAAGGCGTACCGTTCAATGGACCGTACCTTACCAAAACTTTCGCAGACTTGTTTGGTGTTTAAAATTAAGTTGATAGAAAAATCCTCTTGTATTAAATTTGGATTAATGAGTTCAATTTCTATAAATAATTTTTGGTAATGTGCTCCTTATAATGAATCTACACGCATCAGTCAAAGTCTTGGTACGGTAAGGTTCTTTGGATGGTACGCAGTGCAGTATTCACAAAACAAAAAATAGCAAACTTTTGTAACAAGTCGAGTTTCGTTAGTTTGTTTTGTTGTTAGTTGTTTGTTTTTAACTTTGTTTTTAAGTTTTTTTTTACAACTATTCTCAGTTTTGTTTTCTTCATCTTCATCAATGTCATTGTCATCTTCAGAGCTTACATCACATGAGATATCGACATCTGAATCGTCTAAACTTTCATTCAAGTCTTCCGGAAAAATTTCTTTAGCTTTCTCTATCTGATCACATGTAGGAATTTGTGCTTTGAACTTATATTTCTCAATTAACAACCAAAATATATCTCTAAACCCTTAAATTCATATTATAGACAACTTAAAGCCAAAAGTTTAAATATAAAAACAAACATCGGTCAAGAAAATTACAGTCTTGTTTGGCTTCAAAATTTTTAGAAGATTTTTATCAGATTTAAGAATATATTCAAAAATTTTTGCATCATTTTTGTTTGCTTTGAATTGACCATAACAGTCTACAATATAGCCGTCTGCACAGCATATCAAAAATAGCTTAATCAAATGATCCATTTTTTGTTCACTCCAACATGAATTTTGAAATTGATTATTTTTACTTTTCTCTAAACGTGTGTAAGTTGTATCTACAAAAATTACGAGTTCGTCATCCTTTAAATCGTGAAGTTCTTTTGTAGTTGCGTTGTTATGTTTTAAAAAGAAATTGCGACCTCTTTTTGATCCTAAAAATCTTGGGACAAAGTCTTTATAGATAACTTTACGAATTTGATCCAAATATCGACTTTTTTGATTTTGTGAGGTATTTTTACTGAACAACAACGATAAAGAATATTTATCTAACCCTTTTCTTAACCAATATCTATAGAGAGCAATCAATTCTTCCTTGCTTTTTGAAAAATTCTCACTAAAACTTGTTATGTAATTAGCAAAACGGATGAATTCTTCTTTAGTCCATCCTGTGATTTTTCGACAGAAATCATTATCAATTTCATCAATATTTTTGAATCTTTCAAACAAACCAATATTTTCATTTGATTTCGTTTTATTCATTTGGTCTAACATCATAAATGTTTGATAATCATGCCTTTTTAATTTGGTAGGTATCATTCTGAAATGGTCTTGTTTAATTAAGCCGCTGTGTTCTAGATGTCTATGACAACATCGAGCATCATATTTAATAAATATACGATGTTCAGAATAAGCTCTTATTACAGACTCAGGTTTAACTTGGTAAAGTGGTGAATTTTTCCGCTTAAAAATAAAGCAGGAAGTATTGGACGAAGTTGAAGTTTCAAGATATTTTGATTTCATTTTATTTAAAAAACAATTATTCATTAACAAAAAAACATTTTATTATTTAAAAAAATCTAAAAAAACAAGTCAATAATAAAAAATTAAATTACTACTTATTTTTTTTTACATTCTTTCTTTCAAGCAATAGTTCTTGATGTGATTCACTTAAAACTTTTTTAAAACAAAAATAAAATGAATAAAAATTAATAAAGAGATGATACGTTAGTTTGATAACAACATAGAAAAAAAACAACTCCTTCAAAAAAATTAAAAAAATTTAAAAGCTAATTTAAAAAAAGATAATAGTATTTTACCTTTATTCCTTTAAAAAGAAGGATATTGTCTTTTTCTTCATCATAAATCCGAAGCTTATAAAATAAAAATGTCAAAAATTCAAAATTTTTGATAAGTTCCCACTCAATTATTTTATCTGCAATATTAATATCGACTAAATGTATTTGATCGCCTACTGAAACTATAATCTTTTGGTTGTTTACAAAAAACCTTTTTAAAAAATTCAGTTTTAAGCGCTTTAAAAAAAAAAATAAGAAATACTTTTTTATTTTTTCGCAAACATTAGAATTATCCTGAACCTCGTTAACCTTTATACCATTTTGTGGAAGATATCCAAATGATGGAAGCTTTATACCGACGACATAAACGGAAAAAATGATTGCTAGAGATTTTTCATGACAGTAAAAAGTATGATTTTGAGCTAAAGAGTATTCTGTTACTTGAGAACATTTTCCAGTTCTCGAACAAGCAAAAGTATGAATAGCTCCAGTTACTGAGTGATTTTCAACATCAGTTTCTTTAGAAAATGTCTTCTTTGATGTAAGCATTTCAGCGGTCGTACGAGCCAAAATTGTGTGGCGCGGAGTAATACTTGCTATTTGTAGAAAAATAACGAGAAAAAGAAGAACAAAACAATCCATCTAAACGTTAAAAAATAAAAATGAGTAAAAAAAGAATTCTTGAGAGTGTTTTTTTACTCATCAAAAGATATTTTTACTCATTCTAGTTCAACTAAATTATGAATAGAAAATGTTTGGAATTATCTGTTTAGATAAATTTGGATTGGCTAAACTAAATGTTCCGCCTGTTTTTAGTATCGATATTTTCTGACCTTAATTGATATAAAAACTAGTATATTTTTTGATTTTTTCAAAATAAATCTCCGAAAAAAGAAACATTTTTTCCATTGAAATGGTAATAGACGAACAGCTCGTTGCAAATGCTTTTAAAACCTGCATTAATTTCTCAATGAAAGCTTTTTATCTTGGCTATCATTTTTCGAAAGCTTTTATTCAAACTTTCAACTCATACCCTTGGAATCCTGTCGAAACTCATGATAACTGCGACATCGTTAAATTAAAAAAGAGATCTCAATTTAAGAAAAGTAAAGCAGATATTTTAATTTTTTTAATATTTTTTTTAAATATAATTTTTTTTAATAATATTAAAAAGAATGAACTAAAAAGAGTTCATTCTCGGGAGCCATTCGATTTAAAATCAATCCAAATCTAGGAACTTTGGTATCAATCAAATAAAAGTTTTTCATATGCATCATTGAGTAAAAAAAAATCTTTGTTAAAAAGAACAAACCTGAGTGTTCTCCAAGTCTCCGACTGGCTTCGCTATCGAAGAAAAAGAGACAAAAAAAAATCCAATTTTTTTTCGATTTCTATACAGAATAAAATTATTCTTACAGATTATTATCTAAACATTAACAAGAACCCGAACGAAACAGAAATTGAGTATCTCATAAAAAAAACGAGTTTATCAAGCGAATGTGTAAATAGATGGTTTGAAAATAGAAGAAAAAATTTTTTAAGAAAAAGATAAACAAAAACTTTCGTCAATGTCAAATTCACTTTTTTTTATTTTTTTTTACATTACTTGGAATAAAATTTTTTTATCCTATAATGAAACTTTCATTCAGTTTTTTTTTAACATTGTTTTATAATAAAAATGGTCTGTTCACTTTATGCCTCTTACCTCAGAATTTATTACAATTTTACCAAGTAAAACGAAGCCTCAATCAAAGGGCGGATTCTTGCTCGGTATAGTTACCATACCTAAAGAAGGATTAAAGTATTCTAGAGATAGTGGAAAAGTGAGCGTCTCTGAGATAACATTTCTTTAGAACTTGTGCATAAGTTGAAAGACTAAAGGACTCAAACTCAGGTATGGTGTGGGTTACCCTGAAATTTCGGATTTCAGGTATTGGTCTGGTTTGGGTAACCCAAAAATTTGGGTATATTTATAATATGAATACACCCTAAAATCTAAAAAATACCCAAATGTTTGGGTTAACCGACCCAGACCCACACAATACCTTAAAATTTATGGGTACATATGTCTGATAAATACTATTTTAGACAATTTTTTGAAAGATTAAAACATTTACTTTATGTTTAAGCAAGAAATTGGGGTTGACATTTACAATGTCAGAGAATTTACGATTCCAGAAGGTTTTGAACCAGCAACGAATCGCTTCATTGTCTTCCACCCATTGTGCAATCAGCTCTCTAAATTTTTAAAGATTTTTTCAGAGTGGATGCGGAATCTAATCTCATATTAGCATCATAAGATGAGAGTAATTAGAATTTGAATTTACTTTGAAAATACTGTTGAAAACATAGCAGGGACTATTAAAATTAAGTCATAAAGCCCTAATTCGTTGAAAATTCCTTTAAAAAACGAATTAATCACAAGTCCAATTGACTTAGCAATAATGCACCAAAAGTCCATGATAGTTTTGTGAAAAGCGTTCCATACAGACGTTTTGTCTTCACATTTATAAAAGTTAAAAAACAGGATGAGTAATTCATTCGGTCATTTAAACACTCATTATAATTTTTTTGAAGAGTAAGATACTCATTGTAAACTCCATTCAAAAAAATAAAGGTGAAAAACAATGTTAAAGTGAATACATAATGTCGGTAAAGAAACAAAAAAGTTCTCAAAAAAAAACTAGGACGAATAATGATAACTTCTGATGCTCTGACTCTTTTTATAAATTGTGTTTCATCTTCCATCCAACTGAAATTTACGTATTTATAATCATCATTGATCGTTGTTACAACTGAATCTTGCATCAAACCATTCGATCTAACAACAGTGACTCTTTGTCCCAAATCAAATCTCGAGTTCATAATTGAAATAACTAACAAAAATTTTTTAAATTGGATGACTAAATCTTAAAAGAGAAAATGTAAATATTAAAAAGAAAAGTTAAACAAATATGATAAAGCTTAAACAAAGGAGCTTTTAAAATGTGAACTTGTTTCAAAAATGGTATAAGTGTTCAACTGAAGCAAGCAAATAAAAATTGCAAACAAAAAAAAAATAAATTTTTCTTTTACTTTATTTCTTCTGTATAAAATAGAAATGTTAATTTAGATTTGAAATTTCAGCATTCTTAGATACCATATAAAATATCTTTAGCTTGGAAAAAATTTAAACAACTTATTTTCGCGGTCAGAATATTCGAAAACATTTAAAAATATATTTTTACATTTTTTCTACGACTTACGGTTCATTTCATATAAACGGGCAAAATTCCCATGTTAGACCGGTATTGTTCTTTGACATTATTTCTTTTTCAATTATTTGAATTTCTTTCAAAAAGTTTCTACTGGTTTTCAAAATACTTGTAAAAGTATCTTAAATTGGTCAAAAGCTCAAAACTCTCAAACTGATTCAACTGGTTGTCTACTTGTTTTTGAGTTACTTGTAAAACAATAGCAAATAGCTCAAAAAGACCAAGCCATTTCTCAAAATTTCTCAAACATACCTCAAACGGAGGAAATAATACATTGGACTGAATGGCAAAAAGGTCAAAAAGACCATTTTGCTCCGCTTGACGATAGGTGCAAAATTCTTTCAATATCCATTCAAAATTTTTGATCAAACATCGTGACCATACCATACCTTGTCAAAACTTTCCCACATAGAAATTTCCTCTATAACATTTTCAATTTCAAAGTTTCTAAACTCAGTTGATCGACATTTTGACGAGTCAAGATGCGGTGTTCTGAGTATTTCGTATTTACTTTTGATTATGCCTTCGCCAATTAAGACATCAATGATGTATCTGTTCTTGATGAAAGTTCTCTTATTCAATTTATCACACAACTCACTGTTACACCGGTGTAATCCATTACAATTGATGCAGTTTTCTATAGAACTCTTACACTCACTGTTCGTGTGGTCAAGTGATTCGCATTTTAAGCATTTGAGAGGACCAATGCAGGATTTGTGACATAGGTCATCACATCGGTTACAAGTCTTTGCGTATATGAAATACGGGATTACCTTGTGTATCTTGGAGGTTACTTCTAAATATATCCCGTCTCTTGTAACTTCAATGAAATCTAGGAGGGTAATTACACTTGCCCTCAACTTTTTAGTAGGATTGTTTTCCGAAATGAATATTCTTTGCACTTTTATTTTTTGGGTGGATATGAACTGATTTGTTGACGTTAGTAATAATGACTTGAAGGTTCGAGTTCAATGGAGTAATTTAAACGCCAGCTTTGAAGGCATTTTCCAGCCACTTTCCAAGTAGCTTGAGGTAGTCCTCATATTTGTCAACTACTATCATGATGTGTGAGTCTTCTTGTTCATCTATAGGTTGGATGACAAGTGGGGCTTTTACACCGACACACCCTTGGTTTAGTTTGAGTCATATTCATGAGACAATTGTCGATAGATTTCGTTTGGTTAACTCGATTGATTGTAAGAATATATGTATTTGTCTTATCTGGATAACTAGTCATGTTTGAGTCTATTTCTAAAGTCTATTTTCTTGACCCCGACACTGGTACTTGTTCAAATTTGATTGAATGCTTGTGAAATTTAAAAAAAAAAAAAGTTTAAAGATATAAGAGGGTGCAAGAGAGCTTATATTCAGTCCTATATCGATGAATTTGTATGGCGCTATAACAACCAAGTTAAAAATGATTGTAAATTAGGTTATGAACTTATTCTAAAACTAATTGCCAGATATTATGAACCGCGAACAAAGTGAAATATTTTATTGTTTTTTAAACTTCGATTCTTTGCTAAAACTTATATTAGTCTAGAATCTATTGAACCATTTTATGAAAATGTTGATGGGGACCCAGATGTAGCCTTGATGAGAAAATGGGAGGGCGATTTGAATTACTATATAAATCGCCTGGGCGTGATCACTCTTGAAAAAAAGTTAGTCAGTGTCTTCCAGACGTGTAATACGGGAATGTGTTTGGCGGTGTTAATAAGTCGTACCATTTCCACCTAAATAAAACTAGATCATTAACTTAATCGAAAATCTAAAAATCGAATCTATTTTATCTCGATACATTTTTTGGATTTTAGCAATAGCTGATTTTCTAAAAAAATTTTAACTACCGTTTTTTTTTTTAATATTTTGGATAAAAATTCGAAACAATCTAGTCAATGTCGACTGGGCGTGGACCTAAAAATTCACGTTGTTTCGAAGCGGAGGCGAATCTCAATTCGAGTTTTTACTTTTAACTGTATTTTGAAAAAAATGAATTGAGGAAACCTTTTTCTCTAGGTTATAAAAGAACACTTAATTTAAAAAGAAAGAACATACTCATACATTATTAAAAGGTAAACATTATCACGATTTTTGAATAAATAAAATCATTATTGTTTTTTTGTTGTTTTAATTCATTCGATGGTTCGTTATTTACATTTTGACTAAAATTCTCTTTTAATCATCATCATCATCATCGGGTTTGTAAGAAGAGGATAGCAATGCAGGCGATGCTGCCGGTGTTTGAGGATGTTGTTTTTGTTTATTAAAGCGGCACTAAAATCCCGAAAACCTTATAGTGCGTATAAAATTTGCTTTTTACGGGAAAATTCCTTCTTTGAATCCAATTAGTCCTTTTTTATTTTTGTTTTTGACACGTTTTAGTTTGGGATTTTTCATGCTTGAGAATTCAGATTTAATATTTTTAACAATTCGGATTTAATACTTATTTTAAAGAGAGACTTTTGTGTATCCAATTTACGATTTCCAAAATACTAATATCATAGCGATATTCTGTACCTAAAATTACGTAAGTTTGCCGTAAATTAGCCTAAGCTACCATCAAAATTTAAGAGTACCGTGAGCCGAAAATAAACCGTTAAGTTTACCGTCTAATAAGAGTTCTGACTGTTTGAAGGTTTTACAGAAAGTATTATAACAAATTTCGATCCCAAAAATGAAAGCTTAGTTCTTTAGAAAAAAATTAATTAATTTTGTGTTGAAAAATATGTTACCTTTGGGTCAGTACCAAGCGAATATCCAAAAAAATGCGTTTTTTAAGGCTTGAAATTAGGCCATGATCCCTCCATTCATTTTAAGTAAATTAATCGAAATACCTTATACTTTAAGGTCAGTTGTCGACACAATAAATTTAATGAATTTAATTATTAATTGTCAATCAACCAAATTATAATTTAAGCTAAAAGTTTTTATCGTTCTTTTACTGGTACTCTGGAGCTTTCATCGCTTTGATTAGATTATTTTTCTCCTCCAACCCTGACTAAGTATACAACTACCGTAAAATGATTTTTTTTGTCTTTGAATTGTAAGGGAATTTGTTTTTTTTTAATAACTTGTATTTTAAATTCTCTAAATTCAAAAATTTATATATTTTTATACTATTCTAACTAATATCAACGCGCATGTTTATTTAATAATTTTCAGTTTATTTAATTGAGTGCGGTTAATTAATATTTATTTGAAAATTTCTAAACACGCGCCCTATAGTCTTGGAAAATTGATATTCCAATCAAATGAGATTATAAAGGCGCCCTCTTGTCTTGACAATAAGACAATTTCTTGGTGCTTGACATAATTTAAATAAATTATTTTTATTTTGGGTGACCGAAATCGTATACCCATCTTTTAACATGGCGATTTAGGCTTTATATTCCTCCCAATGTATTTTTTAACTTTATTTTTATATATTTGTATTTAATAAGCGTTATATTTTGAAACTCAAAACATTTTGACTAGTTTACAAAGTTAAATATTCTCCTTCTTAGGAGAAGTATTCTCCGCTTGGTTTGTGGTTCCAAGCTAAGTCTAAATAGTTGTCGAGTTCGCAGTCTTAGACTCGGATGAGTGACACTGTTTATTATGAACGTCCCACAGTAACCAGAAGTCGTAACCATGCCGTGGTCAGTCCCAAGCCTGGATGAGAAAATGGGAGGGAGACTTGAATTACTGATAATTTTAGCTTTCCGCGCTAGTTGATTATCGCCTGACGTGACCACACGGGTGAAACCAAGTCCTACCAGAAGACTAACATTCGCAAAAGAAGTGTAAATAGGCTTTACTAGCATCAATGACGCAGATGTATGGTCTCTTGCCGTTTCTTTGGCACATCTCTATTCCTCCGTTTACGGTCCAGACAGCATGTTGACATGAGGCATTTCTCCAAACTGCTTAGGATGGTCTATGTGTTCTTCATTCAGCATGTCTAGTATCACTGCTTCGAAAAGGTTTGAAATACAGCCTAATATAGCTTCAGGTCTTAGATTTGAAGTGCCCATGTTTGACTTGTTTGGGTCCTTGATAATTATGGGTTTAATAACAGAAATGTTAAATATATATGTTAAATAGTTAAATAGGCTTTTGATTTAGGCTACCGAACTTAGTTCATACTCTTGTTTAACTAATTAGTGGCTTTACAGTGTGCTTCATTGAAGTAAGATCGAGATACACGCCATTATTAAGAAGCTCTATGTAGTTAACTAATGTGAGTACGTTTGTCTTTACTTTGTTTGTGATTGATTTATCTTTTCCAATGATACGTTCGATGTCGACAATACCGTATCTATACCGTGCCGAGCAAAACTAAGCTCGCTTTTCCTCAACTTCAATAATATAAATATATGTTTCATTCTACTTATTCTTTGTTTCTTCTTTTCCTCTCTTCTCTTTACACGAGTCTCTATTTCTCCGCTCCATTAGATGTGATCACTCTGGACAAAAAGTCAGTCAGTGTCTTCCAGGCGTGTAATACGGGACACAAGGTTAGTCAGTGTAATCCATTTGGGTCATCTAGGACAAGGTCAATTCTAAATATAGATACATTTTTTTGATTTTAGCACTAGCTGATTTTCTAAAAATCTTCAAAACATTAGAACCTTCAAAGACTTCAAAACCCTCTCTTACCATTAACTGTACGGATAGTTGATTATTAGTAGTCGTATACGGTCCACACATTTTTTCCAACTTAACCCCGAATAGATGTGATTTTATTAACTTGTTATAAAACGGTTTTAAAGTCGACGCGACTGCACTAGACGAATTATTACTCTTCTTCCCCTCTGATATCCTAACCTTTTAATAATGTAGCAGTATTTTCTTTTTTAATTAAGTTCTCTTTTATAACCAAGAGAAAAAAGTTTCCTCAATTCATACTTTACGAAATACACTTAAAAGTATAAACTCGAATTGAAATTCGCCTCCACTTCGATACAACGTATAAGAAGCTTGTGTACTTTTGGCGCATACTTTATGACCAGAGACAACAAAAAATTGGGTTTTTTTTCTCAGAAAATTGTTGAAAAATTGCGTCATTTTTTCCGAAAAAACGCTGTTTATGATGTTTTTGTCGTCTCTGTTATGACGCCGAGGGGATATCATCGAGCCCGGAAAGCTTGAGTAAAATAATATTATCTTAATCAATTTTTGTAATTCAAGCCGCCCTCCCATTTTCTCATCCAGGCTTGGGGCTGACCACGGCATGGTTACGACTTCTGGTTACTGTGAGACGTTCATCATAAACAGCGTCACTCATCCGAGTCTAAGACTGGGAATTCGACAACTATTTAGACTTAGCTTGGAACCACAAACCAAGCGTACTCTCCTAAGAAGAAGAATACTTAACTTTGTCAACTAGGGTTTTTGACAGTTAAATTGCCGCCCTCCCATTTTCTCATCCGGACTTGGGACCGGCCAAAGGGTATGGTTACGACTTCTAGTTACTGTGAGACGTTCATCATAAACAGCGTCACTCATCCGAGTCTAAGACTGGGAATTCGACAACTATTTAGACTTAGCTTGGAACCACAAACCAAGCGTACTCTCCTAAGAAGAAGAATACTTAACTTTGTCAACTAGGTTAAACAGATACATGATTGTCCTTTCCAATTCCGCACTTTGGTATGGTAACACACTCAGAGTGTTAAGCTCTCTGGATTTTGACAGTTTTTGTTTATAAGATGTTGGAGAAATTTTAAACAAACTTTTCGTTACTCGCAAATTTAAAGCTTTGCTTCGTGTATCTTATGAATTAAATAAACTATAAACTATAAGTCACATTAACTTCCAAGTTCAAAAGAGAATTTTGAAAAATTTACAAAAAATTTCTTGCAGTTTAATTTAATGACTAAATGAATGAGTTATAAAAAAACGTTTTTAATTTTTTCGTCGATAATTGTTCCGCTCATCCGGCAAATTTAAACTTTTCGAATGTAAGAATTCACTTTTGCCAGCTAATACGACATGTGTAACTCAACCTATAGACGCTGGTGTCATTAAGTGTTTTAAAGGCTTTTATAGAGTAGAGCTCTGTCGTAAATTGATAACTTTATTAGACAACAATCAAAAAATATTGCCAACTACAATTAAATTCTTTGAAAAATACATGGTATTTCTCCTTTAAAGATCATCCTATTCTTAAAGATACTAAGTTATTTATTTTTAATAAGATGCAGCTAAGCCTTGGGTCGATTCTAAATCATAGGTCGATTCTCATCCCTAAGATGAGAATTTTTCGTTTACTAGATGTAAAAATTTTAACTGCCTTTTGTGCAGATTTTCTCAAGATGATTTCAAAATTGATCTTAATACACAATTTTTACTACCTATCGAATCCAATTCAAGCTGTGACTCAATCGATTGTGTTTATATTCTTGTCTTTGTTAAATGTATGGTTTATTATATTAGGCAAACAAATTGTTTCAATTTTAACATTTGATCGGTTTAAATTAAATCAAATAAAAACGAAAAATTTCTTTACGGTTAAAAACTTTATTAACAATTCGCGACGTTTCGGTAAAGAAATTTTCCGTTTTTAAATTGTTTCAAAAGAAGATTTAATGAACATTTACATCGAATTCATTCTATCACAATTTAAAATAAAAACTTTAAAAGAATTTATTTTGTTTTTATTTTCAATTTTATTCCGATTATTTTTCTGAACAATATTTTTTTTGCTATGTTTTGTGACCATTTTTATGTCTCAAGTTGATGTTAAAAAATTTATTTTATTATTTGAACATTTAGTTCACCAATCGAGTGAGGTAAATTTTGGTCATATCTTTTGTGAACGAATATTCACATACTGGCTGTATTAATTGTTGGGTGACGCGTAAAAAAACGCAATTAAACCTTGACAATCCAAAGAATTCCCGTTCAAAAATGTAAAACATTTAAAAATCGAATTATTTTTAATATTCGAACTAAACGGAAAATTTATTGTAAATTTTTGAAAGTCTTCACTTATATCAATCACATCGTGTTCATTGGTTCTCCACAGACACCCATTTAAGAGAATCAAAATAATTATAATCTTTACGAATGTCACACAATCTTATTACAAAATTAAACGCCTCACGCAGTTATATTTTATTCCCTCTGGCTGTTGAAGGCACAGATGCATTGATGATTTCATGAAAATCAGCTAAAAGGCATGTTAAAATTTTTTCATGATTTTTTATTTTATTTTTAAATGCTTCTAAAAACTTTCAAATAACTTCCGTTGGCAAGTTAAAATTTTTTTCAATTTTCTTTTTCCAATTTTTTGAAGCCTAAGAATTAACATCTAAAGTTTTAATAGCTCTTTTTTCTAACAAATAAACCCTCGGACATTGTGCAGCAAATTTTGCTGCATCTGGCAATATAAGAAATTTTACGAATGAAGCTCGCGTAAAGATGACCGCTTCCTATTGCGCAGTTAAAAAATGAACCATTTTAATCATATTTATTCAACAGTGTTACCATAAGCAGCTTAAAAAATTATAATGTACTGTGCAGCAAAATTTGCTGCATCTGGCAGTATAGATATTACCCCAAAACGAAATCTATTAAAAATTTCGAAAAAGTGTGCAAGAATGCACAAATTTAATTGCGCAGTTAGATAAATTTTTCAATGTAATTTTTTTTATTAAATGCGCAATTTAAATTCAGAAATTTGCAGATATCCAAAAACCATTATTTTTAGCATCTTTGAAATTAGTAATAGCTCTTTTTTATGAGAATAGAATGCAGCAAATTTTGCTGCATAATACCATTCAGTCTGGAATGAATTTTACCTTTATTCAATTGTATACTTTAGTCAAAAAAATTGAAAAAGAAAACTGATCAAAAATTTTAACTTGCCACTTCCGTTTAGTATTTTCGATAAAAATTTTTAATTCGACTTTTTTACATATTTACTTTTCAAATGTACATCTGTAATAAATTTAGAAATTAAATTAAACAAAAAAATTAATTGTCTTAAAATTATTGATCTCAGATTCACTCATTAAAGTCCTGCTGCCTCGAATCAAAAGTTTTGAATTACCCAGTTATATTTTATTCTTTATAATTACGTCTATTTTCCGTATAAAATTGCAAATTTATTGCAAAGCTTTATCAACGATTTAGGAGGGTCACTGCATAACTAAGCATCTTACAGAACTGATTTTAATTAAAATTAAAAAATTTATGAAGAAGAAACTCGATTGAGAAGCAATTAATTTTGGGTCAAGAAGAAATGTCTTGTAACGCATGTGAAAAATGGTTTAAATATTAAAAATGTATTTAGCAGCAACATGGTTTAGTCGTATAAAAACACAACTAAAAATTTACCTCAAATTTAACAGACTTTAACAGATCACATTTTATCAATTTTTCTTTTTTAAATAGTACTTGTGAAGCATTTCGTACTTTAGGACTTTACTTTATCGAGGCAGCAGGACTTTAATGAGTGAATCTGAGATCAATAATTTTAAGACAATTAATTTTTTTGTTTAATTTAATTTCTAAATTTATTACAGATGTACATTTGAAAAGTAAATATGTAAAAAAGTCGAATTAAAAATTTTTATCGAAAATACTAAACGGAAGTTATTTGAAAGTTTTTAGAAGCATTTAAAAATAAAATAAAAAATCATGAAAAAATTTTAACATGCCTTTTAGCTGATTTTCATGAAATCATCAATGCATCTGTGCCTTCAACAGCCACTTTTTCCATCAAATTCTTAAACATAAAAACATTAGAAACCTTCAAAGACTTCGAAACCCTGTCTTACTAGTAACTTGAGTAATTCAAGTCGCTCTCCCATTTTCTCATCCAGGCTTGGGGCTGACCACGGCATGGTCACGACTTCTAGTTACTGTGAGACGTTCATCATAAACAGCGTCACTCATCCGAGTCTAAGACTGGGAATTCGGCAACTATTTAGACTTAGCTTGGAACCACAAACCAAGCGTACTTTCCAAAGAAGGCGAATACTTAACATTGTAAACTAAATTAAACAGTTACATGATCCCCATTTCCAATTCCGGACTTAGGTATGGTAACGACGAAACGTCAAAGTAATTTTTTAAAAAGTCACAATAACTTCAGTCCAAAAGATAAATTTGAAAAATTAAAAAAAAATTTCATGCAGTTTTATTTAACGATTAAATGAGTCCAAATGTTCTTTAGGGTCCTCAAATTTCCGCATAAAAATTCAAAATATTGAGAGGGTTCATCTATAAACTTCAACCCAATTCATTTCGAATAAATAGTAAATACATTTTTGAAAATTGCAATCGAACTAAATTTTGTATCATTTTTCGGTTTTTGGCCCGATTAACTAAGAATATTTTAATTTGAAATTTTTTATTTTAAAGCTTTAAAAAATTAAAAAAATTCACAAACTCCAAATACATATCTCGTAACCTGAAGCAGTAACCAAATCACCATTAGCAAGAAATGTCGTTTGATAAACCTCAGATTTATGTGACTTTGTCGTTAAAACTGAACCGTCATAAGGATTCCAAACTTTTAAAGTATTATCCCATGATCCACTCAATAAATTACCATTGTCTAATACATGCAAACAATTGTTCCAGCAAATAGCACTACTATGTCCAATTAGAACCCGAATTAAATCACCTGTTTCTAAATTACGAATCTCTATTTTACCATCATACATACCACTTGCCAAATGCCCATTCTTAAGAATAGCTATTGAATAAACATTAGATGAATGAGTTATACTTTTAAGAGGTTCACTGTTTGACGTATTCCATATTTTAACTGTCTTATCTTCTGAACAACTAACTAAATTTTCATTTGGTAAAATTAGTAATTGATACACACTGCTTGTATGACCAACTAATCGTCTTTTAACTTGACCATTTTGTGAATCTCTAATGACTATACCAGAATTGGTGTCATATTGTCCGATAACTAAATCATCATTTTTTAGTACTGTCAAACATTGAAATGATTCATTTGTTTGAATAATTCGTTTCAATTGGTCTCCTCTAGTAACCTTTAAATCCCATATTAAAATTGTTTTGTTTGTTCGATATCCAGCCACAAGATCACCATTTGACAAAACACCGAAAACATATGGATTGAAATAAGCACTTGTAAGATTTCTTTTGACTCTTGCATTTTGAATATCCCATAATTGAATAGTTGACCCTGTTGATGCTCTAACCAAGTCTCCATTTGACAATGGAAACACTCTTCGAAACAATTCTGTTACTGAAATATTCAACTTGAGAGTTCCCTTAAAATTAAACACTTGACTACTTGTACTTGTTGGAGTTGTTTGTATTCTTTAATTATAAAAGTTTATTAATATAAGCCTCTTCTTTTTTAACTTTTTGACTTATTTGCCATTGTTTTACGTTGAATTCGAAAAGCAGTAGAGGACCAGTGCAAAGCCAGGCCCTACTTTTTGCTTTAACAAGAGTTGATATTTAATGTTTGGTCTTTGTATCCCCTCAAAATAAATCCCTTTTTTAGTTGATGATGAACGCCTAAGTCAAAATCACTTGATTCTTTTTCGATTTTAATTCAAAAATTTTCAACTGGTTTTCAAAATTCAAATAAAACAATTGCACATAGCTCAAAGAGTTTAGTGACCTCTTAAAATATTATTTTATAAAATCAAAAATAACAATCTGCGTACTTTTAAATAGACATAAAAACCAACTTACCTGGTTTGATCAGTCGTTCTTCTAGTAGTCGTTGTACGTCTTGTTGACGTTGAAGCGGTTTCAGTCGATGAGCCTGGAAAATATGTTATGAAAGTGGATAATCTGGAGGTATACAATCTGAATGTTTTTTTATAAAGAACGTCGTATTGAACACTTCTAACTCTGTTTAGCGTGATATCCTTTGAAAATTTTGATTTGACAAGACGCGATACTCTAATTGTTTTGGGTACTATTTTTTCACCTTGAAACTCCCAACTAACTTTATCATTTGTTAATTTATTTAATTCATTTAATTGATCATTCAGGGACTTGTCTTGTTGTGACCAGCTTGCTGCTTTTTTCTCGAATTCAGTACTTGATTTTCCAAAATTAGCCCCAAATAGACCATAACTCACTCCGACGTTAATGCTTTTATTTTTATTTAATTCCTTTTCATCGCTTCCTACAGTAATATTTTCTTTGTTTAAAACAATGTGTTTTTTTGAGCCCTCTGAACTTACTTCAAATATGTTTGAAAGCTCTCGTTTGATAATATCCGGTTGCAAATCATTGTTAAAATTGTAACCTGACAGAGAGTTAAGAGCTTCGTCAATGTTCACATGTTTAAAGAAAACATCAGATGTTTGCTTGATAAAATCATGGATAAAATTTTGAGAAAATTGTGATTCAGACATTTGATACTCTTCGTAAATATCTAATTTTGAGTAAATTTCCGATGCCAAATGTGACATTTGATCTCTACTCACATAAACAGAACTTGCAGGTCCAAACACTTGATCAACAAGACCTAAATTTTGAAACTGTTGAGCTTTTATTTGAAGTTTGTTTACTTTTGGTTTTTTTGCGTTGACCATGAACTCACATTCGATAATTGGCTCCCATGCTCTACCTAGATCTTTAAATTTCTTTTCAATCCTTAAATGATTATCACTACCGGAAGCGTCCTTAAAATCAACACGAATAGGAAACTCTTCAAGCATCTTTGCACTACCACTTAAAATAATCTGTTTGCCTTCATCAAAAAATTCAATGAAACATTCGAATTTTGAGGGTACCAAACTGATAATTTGAGAGGGTAAAACATCAATTCGGTGTTTTTGCTTCACAAGTTGAACAAACTTATTTTTGTAAAAATCTGTTAACATATTTACTCTGAAATAGAAACCTTCTTGATGAAATTTAAAAAAATTGGTTTCGTTGTCTGCTACTACCAGTTGAGGCACACCCAATGAAAACCATTTTAATTGTTTGTATTTTTTTTTGTTTTCGTTTTCTAAAATCAATTTTGAACTCGTTGATAAAAATGCCTCTAAATGAATCATTCGATTTTCGGTCTTGTAATCACAAACCAAATCAGTTGTACCAAAACTTATGTAACTTATGTCTTTACCAGACGCTTCGTCTGTCAACTCAACATTGTAGTGAGTTAAAACACAAAATAAAAACAATAAAATACAAAGTTCTTTTGAATTCATTTTTTCAATAACATGTAAAAAAAAGAGTGTTGATATTTATAACAAGTTAAATGTTCTTGTCATTTTAAAAATTTATTTAATTAAAAAAAAGGGAATACTTTTATCTTTTTTGAAAGAAAATAATTTGCTATTTTGACAAAATTTGATTCCGTGGTCTTTGATTTCATTTTTAATATTTTCAATTATCTTTTTTTTGTTGAATAATATTTTTTACCTCCCTTTTTTTTAAAGCGAGGTTTCAAATTCTTTTTTTATGCATTTTAAAATGTTTAATTTTAAGAATTAAAAAATTGTTTCAAATCCTTACTAGTAATCATATTCATCATTCGAGTTTCAACATTTTTATTATATAAATGTCTAGCCGACTTTACGGATGTGTGAATAGCCAATAGTTACCCTTAGTTTGGTGAGGATGCGCTTTTCCTAGGCACAGGTATTAAAATGTAGGAAATTAAATTTAGAAACTTATTATCGAGGCACTTTTTCAAAAAAAAATTTAGTTTTTCTAAAACAAGGCGAAAACAAAAAATGTCATTTTTAGGTTGTTGTAAGCTGAGTAAGGATTAGATCTAGGACAATTTTGACTAAATTTTTCGAATTTTTTGACATTATTTTTTAAAAATGACATTTTTTGTTTTCGCCTTGTTTTAGAAAAACTAAATTTTTTTTTAAAAAAGTGCCTCGATAATAAGTTTCTAAATTTAATTTCCTACATTTTAATACCAAAAACTAGGGTCTTGTATAAGTTCTTATAGGAGATCATTAAAGGAGTTTGAAGGGTACCTTAAATAATCTTTTTTTTACGATATCTGGTCACGTGAGTTACCCATCGTTATGAAAATTTGAAAATAAAAAATAAATTTCAATTTTTCAAAAAATTTGGACTTTGGTATAATAAAATCGAGTTATGGGTCATTTGTTTTTTCGGTTATTCTAGATGAAAAAAGCATGCTGAAAAACGTGGTGTAGTTTGTTTTTCAAAAAAATCATTTTTTGACCGATTCGAATCTATGCGTTATTGGCCATTACTTGACGAAAAAATTAACAAAATGATGCTTACAACCAATGAATTTGTACTGGTCACTTATGATACCACTTTTATTATGGGAGATTTTTATATGTCGGCTTTGCTTGTTAAGCATAATTTACTTAGAAAAGAGCATGTTGTCCCAGTTGTTTATCTATTTCATGATGTCAAATCTCAATACAGTCGTCTCACCGTTATATCCCGCTACCATAATATCCCCTCGGGTTTATATCCCAAAAATTATACAGAACCAATTTCCCTAATACATTATAATGTTAAGTTTATTTTTGTTTTATCCCATCTTTATTCCCAAAATTTAATTATAACCCAGACAAATATTAGAACAAATACACATATTGCATACAATTGACTCTTTGTTATAACCCATTATTTTTTTTATCCAATTTTTTCCGACGTGTGCTTATTTATATAAAGAAAACTTAACCTCAAAATGACCTCAAAAAAAAGACAAAAATTATAGAAAATTATCCATTATTGGCCATTATTGATAGAAAATTATCTAAAAATTATTCTTGAGGATGTCTTAGCTGATTCTAACCTTCCATGTTCTACAAGTGCCAATGTAGAAGAAGAAGAACCGAAGTATATCTCTCTAGAAGAAGCTAGAGAGTTGATAGAAAAATATATTCAATTTATGGAACAATTTGATAATATATAACCCGGAAATATAAAAGAATCTTTTAAAACATGCGAAATAGACTATTTTAAAAAATTAAAACAAACTGAAATTTTAAATTTTTTTAAGCCTAAAAACTAATTTTCTAATCCGTTTTGTAATTTGTTAGGAGTAAAACTTAATTTATTATAAAAATTTTGTATTTTTGTAGCTTTTTTGTTGTTTTAATTTCATTGTATCCCAACTTAATTATATCCCCATACTTGTTGAGAACAGATTAGGGGATATAAGCGCGAGACGACTGTATATTCACCTCGAGTTTTTTAAAAAGATAAAAGCGCTAATGCCATCAATAAGCGACAAAAGTGTTATAGTCACGGACCGAGAGACCGCAATTCATAAGGCGATTGAAGACGTCTTTGGTAAAAAAACACAATGGTAAAAAACTAGATGTCAATTGTTACAAAAACAGTTTAAGATTCTTGATTAAGTGTAAATCGAGAACCGAGTTTAATGATATGTTTAAAATTGAATCGTGTATATGGGATGATGCTTTTAAGGGTCTCTACTAAATACACACCCCCCCCCCCTTTTTTTGAAAAACACACACCCGGGTGTAAAACCTTATTTTTAACTCCAAACGAAAACCTGATGATATATTTAAGTTCCTCTCATTCTGAGTTTTCATTTGAGCTACATATCGACATGGTTAGCCTTATAAAAAAAAAAATATTTCAAGAAAACACTTATTAACTTGTCCACACCCCTCCTACACCCCCGTTTTATGTCAGACACACCCCAAATTTTTTTGGCTATCCTTGTAGAACTCGATGAGATCTTTCTAATACACTCCTTTCTTTTCTTACCAGGTTTTTATTTTTTGCATAAAAATAGAAAAAAAAATCATAACAGAAAATACACACCCTTTTCCAGAGGGGTCAGAAGCAAGGGCGTAGCCAGACATTTTCGAATAGGGGGGCTCAAGTTGAAAAAAATAATTGCAAAATTATACCTTATTTACTGTAACTTAGACCGAATTAAGTTTTTGATTACACTAATTTGTAAGTGAATACGGGATGACTGGTCTTCGAAGATTAATTGGGACGTGTGTAAATTTAAGTAGTTTTATGAGAGGAATAAAGAAGAGGGTCCCATGTCTTATCCCCACCATTCAGAACTTAGCCACATTATCCAAAACTTGAGCTTTTTTTTATTGTTTTTAAATTTTATTTTTGTCTAAGATTTAAAAGCTAAACTCCAGTGTTTGGTAAAGGTTTGGCGGAAAATTTGCCAGTTTAACAAAGACCAGGTGAGCTCCTGAGTTGGAAAATTAAAGGCTATTTAGTTTTAGTTTTTATTAACCGGGGAAAAAAATTGAATGTGAAGTTTTACCAGGGGGTTCATGAAATAGAAAAAGGTTTTTTCGCAGGGGAAGGGGGTTCAACTATGTAAAAAATTCAAAATAGGTCTAGTGTTCAGAATTTTTCTTTCAAGTCACCCATCTGAAAATTTTAGTTTTGATTGAAACACTTCAAATTATCAAAAAAATTTCCTGGTGGATTGCTAGCAGGGTTTGTATTTCAATGCAGCATCACAGGACGGTATATGTGCATTAATATGCAACATTTTTTGAGGAAATATGCGGGATAAAATGCAACATATGCAAATATATTCGATTTAATTTTTGAAAATTTTCACATGAAACTCAAGATAATTGAAAGACAAACCTTGTTCTAAAACATAAAAGTTGGGGTTAGTTGAAAAGTTCATTAAATAAAATAATTTAAAAAATTTCTTGTATCAAAAAATTAAAATTGTCCAATTAAATTCAGATATGCAACACATATGTTTTATGCACTTATTGCAAGTTGAATTGAAAAACTATCCCTGATTGCGAGAAAGTTAAATTTGTAATGCGTGATCTTAAAAATTTCGAAAAAATGAACTTTCGAATAGGGGGGCTGAGCCCCCAAACATTTTGGATAGGGGGGCTCAAGCCCCCTTCAGCCCCCCCTGGCTACGCCCCTGGTCAGAAGAACCATTAAGATGTCAGTTCGGCAACTGTACTAGGGTAACTTTTTATGCCGAATTCAATAAAAACAATGAAATTTTGCTAGGATTAAAATTTAATGAAGTTTACGTGTTCTTGATTGATATTAAAACAAATTTGAAAATACAGTACAGCTAGTTATTTGGAAATTTTTTTCTTTTAGTTTTTTTTTGACTTTTTTGTCACTTTGTACCCATATATGTCTTTCAATGTTGTTTATTTTTATTTTATTTTCGAATTCATGGCTTAAAAAAAAGATTAAATTCAAGAGTTTTCACTGTACCAAAAATCATTTCTAATATTTCGGCCTATTCTTGGTCTTCAATTTTATAAAATTTTAAAAGTGCAACTTCCTTTTTTAAATGACTGGCTTTTTTTATATTTTTTTAATATTGTTCCGAATCGTCCCTTATGACAGCATCTAAAATTAAATTTAAAAATAATATTTTTTAATATTTTTTTTTAATTTCCAAAAATTTTAAACAAAAGTGCTGCGCTAAACCAGGATTTTTGAATATTAACTCAAAGTTTAAGATTGATTTTTCAATTAGTATCACACGTTAATACCCAAAGTTGCACATATAGTGCGTCGAACCTAAAATAGTATTTTTTTAACATGGAAGAGGTTAATGTCTGTGCATGCACTTCACATATGACTTTGGGTATTAATGCACGCGTCCTTAAACACGGAATTACGGTAATACAAAATAGTACACCAAAATTATGTTATAGGTCAACGTAGACGAGCTCATGCTTTGAATTAAGGTTCTGATACTTTTAAAATTCGCATCTTGCTTGTATGACGCTTCTTGATGATTTAAGTAAATTTTGTTTGCTATGTTTTATATTTTATCATCTATGTCTGACACTTTATCTTCCAATGCACTAATCTTCATATGTTCTATCCAAATTACAAATATGAAAGATTTATAAATTTACGTATACAAATTACAAATTGTCAAATTGGATATGCAATTTTTAAAAATTAACAAATTTACCTGTATATTTATAAATTGTATTGAGTTAATTATTCAATTTAGAAATTGTATAGGAGTAATTTGAAAATTGTATAACAGATTTGTAAATTAAATTTTTAGTTTTATTAAGATAGTCTAGAAAAAATTAAAATAATTTAAACATTCTAAAATTTCAAAATAACTTAATATCTGATATTAAATTCTAAAACTTGACATTAAACTCAGCTTAAACTAGACCCACATCTTTTGTCACAATCCGCAACATCATACTCGAGATACTGCAATGTTTTGCTCTTTTAAAAATATTTCGTTATTTTGTTTGTCATTTAGGCACTTCAAGGGCACGCAATTTTAATAATACGTAATGTTCTAATAATACGCAATTACGAAACTTACAATTCGTTTTATGCGCTAGGCCTAAGTTTCAATTTTCAACTCATTCTTCTCATTAAGTAAAGCTAAATCAAATTCTTCACTTTACTTTAATCTAATTGAGTATTTTTTTACACTACAAGTATGACTTATTGTATTACGTGCATTTTTTAGTTTAATTAACCAATTATCCAATTAGAAAATTTACATGTAAAAAAAATAAAAATAAAAACTTTAGAAAATTTATTGTTTAATTTATTTTATTTTTATTTATTTAAATAATAATTTAAGGGCCAAGACCCTCAGGCAGTTCAGAATGGTTGGAAAACCTTCTTTTCAGCCCGCATGCGTGTAAAAAATTGATTTTTCGAATTAATTGATTTAAAAAAAAAAAAAAAGATTCTAAAAAGAGTTTTGTTTAATTTATAGCGAAATTTTTTTTGTTCAAAAGTACAGTACTTTCCGGTTATAGAAACTCCAATTTGCATGAAAAATAATTTATTCCAGTATAACCTCGATTTTGTTAAACTTGATTTTGTTAAAATTTGAAATTGTTAAAGAAATCACAATTCCCTACCTAAACATAATCCTTTTCAATGGGAAACTGATTTGATTTTGTTAAAACTTGATTTTGTTAATACTTTATTTTGTTAAAGAAAAATGGGACAAATTTTAGATAACAATCTAATACCAGTACATGTATATTCGTTTTGATTTTCTTAAAACAAAAAAAAAATTTGATTGTCCATTTTTTTTTTAGTGAATCGTAGTTTTGTTAATTATGACTCGTCAGACATTTGAAGTTAACAAAATTTTTGATAGATTAAATGTTCAAAGAAGCTCGACTTCAATTAGATATGTATAAACATTTTGTAAATTTATGCTATTTATTTATTATATAAATAGATTTTTATCAATCAAATCCATTGATTTTATTTTGTTAAAGGGTTTTAACAAAATCGAATTTGTTAAAACTTGATTTTGTTAAAATTTTTGAAATTCCCTTGGGGTTTAACAAAATCGAGGTTATACTGTATATCCGAAGATTTCTTATAAACAAATTAAAGTTTTTTATAGCTTAATTAGCTCGAACATTCCTTTACTTGTCCTAAAATTTTTCAGTCTACCGGAAATGATTCGGCAGCTACAATCTAATTTATCAATCAAATATCCCATTATGTGGTCATCTAAACTCTCTTACCAATTTGGCACATCTAGCCATGTCTCAGGAATATTGAAAAGTAAAAAGACAGATGTCTTGAAAATCAAAATTCAATTGAATAGTGACATTTTGAAGTTGCCAAATCTGAAAAAGATTGATAAATTGGATGACGCCTTTTCTTGAGATTTATAAGTTATGTCATACAATTTGACGATGAAAAAAAAAAAGAAAAAAAAATATTGTCAAATTGTATATCCCATTTGACAATTTGTAATTTGCATAAGTAAATTTATAAATCTTTCATATTTGTAATTTGGATAGAACAAATTTTTGAATCAAGCTCGGTTACTTTCAAGTCCTACCAATTTCGCACCAGTTTCAGTGAATCTTATGTTCATTCTGTTCTCAGGTACGATCGCTCGATATCTCATATTATCTAATTCTTTTTGTACCAAATTTTTTAGCAATTCTTCAATTTTATACCTATCTAAGGTAAATTTTGTGTCATTTGGTCCTATTGGCACGTCTTTTATTGGAACCTCAACTCCTTCTTGAAGACCATGGTCCATTATTTCAGTAACATCATCCGACATTAAATGGTTGTACTTAGTATCAGCGTTAAAGCTATCTTTATGATCGTTATGATTGGAAAAGGGTATTTAAAAGTCTTCTATTTGATTTTTGATTATGTTATTTTTAGGATCAATCAATGATGAACCTGTGGTTAATTTCTCAAGTGTAAACCTTTTATCGAGTATTACGAGTTGTTTGTCTAATTTATTGAGTTTAGCGTTGGTTTCATTCATCATTTGGGTCGTAGTTTTGACTAGTTCTTCTTTTGATCTGGTTACTGTTTATCTTTTTTTTCATTCAGCTTGAGGATTTTTATGTTTTTTAGGATTCGAAGATTGATGTTTTTTGCCCATTTTATAACTTTTTTTAACGCTATAGTATCATTCTTTATATCGTTCTCTAGCTTTAAGGTATCGGTAGTCATAGCAATCATAACAACTTCGATAGCTCTCTAATGTTAATCTAACGAATGTTAATCCTTCGAAAGAAAGTTCTTGGATACACTAGACGAATGTTTTTTTCATCAGCACGTTACCTTTCCAACCTTTCAAAACGATGATGGAGTACAAGGAAGCATTTTGGATTTAGTTATTACAGAAGAAGCAAATAGAATTTACTCAATCGAGAGTAAGGCCCCCTAGGTTTGTTAAACAAAGCGCACATTAGTCTAACATGGAATTTTGAGATCAAAGGTGAGATAAGACCGGCTTTCAGGAGTTCAAACTTCATGTTCAACAAGGGTGACTATGTATCATTTAATAGTTACTTTTTTTCAATCGATTGGAACGAAAAATTCAAAAACTCAAACACAAACGAAATGTATGAATGTTTTTTAAACGAATATAGATACGCATGCAATCGTTTTATCCCGTTTTTTCAAAAAAAAACAAAAAGAAAACAAGAAATATTCACCTTGGATGAATTCAGAGATCAAAGCGAGTCTAAGGCAAAAATTTTCTGCTTGGGAAGCTTTTAGGAGAAGTGGATGGAAGGTCCAAAAGAGAATTTTGTACGTGAAAGCTAAAAAGGAAGCCGCACGATTGGTAAAAAATGGAGTCAAAAACTATGAAAAGAAAATAGCGAGTAGAGCGAAACAAAATCCAAAACAATTTTAAAAATATGTAAACAACAAATCAGGTAATGGCTCTAGAGAGGCTATCAAGGGCCTAAAGGATGTGAATGGTCAAGTTGTAAACGATCCGAAAGTAATAGCCGATCTATTAAATAAACGTTTTCAATCGATTTTTCCAAATGATGATCCAAATCGGCCGTTACCACACTTCAGTCCAGAACAGATACAAAATTTCTGAACGACCTCGATGAGACCATTACTCTCGAAACTATCAGTAATAAACTGAAGAAACTAGATGATCACAAAGCTTTAGGACCTGATAAGGTAAGTGGCTTTGTTCTAAAGAGATTAAGCGAATCTGCTAGCCTTCCGATTACGCTGATCTTCAAAAAATCCCTCTCAACTGGAGAAGTTCCAACAAACTGGAAGAATGCAAACGTTACTCCGCTGTAAAAAAAATGAAGTAGGCTAGACCCCGGAAACTACCGACCTGTGTCATTGACTAGCGTTGTATGCAAGATTTTAGAGAGTATAATCAAAGAAAAGATGTTATCACATTTATTAAAAAATGGACTTTTGTCGTGTTCCCAGCATGGTTTTGTTCCAGGAAAATCTTGCTGTACTAATCTGCTTGAGTCAATGGATCTCATTTCAAATTTACTGGCGTCTGGGAATGCAATTGACATAGTGTACACTGACTTTGCTAAAGCATTCGATAAAGTTCTCACATCGACTGTTACTCTACAAATTAGCAGCCTATGGATTTGATGGCAAAATCTTAGAGTGGATAAAAAATTTTCTTATAGATAGAAAGCAGAGAATTGTTCTCGGAGATGTTGCATCAGAATGGTTAAATGTTTCAAGTGGTGTTCCTCAAGGATCAGTTCTCGGACCTTTGTTATTTGTAATCTTTATTAACGACTTATCTGAATCGCTTTGCAATGAAGCTAAGAATTATGCTGATGATATGAAGATCATTGCAACAGTTAACAATTTCAATGACAAGCTAGCCTTACAAAGAGATTTGGACACTCTGTCTAGCTTGTCAATTACATGGGCTACTGAATTGAGCATTGAGAAATGCAAAGTTATGCAAATCGGGCAGAAGAATCCAAAATATGAATACACAATCTTCAATAAATACGGAACTGAGCCTTTAAATACAACTAGTTTGGAAAAGGATCTTGGTGTGTATTTCCAGAGTGACCTTAAATGGGAAGCACAGGTTGACTACTCCTCAGGCAGAGCAAACAAGATACTGGGTATGATATGGAAGAATTTTGAGTACTTTGATGTAAATTTGGTTAAGCTCCTATACACGTCATTAGTGAGACCGCTAATAGAATACGGTATTAGCGTCTGGAGTCCATACTATGAGGGTGAGAAGAAGCAATTGAAAAAAGTCCAACGTAGAGCGACAAGAATGATCCCGGGTTTCAAAAAAATTGAATACGAAGAACGGTTAGCAAGGATGGATCTTATGTCACTTGAAACAAGAAGAAGAAGAGGCGATTTGATTCAATTTTACAAGATCGTTAATGGGTTAGAAGATATCAACTTAATGAATGGTATCAGGTATAGTTCAGCAAAGAATAATTATAATTTAAGGGGTCACTCCAAAGTGGTTTCAAGAGAGCTTATCAAAAACTGCCCGATACGATACAATTACATTACAAACAGAGTGGTCAATGATTGGAACAGCTTACCGATGAGTGTTGTGAACACGACTTCATTAAATTCATTCATTCACTACTACTACTACCAAGGAGTTAAACTGTCACCAAAGCTCTTTTCTATTTACATTCACCAGCTTATAATCGAGATTGAAGACTTAGAAGTAGGAATAAAAATTATCGAGACAGTGAAAATCGATATAATTGTGTATGCCGACGATATTATTCTTTTAAGCATGACAAAGCTCGTACTTCAACAGCAACAAATTACCGTCGAACTTAAAGCGGGGTTAAATGGTTTCGACTCAGTAGTTTTGATTGAATTATAAACAAAATTATTAATTATTGAAGACTTTTTTACAAACGTAATTAACTTTCGAACTCGAAGCAGTAAACGATTTAAATCGTTTAATAATTTTGATTTAAATTTCGAGAAGCTATCAGCTGATTCTTCAAGCGGGATTTCTTCTTTATGCGCTTCCTCCTCCTCATCTTCATCATCATCAGAAGCCTCAATTTCTTCACTCTGGCCATCTATTAGAACTTCTTCGTCTAAATCTTCAACTAAATCGTCATCATCGGCTTTTTTTCTGCATCCAACTCTACTACTTAATCAGCGTCTTCGATTTCTTCATCAATTATACTGCAAAAATAAAGAAGATTAATTTTGTTTATTTGGTCAAATTTTTTTTCTAAATTAATATCTTGTAAGCATTGAAATAATTATAAAAACTTAAATGTTATATTTAACTATTTGTCCTTATGATTGTCTACATGTATTAAAAGTTTGGAATCCTTATGAGGGTTCACTTTTAACGACAAAGTCGCATACAGTATATTTTCAGTATATCAAACAACATTTGTTCCAAATGGTGATTTGGTTACTGCTAAATCTACTGAGATATCAAAAGTTAAAATAAATTATTCGAATTCGTTGGTCTTTAAATGGCAGATATCTGTTAGACCCTTTTCAACTTAATTAAAATTCTAGGAGTCACTCACTCTTTGGTTAAAAAATAAAATCATGTTCAATAAAAGAGTAAATGAACGTTTTTATTGGTGATGTTGGTAAAGCTTGGTAAGGCGATTAACCAAATACGGTCAACCAAAATCAGGTTAAACAAAAATTTATCACCTAAATAAATAATCTAAAGATTGCACCTCTCAGGATTGAATTTTTCGCCTTCAAGGATTAAAGCAGAAAATAATTTATTTTATTTTTGGTACACACTAATGGAACGTTCAATCCCTCTTTCGACTGTATGTTTCGAAGATCTCCCATTGATAATAAAAGTTCGGAGTGGATATTGATCCAGTCAGACTTCATTATTTGTAGAAGGTGATTAGGCTCCTAAGCCGGGTAGGTCTGAAATACATATTCACTACTTGTTGTTCAAGATACTTAGGGTATAGTGGCCTTTTGGACTTACTTGGTGCAGACCCCCCTTCAAGGTAAGACGTTTGCGAGGCAAACTGTCTTCTGTAGCGTTATGCTACCTGTTGCGGGTAGTGGAATGGAAGTATTTCAGACATAAAGCCCTCAAGCTTACAAGGGATTACGAGAGTACAGCAATAAACGTTAATAGTTTGACGGAACCAACTGCGGCCGAGATGGCCAAGTTAAAAAAATAGGCTAAAAGAGCATCCGAAAGAGGACGTTTGGAACATAACATTTTATAAAATGGGGGAAATGATGGTCCAAGATCCCAGGTGGTTTTAAAAGGGGTCAGGGGGTTGATACATGAACGTCTATCAACATTATCAACGAAAGGATATTCGAGTTGTTAGAAAAGCCTAAGTACGGTATGGGATTGCGAGAAGTTTTGGACTCAGTTGTTCGGGAAAGACTTTTACATTGAAATACGTTTGGCATTAGGATTGGAAGAGTTTGAGTATGTGCTTGTTCATAAGCCTGTCGTAATGACGATAAGAGGTCCTACCCTAATATGTGAGCTGACTTTTTAGTGATCTTGTGAACTGAGCTTTTCGTGAGATTCAGTTGACGACACACTCAATTAAAACAATATTTAATTAAATACAGTTTTACTTAATTTAAAGAAAAAGAGACAGGTAAGATTTCTGTTGAAAAATTCAGAAGTTTCGTATGAATGAATGTTCAAAGTGCCAATGTTCATGACGCTATGATTTAAGTTTTTGAGGAGACTTAAAAGAACAAACCAGAGAAAAAAAAATAATGAAATACTAGTAGTCACCCTGCCTTTGCTTTGCTGCAGGTTTTTTATCAATTAATTTAAGAGTTAATTTGTTATCTACAACCATAAAACTTTTCAGCACAAACAAAGTTCTACATAACACAAAATAGACTGAAATACACAAAAAAATCTTGAACTTTAACAACCAAATTAATAAGTTGAAACATAATTCGGACATTTTAGAAAAAAAATTGAGAGAGGCCTAAAGAAAGAAACAAATTGTAAGTTAACTTCGGAATTTTGATGGTTCAGTAGCGCTTAGGGAATCTTAATAAAATTTTTCCTGCTCCCAAATAATCTCACTCTTTTTATGACTGCACGCCCTTGATAACGGAGCGATCGATTATTCAAGAAAAAAGGTGCACTTAATTTTACCTTTTCATTCCTGTTCAGAAAAAGTAATTTTTGACCCAACTAATCGAGTTCATTCCTTTAGATAGAAAAAAATAGAATTTACCTACTAAAATTTTACATTGAAAAGCTTATATAGAAAAACATCATAGAAAAATTTAATCGAAAATTTGCCGAATTGGCACTAGTTCTTCTGAATAAGTTGGAACCCGATGCCAAAAGAAATTAACCGTCTCACTTGCATCACTTCCTCCACTGTTATTTTCTTTGTTTAAAATAATGTGTTTTTTTGAGCCCTCTGAACTTACTTTAAATATGTCTGAAAGCTCTCGTTTGATAATATTCGGTTGCAAATCATTGTTAAAATTGTAACTGGATAAAGAGTTAAGAGCTTCGTCAATGCTCACATGTTTAAAGACAACATCAGATGTTTGCTTGATAAAATCATCGATAAAATTTTGAGAAAATTGTGATTCTAACATTTGATAATCTTCGTAAATATCTAGTTTTGAGTAAATATCTGATGCCAAATGTGACATTTGATCTCTACTCACATAAACAGAGCTTGCCGGTCCAAACACTTGGTCCTCAAGACCTAAGGTTTGAAGCTGTTGAGCTTTTATTTGAAGTTTGTTTACTTTTGTTTTTTTTGCGTTTACCATGAAATCACATTCAATAATTGGCTCCCATGCTCTACCTAGATCTTTTAATTTCTTTTCAACCCTTAAACGATTAACACTACCGGAAGCTTCCTTAAAATCAACACGAATAGGAAACTCTTCAAGCTTCATTGCATTTCCACTTAAAAAAATCTGTTTGCCTTCATCGAAAAATTCAATGAAACAATCGAATTTTGAGGGTACCAAGCTGATAATTTGAGTGGGTAAAACATCAATTTCGTGTTTTTGCTTCACAAGTTGAACAAACTTATTTCTATGAACATCTGTTAACATATTTACACTGAAATAGAAACCTTCTTGATGAAATTTTAAGAAATTTGTTTCGTTGTCTGCTACTACCAGTTGAGGCACACCCAATGAAAGCCATTTTAAGTGTTTGTATCTTTTGGTGTTTTCCTTTTCTATAATCGATTTTGAACTTGTCGATAAAAACGCTTCCAAATGAATCATTCCATTTTCGGTCTTATAATCACCAACCAAATCAGTTGTACCAAAACTTATGTCTTTACCAGACACTTCATCTGTCAACTCAACATTGTAGTGAGTTAAAACACAAAATAAAAACAATAAAATATAACTCTTTGATGAATTCATTTTTTAATAAAATGTTAAAAACAGCGTTAATATTTATAACAAGTTAAATGTTCTTATCATTTTAAAAATTTATTTAATTAAAAAAAAGAGAATACTTTTATCTTTTTTGAAAGAAAATAATTTGCTATTTTAACAAAATTTGATTTCGTGGTCTTTGATTTCATTTTAAACATTTTCAATTTAATTTTTTTTTGTTAAATAATACTTTTTACCTCCCTTTTTTTACGACCCTAGTTACTGTGGGACGTTCATCATAAACAGCGTCACTCATCCAAGTCTAAGACTGCGAACTCGACAACTATTTAGACATAGCTTGGAACCACAAACCAAGCGTACTCTACAAAGAAGGAGAATACTTAACTTTGTAAACTAGGATAAACTGAAATGATCTTCTTTATTGCAAAACTTAAGACGTCTTTTATAAAATTCGAATATACGAATAAACGAAAAATTTCTTTTTGGTGAAAACTTTATTAACAATTCGCGACGTTTCGGTAAAACGGAGTTACCATTATCAAGCTGTTAATTGATCTAAAATGGAAATACAATTTAAATACAAGGAAAATTTTTTGAAGTTAGAAATAAAATTATAATATTTCAAAAATTGAAACGCATATCTAATTAGTGGGGTTATAACTGCAAATACATATGTAATTGCAGTTATAACCCCACTTTGGACTCAGTTGTTCGGGAAAGACTTTTACATTGAAATACGTTTGGCATTAGGATTGGAAGAGTTTGAGTATGTGCTTGTTCATAAGCATGTCGTAAACTGATATCCAATGATCCATATCCAATACAACGGTCAACATTTTTTCAAAAGATCACACATTTATGTGAACTCAGCTCACATATTAGGGTAGGACCCGATAAGATTATTTCTGAAGAGACAGCCGACTGGTTTTCGTACGAATGAATGTTCAAAGTGCCATGGAAGACGCTGTGACTATGATTTTAGTTTTTGAAGAGACTAAAAAGAACAAACCAGAGAAAAAAAAATAATGAAATACTAGTAGTCACCCTGCCTTTGCTTTGCTGCAGGTTTTTTATCAATTAATTTAAGAGTTAATTTGTTATCTACAACCATAAAACTTTTCAGCACAAACAAAGTTCTACATAACACAAAATAGACTGAAATACACAAAAAAATCTTGAACTTTAACAACCAAATTAATAAGTTGAAACATAATTCGGACATTTTAGAAAAAAAATTGAGAGAGGCCTAAAGAAAGAAACAAATTGTAAGTTAACTTCGGAATTTTGATGGTTCAGTAGCGCTTAGGGAATCTTAATAAAATTTTTCCTGCTCCCAAATAATCTCACTCTTTTTATGACTGCACGCCCTTGGGAACGGAGCGATCAACGGACTTAACGGTATTTAATAATGAACAATAATAAGTGTGTAAAATTGAGAACATTCATTTTTTTTTATTATTACCTAAGTAAGTTAGCTTAGATCTGCATCCTTATCCTCAAAATGAGCAACATGCTCATTAGATGAGTGACGCTGATTATGATGAACGTCCCACGCTAACTAGGAGTCGTAACCATGCCGTGGCCAGTCCCAAGCCTGGATGTGAAAATGGGAGGGCGTACTTGTAAAAGTAAATTGAACAAATACTTTCTCATAGAGATGTCTATGAGAACTTTTTGTTTTTACACCAGAATCTACACCAGAATGCACGACGGTATTCTTTAAGTTTCTTTTTCCAGTATTCGCGCCATTATTTCAATAAATAAATCAAGAAAAGATTGCAACATAATAACGTCAATTCATTTTTGTTAAATCACATTTCGATTAATCACTGCTTTGTTAAGGTACAGAAGGTTTGATTAATCGAGCGAATACTGTAACTGTAACTGACCTTTTTAATAATAATTTCTTTTGATTGAAACCATGGTCTTATATAAAAGTTCTAAAAGAGTTTGATGATAAAATCTTTTTATTTGAAAAGGATCCTTATTTAAAAAAAAAGAAATTGAAGAATTATCTGTGGTTAGGAAAACACAATGAAAAAATTCACAAATAATGATTGATTCTCAGTCTTAATCCAGATCCTTTAGTTGTTTCCAATGCTGCGATAGTTAATTTAAAAGAATTTCTTTATAAATTACATAAGGCTCAAAACTAGGAGCTTTGCGACACTAACCTTGTTTTAAATTATTTATTTTAAAGATTTGAGAAAATTATAAAATTCATTTCCAAATACATATCTCATTTTGTGAAACAGTAACCAAATCACCATTTGGAAGAAATGTCGTTTGAATAATCCATTCTCTTGGTGGCTTGGTCATTAAAACTGAAGCGTCATAAGAATTCCAAACTTTTAAAGTTTTATCGTATGATCCACTCAATAAATTACCATTGTCTAATACATGTAAACAATTTAATTCAAAAATAGCAGTACTATGTCCAATTAGCACCCGAATTAAATCACCTGTTTCTAAATTACGAATCTCTATTTTACCATCATACATACCACTTGCCAAATGCCCATTCTTAAGAATAGCTATTGAATAAACATTAGATGAATGAGTTATGCTTTTAAGAGGTTCACTGTTTGAAGTTTTCCATATTTTAACTGTTTTATCGTTTGAACAACTAACTAAATTTTCATTTGGTAAAATTAGGATTTGATACACACTGTCTATATGACCAACTAATCGTCTTTTAACTTGACCATTTTGTGAATCTCTAATAACTATATCATAATTTATGTAACCTTGTCCGATATCTAAATCATCATTTTTTAGGACTGTCAAACATTGAAATGTCTCATCTGTATGAATAATACGTTTTAATGAATCTCCTTGAGTAACTTTTAAATCCCATATTAAAATTGTTTTGTTTGTTCGATATCCAGCCACAAGATCACCATTTGACAAAACACCAAAAACAAATGGCTAAAAATAAGCACTAGTAAGATATTTTGATCATTCCATTTTGAATATCCCATATTTGAATAGTTGACCCTTTTGTTCCTCTAACCAAGTCTCCATTTGACAACGGAAACACTCTTTGCCAGTCAAATGTTAATGAAATATTCAACTTGAGATTTCCATTAAAATTATACACTTGACTACTTGTACTTGTTGTAGTTGTTTGTATTCTTTAATTATAATAGTTAATTTAATATAAATCTCTTCTTTTTTAACTTTTTGACCTTTTTGCAATTGTTTTACGTAGAATTTTTAAACCAGCAGATCACCTGTGAAAAGATAGACCAGCCAGGTCATACTTTTTGCTTTGACAAGCCTGAAAATTTGTTTGTCTTTGAATCCTCTCAAAAAAAATCCCTACTAATTCATTTTGATCCTTGTTTCTTTTTATATTTTCATTCAAAAAGTTTTAACTGGTTGACGAATGGTTTTCAAAATTCATGTAAAACAATGACACATAGCTCAAAGACTTTAGTGACCTCTTATGTTATTAATTTAAAAAATCAAAGATCACAATCTGCGTACTTTTAAATAGAAATAAAAACCAAGTTACCTGGTGAAAGTGGATACTTTTGAGGTATACAATCTGAACGTTTTTTTAAAAAGAACGTCGTATTGTACACTTTTAACTCTGTTTAGTTTGATATTCTTTGAAAATTTTTATTTAATAAGACGTGATACTCTAATCGTTTTAGGTACTATTTTTTCACCTTGAAACTCCCAACTAACTTTATCCTCTGTTAATTTTTTTAATTCATTTAATTGATCATTCAGGGACTTGTCTTGTTGTGACCAACTTTTTGCCTTTCTCTCAAGTTCACTACTCGATAGACCAAAATTAGCGCCAAATGAATCAAAACCCATTCCGACGTTAAAGCTTTTACTTTTACCTGACTCACTTGCATCACTTCCACCACTGTTATTTTCTTTGTTTAAAATAATGTGTTTTTTTGAGCCTTCTGACTCTACTTTAAATATGTTTGAAAGCTCTCGTTTGATAATATTCGGTTGCAAATCATTGTTAAAATTGTAACTGGATAAAGAGTTAAGAGCTTCGTCAATGCTCACATGTTTAAAGACAACATCAGATGTTTGCTTGATAAAATCATCGATAAAATTTTGAGAAAATTGTGATTCTAACATTTGATAATCTTCGTAAATATCTAGTTTTGAGTAAATATCTGATGCCAAATGTGACATTTGATCTCTACTCACATAAACAGAACTTGCAGGTCAAAACACTTGATCCTCAAAACCTAAGGTTTGAAGCTGTTGAGCTTTTATTTGAAGTTTATTTATTTTTGTATTTTTCCCGTTGACGATGAAATCACATTCGATTAAAGGCTCCCATGCTTTACCTAGATTTCTTAATTTTTTTTCAACTTTTTTACGATTAACACTACCGAACGCTTCCTTAAAATCAACACGTATTGGAAACCTTTCAAAAACCTGCGCACTTCCACTCAAAAAAATCTGTTTGCCTTCATCATCAAAAAATTCAATGAAACAATCGAATTTTGAAGGTACCAAACTGATAATTTGAGTTGGTAAAACATCAATTTCGTGTTTTTGCTTCACAAGTTGAACAAACTTACTTTTATGGGAATTTGTTAACATATTTACTCTGAAGTAGAAACCGTCTTGATGAAATTTTAAAAAATTTGTTTCGTTGTCTGATTCTACCAGTTGAGGCACACCCAATGAAAACCATTTTAATTGTCTGTATTTTTTTGTTATTTCGTTTTCTAGGATTGCTATTGAACCAGTCGATAAAAATGCCTCCAAACGAACCATCTCATTTTCGGTAATGTAATCACCAACCAAATCAGCTTCCTCAAAATTAATGTCATTTCGATACGTCAACTCAACATTGTAATGAGTTAAAACACAAAATAAAAACAATAAAATACATTCTTTTTTTAAATTCATTTTTTCAATAAAATGTAAAAAAAAAACAGTGTTGATATTTATAACAAGTTAAATGTTCTTATCATTATTAAAATCATTGGTATCAAATGTTATTTTGTTAAAAGAATGCTCAAGGATCGTTTTAAAAATTTATTTAATTATAAAAAAAAGGGAATGCTTTTATCTTTTTTAAATAATTTGCTTTTTCAACAAAATTTGATTCCGTGGTCTTTGATTTCATTTTAAATATTTTCAATTTTATTTTTTTTTTAATCTAGTTTACAAATTATTTATTTATCATTTTAAAATATTTAATTTTAAGAATTAAAAAATAGTTTCACCGTTCGAGTATCAACATTTTTCTTTTATAATTGTCTTGCCTTCTATACGGGTGTGTGAATAGCCAATAGTTACCCTAAGATTAGTGAGGATTCGCTTTGCCTGGGCACAGCATCGAGTCTCCCTCCCATTTTTTCATCAAGGCTTGGGACTAGCCAAGGCATGGTTACGACTAGTTGCTGTGGGACGTTCATCATAAACAGCGTCACTCATCCGAGTCTAAGACTGCGAACTCGACAACTATTTAGACTTAGCTTGGAACCACAAACCAAGCGTATTCTCCAAAGAAGGAGAATACTTAACTTTGTACTACCCTGGTCGTTCACATGTTCCAAAAATGAATGTTCATGGACGTTCGTGTTCATAAGAATTCATCTGAACGTTCAAATCCTTTCATATTCTTTCAAAAATGTTCAAAATCTTTCACAAATGTTCGGCAAAATAAAGTTATTTTTCAATTCATGATTTCAATTCAATTTTAACTGCGCAATTAAAATGCAGAGCAGAGATTTCAAATACCTAATTAATTGGAAATTCTGCAGTGCAATTTAATTGCGCAGTTAAATTTGAATTGAAATGAATAATTTCACTATATCAATTCAATTTTCATTTGAATTGAATTTTAACTGCGCAATTAAATTTCACTGCAGAATTTCCAATTAGTTAGATATTTGAAATTTCTGCTCTGCAACTTAATTGCGCAGTTAAAATTCAATTGAAATGAATTGAAAGTCTATTTAAAAATCTAACCATCTCAGCCAGAGACCATGATATCTTCATTAATGAAAAGAGTACCCGAAAAATAACGGGTTTAATAACAGGAAAGGAATCGAGTACAAGAGGGAGGCGACACAGTAAAATCATTGAAAGAGATATCAAGAAACTTGATAAAATTATTTACAAAAATCGAGAGTTGACTGCCTAAAAGTTAAAAAGACTTCTAAGACTGCCATCTTCATAAAGAAGTGAGCGACGATATTTGCAGGCCCTTGGATGAAAGTTTAAAAGGACCCAATACTGCCAGGCAATGTCCTCAAAAAACAGAATCGAAAGAATTATTTATTGTTTCAGGTGTACTATAACGGATGAAAATTTCGATGACGTTGTCTTTATCGATTGAACATTTTTTTGGTTCTTTATAAAAAAAAAATAATTTGAAAAAATTTGAAAGCAAAAAAAAAAATTTAATAGGGGTCTGAAAGCTTTGAACATTTTTGAAAGAATATCAAATGATTTGAACGTTCATATGAATTCTTATGAACACGAACGTTCATGAATGTTCATGAATGTTCAAGAAAGAATTTGAACATTCATTTTTGGAACATGTGAACGACCAGGGTAGTAAACCAATCAAAATGTTTTCAGTTTCAAAATTTTTTAATAAATTAAAATAAACTAAATTTAAAAGTAATTTCTTTGATTTTAAAGAGCTTGAAACCTCTTTTCAGAGCAGTGGACATGTTTGAAATAATATTTGACATAAAACGGACCCTTCGTTCCAATATTCATTATAAATATTCATATTCATTTAAATAACTTTGATTTACTTTGATTTTGAATAATTTAGTCTGATTTCTTCCAGTGGTGCATGTGAAAACCAGTGCGATAAAATGAATTCTTCTTTATGTTCATTCCGTTCTTGACATCTGATACCAACGAAAAAAGGCTCGTCTCTTCTTACTCTTCACGTCCTTATCAACTCAGTGACCAGATATTGTCTCTTCTTTAGTTCGAGGTGAATAAAAATCCTCTCATTGCTAATCTCGTCGCTACTAAATAGCGAAATCTATAATGGCTAGTCATAGTTACAGGGTAGTGCTCCGTCCCACCTAAATTTACATCACCCAAATTTTTATCATCCAAAAAATTTTTAGGTGATACAAAATAAAATCACACAAATTTTTTTGTTGTTAATTTTTTTAAGGTGATCAAAAAATAAATAAAGTGAAATATATTTTTTAATTGATGTCATCTGGTATCATCTGATTTCAGTTTCCGTGAGAATTCGTTGGAAATTTATAGTTTATGAGATTCTTCTAATGATGTCATCTGATATCAAATGATTTCAACTGATCGGAGCTGATAGTAGATGATACAAAAATGGTCATAAATTCTGATACCAACTGATATCATATGATATCCAGGATTGTAATAACCCAGATCCAGTGTCTTTCAAAGTCCCAGTCGAAATTCGAGTGCTCGTTTATTTTTAATAAAAATTAATTCCACTTTTTTATGGTCACCTAAAAAAATTAACAAAAACAAAAATTTGGCTGATTTGTTTTTAATCACCTAAAAATTTTTGGATGATAAAAATTTGGTGATATAAATTTAGGTGGGATGTAGCAACTCCCAAATAAAATAGACTGAAGTTTATAAATATAAAAAAAAAATTAAAAGACATTAAACTGAGACAAGAGATAAATATTCAGAAGAATCTACTCAAAGATTTGGTCAGAAAAGAGGCTTTTTTAAAAGAAAAAATCAATTTTTTCAAATGAGATCAAATAAAACAAACGAACAATTCAAGGTTCTGGCAAGACAATAGCTAAATACAAACGTAATAGATCACGTGTGAATAAATGCTCGAAAAAGATGAGTTCAAACGACTTTGTTGACCTTTATACGGACCTTTTCTCACACAATGGTAAATCAAACACAACTGACCAAGATTATATTAAATTATTTTTATGTGAATCTGTTAACATATTTACACTGAAATAGAAACCTTCTTGATGAAATTTTAAGAAATTGGTTTCGTTTTCTGCTACTACCAGTTGAGGCACACCCAATGAAAGCCATTTTAAGTGTTTGTATTTTTTTGGGTTTTCGTTATCTAGAATCAATTTTGAACCAGTCGATAAAAATGCCTCCAACTGTACTATATCATTTTCGGTCTTGTAATCAACGGCCAAATCAGTTGTTTCAAAACTTATGCCTTTACCAGACACTTCATCTGTCAACTCAACATTGTATTTAGTTAAAACACATAATAAAAACAATAAAATGTATCTCTTTGATGAATTCATTTTTTCAATTAAATGTAAAAAAAACAGTGTTGATATTTATAACAAGTTAAATGTTATCATCATTATTAAAATCATTGGTTTCTAGTTTCATCTTATTAAAAGATTCCTCAGGGATCGTTTTAAAAATTTATTTAATTAAAAAAAAAGGGAATACTTTTATCTTTTTTGAAAGAAAATAATTTGCTTTTTTAACAAAATTTGATTTCGTGGTCTGATTTCATTTTAATCATTTTCAATTATCTTTTTTTTGTTGAATAATACCCTTTTTTTTAAAGCTAGGTTTCAAATTCTTTATTTTTCATTTTGAAATATTTAATTTTAAAAACTTTAACAACTTATCATGTGTTCACTATTCGAGTGTCAACATTTTTCTTATATAAATGTCTAGCCTACTTTACGGATATGTTAACTCTTATCCGTCCAAAGCTGGGTCAAAAATGACCCGTTTATACGTTAAAGACCAAAGTGGGTCATTTTTGACCCAATTAAAAAATTAAATTTTTTACATTTTTTTTATTGTATACGTATTAAAAATTGAATGGTGGGTCAAAAATGACCCACGTTGGTCTTTAATGATTGTAAATTACCTTTGGACGGATAAGAGTTAATAGCCAATAGTTCCCCTAAGATTAGTGAGGATTCGCTTTGCCTGGGCACTGCATCGAGTCGCCCTCCCATTTTCTCATCCAGGCTTGGGACTGGCCACGGCATGGTTACGACTCTAGTTACTGTGGGACGTTCATCATAAACAGTGTCACTCATCCGAGTCTAAGACTGCGAACTCGACGACTATTCAGACCTAGCTTGGAACCACAAACCAAGCGTACTCTCTCAAGAAGAAGAATACTTAACTTTGTAAACTAGGATAAACAGTTACATTATCACCTTCCCATTTCCACGTCCGGGCTTCGGACCGGACAAGGTATGGTATGGTTACGATGTTGATAAAAAATTACATTTTAAAATTAGGAAATTATTTATTTGCGATTAAAAAAATTGATAAAAAAAATTTTTGATCTTTTTGTCTGAGTTTGAATAAAATAATTTAAAAAAAAGAAAGAGTTAAATTCATTTGTTAAATCGAGAGTAAATAAAAAAAAATTAAAAAAAAAAAATTCAACAAATTCATATTTTTTATCGTTCAATTTGGTTCATAAAATACACCGGGAATAAAAAAAAAAGTATCAAAAATTCTAAAATTCTAAATATACGTTGTCTTGTTATCACTTTCTTTTTTGAGATTCGATTTTTGTTGTTCACATCGTTCAAATTGTTTTCTTATATTGGGTACACTCCAAGTAACACCAGCTAGTTCCAAATCACACACTGACTTGTTCTTACTCGAATCACTGTTATTATTATCATCCATTTTTTTGAATAAATTCAATGTAGTCGCGTCTATGCTAACCCTATTTTGACTTTGTTTGACCCGTGTCACCTCTTGGTTCGGAATCAAAGTAACTATCGACTTTCGATTCATCTCATTCTTTTTATACTTATTCTCAATAGTTGAGTAAACCTTGGACACAAATCTTGGCTTTTCTTGTACCTCATTCGAAAATATATAATGCATGCTTTTACGGTCCTTAAACTTTTCTTCAATTTTATCCGCATCGTTTTTTAATGACAGACTCCTCTTTACGATCGGTTTGACTTCTTCATCATTAAACAAATTCACAACCAAGTCCTTTGAATTTTGTTCAACTGGGTCAAAATGATACCTCACTTGCTCATAGGGGACATACACAGTCGATGAATGTCGCGTTTGATTCGTCAAATCCCCTAAACCAGTGTCCACATAACTTCCAAAATCAAAATTATTTTTTTCATCGTAAAAAATTTTAACAATTGATTTTCGACTTGCATGAGGTCGGGTCTTTTGATTTTTATTAGTCTCTGTTGATTTTGATTCTTTGACCTCCGGTGCGAGAGGTGCAATTGATTTTGATGAAAATCGTTTCGAATTCTTTCGTATAAACTCGTCTATCTTTTTATTCAACGTCAAATCGTAATAAGCATCGGATTCCGAAAATTGTTTCATTATTACTTTTTTATCCTCTTCGCATTTGTTCGATTTTTCACTCTCAAGATCACTGGTTGTTGGAACTGATAACCCAGAGTCTACACTTAGAGTATTCGAAGACAGATCGTGTTTGCTTAAAATTTTTGTTTTTTGTAAATTTTTATTCGTCGATTTTATTTTAAATAAATTTTTTTTTTTTTCAAATTTTTTGTTGTAGATAATATCCTCGTCGTCATCATCTGTTGGTTCGTAGTCATCGTCTGATACAAAGTCTTCGAATATGAATTTGTTATCGCTTGTTCGTCTTTCGTTTGAGCTAATCGATTCGGATTTAGGGTAATAGAAATCAATGCTTTGGGTCATCTCAGTCAAGTTAGAGTCCAATGAATTTGTCATTATGTCAGGTTTAGACGGTTTTGGTTTTGATTTAAGAGTGACTAAATTGAACATTTTTTTAGCTGTTTTTTGAGATCGATTGTAAATTGATTCATTTGATTTTGAGATTTGACTTGATGAGTCCGAGTTTATTTCAATTTTTATCAAAGGTTTTTTTTTAAAAAGATTGTGAGTGTCTTTACCGAATAAGTCTTCGATGTTGTTTATAAGGAATTCGACGAATGCGATTGACTTGAAGCTTGATTCGACGTCATTAGGTCGGTCGAGTTTATGAAAAATACTTGGGGCTACACATACTGAAATATTGTGCGTATCCATTTTGTTGATTGTAGAGTTTAATGAAATCAAGTGGAAAATACACATGAAATGTTTGAGACATATGTAGTTCCATTTAGGCAGACGGTTGAGAATTAGTTTTGTCGATTTTAATTTTTGATCTGAATCGGTTATTTTGAGAGTGCTGATACAATCGTTGAAGAGATGATAGTCAATAATGCCGTCCGGATAGTCTCTCAAATATTCCTTAAAAAAACAAATTTTGTCAATATGGGAAACATATTTTTTAAAAAAATTTTTGAAATAAGTTCAAGTTTATCCTAGTTTACAAAGTTAAGTATTCTTCTTCTTAGGAGAGTACGCTTGGTTTGTGGTTCCAAGCTAAGTCTAAATAGTTGTCGAGTTCGCAGTCTTAGACTCGGATGAGTGACACTGTTTATGATGAACGTCCCACAGTAACTAGGAGTCGTAACCATACCCTTTGGCCGGTTCCAAGTCCGGATGAGAAAATGGGAGGACGACTATCATTCCAATATCGATCTAAATCGGGGTCGTGGCTTTAGAGGGGTCGTCGCCGAGTGGGTAAAACAAAAGCTTTTGCAATTCCAAATATAAATCGAGTCTTACTTTTAGAAGTAAAGCTGCTACATGTACATTCATTTCATTAAAATCGACAATTTGATTCGAATCGATTTTGTCTCGATACATTTTTTTTATTTTAGCACTAGCTGATTTTCTAAAAATCATCAATGCATTTGTACCTTCAACAGCCACTTTTTCCATCAAATTCTAAAACATAAAAACATTAGAAATTTTCAAAGACTTCAAAACCCTCTCTTACCATTAACTGTACGGGTAGTTGATTATTAGTAGTCGTATACGGTCCGCACATTTTTTCCAACTTAACCCCAAATAGATGTGATTTTTTTAATTTATTATAAAACGGTTTTAAAGTCGACACGACTGCACTAGACGAATTATTACTCTTCTTGCCGTTTGATATCTTTGTCTCATTCGATAAATAACTCACATGATGTAGACTATTACTTCGAATCGACACCGATTGTGATGGTACATTAAGAAGACTTTCTTTAGGTTTTTTAGGTAAAATCTCATTTCCATTTTCAATCATATCCAAATTTTGATTCGACACTGAAATCATAGCTCGTCTTGAAACCGAATTTTTATTCCAAAACATTTTTTTTCTCAAACGATGTAACCGATCTGTTTCGTTTTCTTTCGAATGATTCAACTTAGTAACGGGCAACAAATTTTGTTTCATATCATCCAATTTAAGACTAGTTTGCAACAAATGTTGTTTTTTAGAATTTCTGTCAATTAACACAAATTTATAGCTATTATCATCTTCTTCAACTGACCTACCACTCTCTCTCAAATAATTCATTTTAATCGCGAACGGAAATTCGTGCCCTATTTAAACAAATTTTATTAATTACTGTCTGTCAACGAGCATAAATCCTCTTACCTATCAAAGGAATCAATGGTTCATTTTTTGATATCTTTAACCAAAGCTGATAAGTCGAGAGAAAACTTTTTTCGTCTTGTTCTAAATTGAATAGACCCCGGCAACGATTGACGATCTCTTGCGCTGTTTCGTTAGGTCGAACTTGCACTGTTTTTGTATAACACTGTGAATATTGTGTCGGTTCAGTGGTGCCCGAATTGTCCGTGTTGTAACTTATTTTAATATTAAGACACAAGTTTTCTTCTTTTTGTTTTTGAATTAATCTTAGACTAGAATAAATTAAATGCGAACACAAAAAAAACAGGTCATTAAAAAGAGTTACTCTTTTAAAAGATTGACCCAAATTTCTTTTTCTAAAGGGTCCTTAAAATCGGCTATATAATTAACAGCAGGAGGCCAACCGATAACAATTGAAGTGTCTTGTTTATACTGCCAATAAATCGTATCAAAACAATCAGCCAACCAAATATCACTTAATAAAACTCTGTATTTCAGTTTATTGTGATTTTCGTTTCTAAAAGTGTTAATAAAAAACAGATTAGAGTTTAATTGAAAAAATGTGAAACGATTAAATTACGGAAGAGGATTAGTAAATAGATATTGATTTACTAAAAAATGGGTGTTTTTTTTTCATTTTTGAAAAAATAACTTACTTTTGTTTGGATATGATTAATAAATCGTTGAATAAAAATAAATGTCTCTCTTGTTTGCCGTATTGCTAAATAAAAAAACGAGTTAAATTAATTAGAGGTTTGTTATTGTTCGTTTTTTTTTTTGAATAAAGACTTGTGTTAAAATTAGGATCAACAAGATAAATAAGCCGTTGTTTTCAGATTAAAACTTATTTTTGTTTCAAATAAATTTCACATGAGTTTATTGTTTTCATCAAATCATCAAAGAAAATGAAAAATTTTTGAAAATTAAAAAAATTTATGGGATAGCTCAATAATCGGGTATAAATTATCTCTCGAAGAGTGTCACAAATTTAAACACAAAATCACGCTCAAGTATGAGAAAAACCCAAAATTCTTAAGAGTCAGAATTGACCCATGGATGAGACTGAGCAACAAGACGTTTGAATATTCTTAGATCAATAAGTGTCAAAAATTGGGACATACTGCCTAAACACAAATTAATCACATACAAAGCACTCTTTCGTCCTTTGGCTGAGTATGCTCCGTTTGCCCTTCTCACTATTGAGAGAATCCAGAAGAAGGGAATCAACAACAGACAAGTACCTAAGAAATATACTCTAAGGTCAAGTTAGAAAGCATCATTGAACGTTGGTATAACCTAACTGACAAATTCTTATGTAAAGCCATGATAACGAATCCAGTTATCAAAAGTCTGGTTGAAACTTACAAGTCCAAATATGAGCATTTTGAAGAGTCCTACTGTAAAGGAGTCCTAAGATTAACAATCTGGCACAATTGAGTCAAAACGAAAGTCTGAACTGTAGCAAGTATCTAAAACATACGTGATCCAAAAGAGTTCCATAAATGACGAATTGTAAATATGTCAACACATTCGGAAAGAAGTCTAAAGACAGAAATTTTATAGTCAACCCCAATTCAATCTAGCAACCTCATTAACCAATAGTGGAAACAGTCTACACATTGAAAACTATTTTTAACTTGTCCTATTTTTGTGTGTTCCTATAATCTCTATTCATATCTTGATAACTTCTAAAATGTAATTCAAAATTTATAAATTCACTTAAATCAGGTCTCAGAGGGATCATGGTCCCTTGTATCTTTAGGGGTACTAAACCATATTTAAATAAATAAAATAAAAGTCTATTTGTCACTGATACTCTCTATTTTCGATTATTCATCATTTATTTTAACTCGACTATCAAACTAAAGATCTAAACAACTTGAATCAATTCAAAGAAGTGCAATACGTACAATTTCTAAACTCCCTTACGATACAAAATCTTCCGAACTTTATGAATTATCAAATCTCCCTCTGATCACAGCAAGATTTAATGAATTAAACAAAAGATATCTTGAAAACACAATTTTAAACGATAATCAATTTAGACGCAATCTAATTGAAGAGTAAAATTCAATATGTGAATTAGCACCAAAAAAATACCAATTTTTTTATGTTGACTAAAATATTCTAATCTATTCTGGGTCGTTGTGCTGCATAATCCAACGAGGGAATACGGTAAAACAGGCTTGTTTAAATTGGTCATTAATTAAATCAATAAAGAAAAAAAATTGGTCAATTCAGATTGTTGGTCGACGAAGGTGAATTACGCGCAGTAAATGCACTTAAAACTATATCGGTCATTTTTGCTACAACAAATCACTGTCATAATTATTTATTCAAAGCTAAGATCCAGAACTGGGAAAGTTTTAAGGGCTCAAATGGATAATTCCAATGTACATTTGATACTAAATTATAAGTCAATCAGTCTAAAACTTAAAATGGAACTAGTGAACAATACAATTTTATATAATAAAAACATAGAGTACAATTCAAAACCAGCGTTCGACAAATCTCTGATGTTTAGATTTCAAGTTGAAAGTATCAGAGACAAATATTACAAAAGACTCATTTTTTTATTAGTTCCTTCACAAAAAACTTAGAACAAGAAAACTCAAACAACGTCTTTCATATTGCCCTGATTGACAATACCAGAGATTCTAACAATCCCTAGCAGTGCGGAAAAAGCAATGCTCAATAATCATCCACTAATATACCAACAAATGGGCGAATACAACAATTGTGAACTAGTTCCCTTTTATGGAAACAATCTTTTTATAATCATTTATACTACTTAACGTTTATGAGTTTTCTTAAAACTGTGGCTAAAACGGCATACGGTTGTGCCAACTAAATATATACATTGAGAGATTACATTCAACACAAAACTCTTAAATTTTTACTCATTTCCTCACCATTCACAGCCGCTCAAAAATGAATTCAAAAGGTAAAGTTCCTATAGAATTATCTGATGGTACTTTTAAGTTGAGAATATTCAAAAAAGAGATCCCGATCAACCAAAACCCCAGATACGCTAACATTTGGTATAAACCTAAACTGCCAACCACATACATAGATATTAAGAGAAAAATGTTTGCTAACAAACAGACTTTTTTTTAGCTAAAACTAAGCTTCTCGGTTTATTTAATTGAAGGATATCAAACTATTACACCCGGATTAGTTGGAAAAAAAATTATTCCTTAACAAAATATCAGTTCATCCAAAAACTGTTGGAATGGTTCAATCGTTTGATAAGAATGCCGATCTCATTCACAAAAATTTTCAATTTAAGAATTCTGTATAATTCAATGGGGTAAAAAAAGTCTCATCCCATTTGCCTTGTAATTATTTCTCCGGACGGAAAACAATTGTCAGAATGAAAGTGTAAAAGCGACATCAAGTTGATTTTTTTAGCAAGTCTTTAACACAACGAAGATGTCAGATGATAAAAAAAAGGTTATAGTTACATTTAAAAGTAGAACGTTTCCTTGTTTTATAAGATCACGTGATACACTAAAACTATTTAACTGATTTTCATCAAAATCAAGACTCAATTTTAACGAATTATTCGATTTATTATCAATAATTGAATTTGTTGATGACAAAAATTTTTTATCTTTACGACCAATCGGAGACGTTGAACTCGAATTTATAAAATTTGAAAAAATATCAAAATTAATAATGTCATGAATAGTTTTACGTCGCTGTATAGCCAAATGTTTGTTGACAAATGATACCTTTGAACTAGATACGCAACCACCACCACTGTTACTTGTTACTTGAACTTGTTTAGTGTTAATAGGTGTTTGGGCAGCCGTAACGGTTTGATTCGGACTAACTGATATAGTTGGCGTACGATTAATTTTGTGTTTATCGTTAACTAAATTTGTGTTCCCAGTCGATGAAAGTTCTAAATTTGAACCGAATAAATGAGACGTTTTGAAACTAGATTTTTTTCTCTCTGATTTCAAATGCTAAAAAAACAAAAAAAAAATTAGTCGGTTTGTTTAGAAATAAAGACCTCCTATTTAAACAAAATTGTTAATCTCACCCAACCAAAAATTCAATTTAGAAAAGATTAGAAACTATAGAGATTAGCTATTGTCAAAGCAAAAAGTCAAAAATACTTTGAATTCCTCAAACAAATTATTTCAAAAAATATCTTTGTTATTATATAACAACACCAAATGTTTCAAACGTATGGTTGCGTCAATCCCTCAATTAACTTAATTGATTAGTTGGGTAATTACTTAAATGATTGATATATACAAATTAATTTTTTATAATCTAACCGAAACTGAAATGAAATAGTTAATTAGAAAACACTTCTAAAGAGTTAAAACTAGTTACAAAGTTAAGTGTTCTTCAATAGAAGAATAACGCTTGGTTTGTGGTTCCAAGCTAAGTCTAAATAGTTGTCGAGTTCGCAGTCTTAGACTCGGATGAGTGACGCTGTTTATGATGAACGTCCCACAGTAGCTAGAAGTCGTAACCATGCCGTGGCCAGTCCCAAGCCTGGATGAGAAAATGGGAGGGCGGCTTTGAAGCTGCATAATAGATAACCCCGATTTTTTTTTAGTCTTAATCCACATAAAAGGTGAGTTTAATTAAAATAGAAAAAATTTCGTTTTTATAAAATTTTGAAAAAAAAAAAAACAATCACAAACTAATTACGGAATGTTTATTTTGTTTATGATTTAAAAAAACTTACCTCGGTAAAATTTGTTAAAAAACCCTTCGAAGCCAACACAGGAGTAGCGTTTAAGTTTCGAATCGATGGCGAAAGAAATCGTGTTTTACTCGTTGTTGAATTAAATTTATTATCCTCCATTCGTCCAAGAAAAACAAAAAAATCATAAATAAAGTATTAACACTCTTTCATTTTGTAGTTGGTTATAGATCTAAAAAAAGATAATAAAATATGGTTAATTTAAATAAAAAGACATTTCAAACTCGATTTGGAATCGATCATAAAAAAAATTCAAAAAAAAAAAATTCTCTTTTTTTTTTTATTTTGAATTGTTGAGACTAGAAACAACAACTAAAAATAAATGAAACAAAACAAAATCAACATTTTGTAACCTCCCTTTTGTGTTTGTGTGTTTACTTTATCTTAATCCTATGTTAAGAGTTTACTCCTATTTTTATATTTTAATTCTTATTGAAATATTTATTCATGTCCGAATAGCAGGTTGAGAGAACTCGATTTAAACAGGTTAAGTTATTGGCCCCTAAGGCTTAAAGGATTTTTTATGCAACATTTTTTTTATGAATGAAAATTTTGAAAGCCTCTTTCAACAACAACAACAACAAAAAAATTGTGTTAATGAATCCACTTGAGATAGAAAAAAAAAAATACTTAACAAGAAGCTCTTTTCCTACCTACGACCCTTTAGTCCATTCTATTTGTTTAGGGATTTAGTCACACAATAGAAGTGATATTTGAGATTTTCTCTTTTTTGAAATTAAATATCTCTCAAGTTGTTTTTAAGAAAAATTTCAATAACGTTTAAATTGGATTTTATAGCTTTTGTGTTGCATAATTGGTCTCAAAGATAAAACTTTTGACAATTTTTTTTTAAATTAAAGATAATTTTCTCTTAATTTTATGTTCAAATAAAAAAATTTTTTAATTATTTTTGATTCAAGATTTTTGAAACAACAGATCACATAATTTTGTAAAGTTTTTTTTTTTAAATTTTTATAAACAAAAACAAATTAAACATTAATTATTTTAATAGAGTGTTTGAAATTCTAGAATAGTCTCTCTTTGTTAATTTATTCAAAACAAACAACATTTCTCTTTGATTTTATCATTCTTTTAATTTATCAAAAACATCTCGCTCAATCCGGGATAAAAAAGTACAAAGACTTTAAGATTAAAGGTCTTTGTAGCTCAGACACAGTTCGCGTTGCCCTTCCATCCGGACTTAGGACCGACCAAAGGTATGGTTACAACACGTTCACTCATCCGAGTCTAAGACTGCGAACTCGACAACTATTTAGACTTAGCTTGGAACCACAAACCAAGCGTATTTTCCAAAAGGAGGATATTCATTCAAACAACTTTGAATTACTTTGACTTTGAATAATTTAGTCTGATTTCTTCCACTGATTTATTCAGTGAGAACCATTTCGATAATATGAATTCCACTTTATGTTCATTCCGTTCTTGACATCTGATACCAACAAAAAAAGGCTTGTCTCTTCCTACTCTTCTACCTGTGAATTGAAATTATTTAAGAGCTAAGACTTCGGTGTTTTACTCGATTTTACACCAATGGCACTTAAAGCTTTTGTTAGTTTCTTTGCTTCTTTGAAACAAATTTGACCCGAGCGGGATTCGAACTGACACTTTCGTGACGCATTGATCAACCGACGATACCAACAGAGCTACCATTCCCAAAAAACATATCGCCCCGTAATACAGAAACAGTTAGAAAATTTTTTCCCCTTGCGGGGATTGAACTTCCGACCCTACGCTTGAAAGACTAGCTCGCAAACCACTCGGCTATACGGGCTTTTATCGGCTAAATGGGCTTTTGATATCAATTCTCAAGTTAGATATTTCAGTAACAGATGACTGGCATAGAGTGTTTCCATTGTCAAATGGAGAATTGGTTAGAGGATCATTTGAGTCAACAATTCAATTATGGGATATTCAAAATGGAATCATCAAAAGAAATCTTACAAGTGTTCATATTCAACCATTTGTTTTTGGTGTTTTGTCAAATGGTGATCTTGTGGCTGGATATTACGATAACAAAACGAAGAAGGAAGGAATAATGATATAGTTATTAGAGATTCACAAAATGGTCAAGTTAAAAGACGATTAATTGGTCATACTTACAGTGTGTATCAAATACTAATTTTACCAAATGAAAATTTATTTAGTTGTTCTTGGGATGGAACAGTTAAAATATGGAATACTTCAAACAGTGAACCTCTTAAAAGTATAACTCATTCATCTCCTGTTTTGTCAATAGCTATTCTTAAGAATGGGTATTTGGCAAGTGGTTTAATTGATGGTAAAATAGAGATTCGTAATTTAGAAACAGGTGATTTAATTCGGGTTCTAATTGGACATAGTAATGCTATATGCTGGAACAATTGTTTGCATGTATTAGAAAATGGTAATTTATTGAGTGGATCATACGATAAGACTTTAAAAGTTTGGAATCCTTATGATGGTTCAGTTTTAAAGACTTTTGAAGTCTTTAAAATTGGGTCAGATAGAGATTGGGTTTATCAAATGGAATTTCTCCCAAATGGTGATTTGGTTACTGTTTCAGAAAATGAGATATGCATTTGGAAATGAATTTTATAATTTTCTCAAATCTTTAAAAAATTTAAAATATTCTAGTTAAACCATGCTAAAAACCGAAAAATGATAAAAATTTATTTTCATTGCAAAAACAATTGCAATTTCTAAAAAATTCTCAACTACTTATTCGATATAAAATAAATTTTTAAATATACACTCTCAATATTTTAAAATTTGAGGACTCTATCGAATATTTTGACTCTTTTGTCATCATTTAATCTTTAAATGAAACCGCAAAAGTCATCCCTAAAAATAAAAACGGAGTTTCTTTATGCGTTATATATATGCGAATACAACGTGATTTGTCTTAAATTTGTTCCATTTAAATCGAATCGAGTAACGAGGTGGAGGCCTAGATGGTTAAACTCAAATCTGAAACAAATAAGTGATGAAAAGAATGTACTGTGGTTAAAGTGTAGACAGACGAAATACAGAAATAGAAAATATGTAGCCGAATACAACAAAGCTAAACATGAGTGTTCCAAGCAAATTAGGAAAGCAGTTCGTAATTTTGAACGGGAACTTGCTTTACGTGCGAAACGGGACCCGAAACTGGTTTTTAATTATATGAAAAATAAGCAAAAGTTCAAAGGTGGTATAGGTGCAATCAAGACGGGTGTTGAAACATTAACCGATAAAAATCAAATAGTTGATCTTATGAATAAATATTTCAAATCGGTGTTCACTTCTAATATCCCAGAATCTGATGTCCCGAATTTCTCGAAGCGTACTGATAATTGTTTCTCAATGAACCCATTTGTTATTTTTAGTCGTGAAAACATCGAAAAATATTTGAACAAAGTAAACATAAACAAGTCCGTGGGCCCGGACAAAATTAATCCGTTGATACTCAAAAATTGTTCCTCAATTCTATCGTTGCCTTTGTCGTTGATATTTATCAGATCATATTCAGATGGTACACTACCTGAACTTTGGAAGATTGCCAACGTATCTCCCTTACATAAAGGGGGATCTAAAGTTGAAATTAAGAACTATAGGCCTGTGTCATTAACATCGGTAGTTGGAAAATTAATGGAGAGAATTATTAGAGATGAGTTGATGTTATATTTATTGGAAAATAAATTAATTGATGAGAGACAACATGGTTTTATGCCTGGTAAGAATTCCTTGACAAGGTATCTCACGAACTGGACCAAGGTAACTTTATTGATATAATTTATACGGACTTCTCGAAGGCGTTTTGACAAGGTATCCCACGAGAAATTATTGATTAAGCTAAAGGCGTATGGAATTGTTGGTGAGACCTTTGAATGGATCAAATCATTTCTCCTTGGCAGGAAACAGCGGGTAGTACTTGGTGATACCGTTTCAGAGTGGGAGCAAGTTACGAGTGGAGTACCACAAGGTTCTGTTTTGGGACCGATTCTTTTTGTAATTTACATCAATGATTTACTCGAGACGTTTCAAAGTGATTCACTGTCGTATGCAGATGATCTTAAATTGTTGGGTACATTGTCGAGTAATTCAGATGGATCTCTGCAACTTCAACAAGACTTGCATGTACTGACAGAGTGGTCTAAATTATGGTCAACTGAACTGAATTTATCGAAGTGCAAAGCCATGTATCTGGGCGGGAACAGATTAAAACATGAGTATCAAATGAACAGCCCTAGTGGTTTTCACACCCTTAATGAGACAATAGAGGAAAGGGATCTTGGAGTTATGGTAACAAATGATTTGAAATGGAATAAACAATGTACAATTGCTGCTGCAAAAACAAACAGAGTTTTGGGCCAAATTAAAAATTCTTTTGTGAATCTGGATATCCAAATAATCAAACCGTTGTATACAGCACTAGTATCTTGAATATGCCGTAAGTATGTGGTGTCCGTCATTTAAAACTGACATTTCGATTCTTGAAAGGGTACAAAGAAGAGCAACAAAACTCGTAAAATCAATAAAAGACAAGTCCTATGATGAAAGATTGGGTATCTTGAACTTGCAAAATCTTGAGGATAGGAGATTGAGGGGTGACTTGATTCAAACGTATAAGTTGGTTAATGGTGTAGAGAAAATCAACCTAGTTAATGGAATTAATTACGCCAAAAGTCTGTCACTTAACCTAAGAAGGTCAAACGACAAGAGACTTGTCAGAGAAATCAACAAAAAGAGATCATGTCGATATAATTTTTTGTCAAATAGAATAGTCTCTACTTGGAATATGTTATCAGCTAGTACAGTGTCAGCCAAATCGGTTTACAAATTCAAAGCGTGTATTGATAGAGAAGTGTTTAAATTCAACTGATGCAGCGACTGCAATGGTCCATAATTGGACTAAGCGCTTAATTGCGCTGGTATGGACACAGTTCATACTGCAGTTTTTTTTACTACTACTACGTTAAAGACGTTTATTTCCAATTTTAAAACGATTAAAAGCCCTAAAACGCGTTTGAATCAAAGGTCGTTTAATTGGCCATTTCGTGACATGTTATGTCGCTTTTATTTTCTAAATTGGCAAGTTTAAATTTTTTCACAATTTAAGTTTTTCTTTATTTTGACTCTGTTGGAATCGTTAGGAGTACTGGAGAGGTCTAAATCTTTTTCAATGGCGTGCAATTCTGCATAACTCTGCATTTTTTGCAATACTCTGCAAAATTGCACGACATTGAAAAAGATTTATTTTTAAATGCGCAATTTCATTTGAAGAATTTTTGCAGACCTCTCCAGTAGATGCAGCAAAATTTGATGCATTAGTCTGCACCCTTCTTTCCTTAAAATATTCAAAAGCACACTTTTTATAACGATTCCAGCAGAGTCAAAAAATAGAAAAAATAAATTTGAGAAAAAGTTTCAACTTGCCTCTAAATTAACGCTTGGCCTCTGCATACCTCGTCTATTTCATTTGTCTCATATTTTTCTTCTTCTTTTTAGCATCTTCCCAAGTTATAGTTCGTAGCTTGGTTACTGCTTTTATCATCAATTCGGATATTTTCTTTGCAGCTTTTCAGCTTTTCCAACTCCTTTTGGTAGAACTTATCTGTTGATAGTTTTTCAACTTGATTTTCGGTTGATATTGGGTCAAGTATAGTTGTTATTGCGTTGTGATCACCAATGTTGAAATAACTTTCGAGTATATTCCAGGTTACTTTATCGCTCATTGATCGATCAGATATCACATGGTCTATGCAACTCGTAATGCAATTGTTATTGACGGATGGTCGTCCAGTTTTTCTAAATTTTCTAGCTGGTTTAAAGTAGATTGTTTTATTCAGGCAATAGATGTTCTTCTCAATAGCATTCTTATTCATTGTCAACGTTTCTTGTATGCAAACGATGTTATGGGTTAAGATCAGTGCATTTAGATATTCCATATTGTTTTTTATACCACCAACGTTTATTGAATCTATTTTGGGTGAGTGTGGCTGACCTTGTACTTGGTTGTTAATTTGTTTAATGACAAAGAAGTAAAACCGATCGTAAAGAGGAGATCCGAACCAAGAGGTGACACGGGTCAAACAAAGTCAAAAAAGGGTTAGCACAGGCCTGTTTCTCTTACGTCGATTGTTGGTAACGGGCTATGGAGATAATTATAAGAGATAATTTGATGGCATATCTAATAAAAAACCTCCAAAGAAAACCTCAAAAGCTTTTGACAAAGTTCATCACAGAAAACTTTTATCCAAACTTAAATCGTACGGTATTACAGACGAGGCTTTAAAATGGTTTGAATCGTTTTTAATTGGCCGGAGGCAGTGAGTGGTACTTTTTCAAATTGGGAACAAGTGAGTAGTGGTGTACCGCAAGGATCAGTACTTGTATACATCAATGATTTATTGGAAGAGCTTAAAAGTTATTCAGATGATCTAAAGCTTGTTGGAATTTCAAGCCAAGATCACAAGTCATTAGATTTGCAAGAGGATTTAAACTTGCTAATTAACTTGGCTGATCTGTGTTCAACTGAATTAAACCTGTCTAAGTGTAAATTCATGTACATAGGTAAAACAAATGAAAGATACCCATACGAAATGGTGAAGTCAATCAAGTTCTGAGTGAATCAGGTCAAGAAAGAGATCTTGGAGTCTTGGTTTCTAATGATATGAAATGGAATAAACAATGTTCTCTTGCGGCTGCAAAGGCAAAAAGAGTGCTGGGTCAAATAAAAAAACTCTTTTAGATATTTGGGTCAAGAGAAACTAAAGCCTTTGTACACATCCCTAGTGAGGCCACATTTGGAATACGCGGTAAGGACGTGGTGTCCACATTATAAGACCGTACTTTCTCTAAGACATAAAAATCTTAGAGAAAGTACAAGGATGAGCAACCAAGTAATTCAAGTCAATAAAGACCAAACCGTACGAGCTACGTCTTCACGAACTCAATTTGATTAGCCTAGAAGACAGACGTCTAAGAGGTTATCTGATTCAAATGTTCATAATAGTTAACGGTCTTGAAGAAATAAATTTGATAAATGGTATTAATTACGCTAAAACAACTACAATCAATCTGAGAGGAAAGCACAACAAACGATTAGTACGTGAGATCAATAAAAAAGGGTCATTGCGCTACAATTTTATATCAAATCGAATAACTTCAGTTTGGAATGGTTTATCTGTAAATGCAGTGTCAGCGACTTTAAAAAATGGTTTCAAGGGTTTCATTAATGAAGAAGTGTTTTGAATGTCACGAAGCAATTACTGCCAAAGCCTTAAAAAGGCTAAACGCTTATATGCGTTGGTATAGAATTGTCGACAGTGTAAACTAACAAAAATCGAATCTCAAAAAAGAAAGTGATAACAAGACAACGTAATTTTAGAATTTTTGATATTTTTTTTTCCCTAGTGTATTGACAAAAAATCAAAAAAAATTTTTAATCGCAAATTTCCTAATATTAAAATGCAATTTTTCTTAGATCTCAATATTATTGATCCAACATTGTAACCATACAATACCTTGTCCGGTCCAAAGCCCGGATGTGGAAATGGGAAGGTGATTATGTAACTGTTTATCCTAGTTTACAAAGTTAAGTATTCTCCTCTTGGAGAGAACGCTTGGTTTGTGGTTCCAAGCTAAGTCTAAATAGTCGTCCAGTTCGCAGTCTTAGACTCGGATGAGTGACGCTGTTTATGATGAACGTCCCACAGTAGCTAGTAGTCGTAACCATGCCGTGGCCAGTCCCAAGCCTGGATGAGAAAATGGGAGGGCGACTCGATGCAGTGCCCAGGAAAAGCGCATCCTCATCAATCTTAGTGGAACTATTGGCTATTAATAAATCCGTAAAGGAGGCAACACAATAAGAAAAATGTTGACACTCGAATGGTGAATATGATGACTTGTAAAACTTCGCCGTTCTTCAGCTATCAGTCTATTGATAAGTCCATCGTCTTTAGATTTTTTTTCATCTCTAACAGCTTTTAAAAAAGTTATAGGATGACCTTAAAATAATCATTCAGTTATTGGATAATTAAGCAAAGTCAAATAAATTAATATACCTAATAGACATATATTTACTGTAGGATTTTCGATTATTAATCTCTCATTCGAAATATCACGTGTAAAATCATCTGGAGCACTAGACAATTCTAGGTAAATAGAACGATCGTGAGCAGTATTCCCATTATACATTCCGAAAGCTGAAATAAATCTCAAGACTTCATCATAAAGAGAACGTTTTTGAAATTTTTCAAATGCCTCAAAAATCCCTCAACAGTAGCGGCTAGAACGAAATAAAATTAATCTTTTTAAAGATAACTGAATAAAAAAATTATTACCATTTACTATTTTTGACCTCTCCAACGAGACCCCTAAAATTTTTTCTAGTTTTCTGTAAACAGCTTTAACAACTTTGATTGCTGGAGTTTTTCCACTTGCGCTTGTACCGACATCACTCATGTACCTAAATCCATCATCAACACTTATCGTAAAACATTAGAATAAAAATTAGGATTAAATTTAATATAAGTTAATTTATTTCACCTAATAAATCTGATATATTCTAAAATATCATTGTGGTGAAAAAATTCTATTCGTTCATAAGTCGCATGTACTCACAACTGAATTTGAATCGATATGTAATTGTAAACCGGATAAAATGAGCTTCATTGACTTTTGTAAAGTGACCTTAGACCTTCATGGTATTGAATATATGCTTAGCTGTTTAGTAGTGATGGAAGTTTTCTTGGTTTTTTTGGTTTACCAAAATTAGCATGCTAAAATTTTGGTAAACCAAAATCTGGTAAAACCAATTTTGGCAGAACCAATGATTTAGCAGATCTGGTTGGTATTATTTTCGAAAAAAAAGATAATACAAAATTAACTTCAATTAACTTGAAAAACCGTCCGGTATAGTAAAAATTTCCCTTGTTAAACTCGAAAGAACGGGGAACTCATTTTATTTCTTTCCAATAGACCAAAAAATCTTCATTATATTCTCATGTTATTATTGAAAATGTCATTTACCTAATTTTTTTCTACTTTTTATCTTATAGCTACTGTTTAAAGAACTGACAAATCCTTAAAAGATTGGTTTTCAACTATCGAAAATGGTAAAAAACAGAGAATTAAACAAAACAAAAAAAAAGAGCCCTATCGATTTTATCATCATCAGTATTTTCATTTCTCGTTGGTTATTGATTTGCTAGATGAAGCCGATGATACTTGGGTATTTTCTCTAGGTGTGTCACCTTGATTCGGACCATTCAAAATACTTGACAATTTATTCCGACGCCTTTTTTGAGAGAGGGTATCAACTTTAACGTTACTCATTTAGTTTAGCTCCTTCATTCGTTCTTTGGCCTTTCGGTCATTCTCTTGAGCTATTACATGAATCGGGTCCTGACTACTTACGTTAGGATTAATAATTGGTAAGCCTGATGACGTTGTTCTACCAAAGCATACCATTTCCTTCAGGTAGACGAGTGAACTTTGAATCTTCTTTCTTCGGTTGGATCGTATCAGGCGATGCGTGTGACGAGTACGAGGACGACGATGTCGAACAAATTTGTTAAATAGGCCACGAATTTCCATTCGCGATTAAAATGAATTATTTGAGAGAGAGTGGTAGGTCAGTTGAAGGAGATGATAATAGCTATAAATTTGTGTTAATTGACAGAAATTCTAAAAAACAACATTTGTTGCAAACTAGTCTTAAATTGGATGATATGAAACAAAATTTGTTGCCCGTTCCTAAGTTGAATCATTCGAAAGAAACTTCTAAAAGTAAGACTCGGTTTATATTTGGAATTGACCTGGTCCTAGTTATACATTAACCCAAATTCAATATTTTTTTTTTTAATTTTCGATTAGGTTAATGATCTAGTTATATTTAGGGGAAAGTGGTATGACTTAGTTTCAAAGTTCAACCCAGGATTACACTGACTTTCTTTATGTCACGTGTTACCAGGCCTGGATGATGAAGAAGTCAAACCGATCGTAAAGAGGAGTCTGTCATTAAAAAACGATGCTGATAAAATTGAAGAAAAGGTTAAGGACCATAAAAGCATGCTTTATATATTTTCGAATAAGGTTCAAGAAAAGCCAAGATTTGTGTCAAAAGTTTACTCGACTATTGAGAATAAGTATAAAAGAAATGAGATTAATCGAAAGTCAATAGTTACTTTGATTCCGAACCAAGAGGTGACACGGGTCAAACAAAGTCAAAATAAGGTTAGCATAGACGCGACTACATTGAATTTATTCAAAAAAATGGATGATAATAATAACAGCTGGTGTGACTTGGAGTGTACCCAATGTAAGAAAACAATTTGAACGATGTGAACAACAAAAATCGAATCTCAAAAAAGAAAGTGATAACAAGACAACGTATACAGTATGTCTAGAAAATTTAGAAATTCATATTTTTATTTTGGGACTGGTTTGTTTTTGAGTGATCTGGCGGTTGAAAAAAAAGATAAGTTAAATTTTTTTTTCAATTTTTATTCATCATAAATTATCACATCGTAAAAATACAAAAATAAGGATAGATAAAAAAAGGATTTATTGTTTCAACACAATCAAATTTCTTAAAAACACAATTGAAAATCTTCTGAGCACAACATATCGATGCAAGGTTATAAAACTGTTTAACACAAAAATTTTGCGCCTAAATTTTTTTTTTTCATTTATAGTTTTTATTCACCCATAGGCCGAATTCCGAAAAGTCGGATTAAAAATCAAAATGAACCCTAATTTTAAAAGAAAAAATAATTTAAAAACTTAATTCCTAGAATGACATGTATCGGTTTCTTTTGGTCTGCCCTTTTTAGCTTAATTAACGAACTGATCATTATATTTAAACAATCCTTTTAAGGTGAAATGGAAAGTACAGTACCCATATTTCATGTAATACTTACATCAACATGTACACTTCATCTTATATATCATCACTTTCACCATTCACTTTCACTATCACCATTCGTAATCCTTGTACTAAACATGAAAGAAGAAAGAAGACATAATAGAAGCTTTATTAAAGTTGTCCATATCAGTAATTTCTATGGCTTGTTTTAAACCGTCGTACTTGGCTTAAGATTTTGAGAAAATTTAAAAATATTTAATAATATTTCAATTTATTGTGCTAACAAGTTTTAGTCCTTGTGGTCAAAAGATGTGTGTTGTGTTGAATAGATAGACCCATAAAAAAATCCGACAAAAAACGAACAAACAATTTTTAGTAAAAAAAACAAGTCTATAAAGTTTAGAAATTGTTCATTTTTAACATTTAAAATTACCGCTTTTAGCTTTGATACATGCAGCCATACGTTTTGGCATAGATTCAATCAAATTTTTTACAATTTCAGTCTTTACGTTCAACCATTCGTTGAAGAGAACCGTCCTTAAGTGCTCAATTGACATTATCTTAGTTTTTACCAATTTATGGCCAATATATGACCACAAGTTTACGATAAGATTGAGATCTGGTCATCTTGGATATCAGGGAAGTACAGTATATTTGTTTCTCTTCAAACCAGTTTCGAATGGAGTGTGCGGTATGGGCGCTTGCCCCGTCTTAATGGAAAATCCAATCTTGTCTTTCTTCGAAAAATAGCTCGGCTGATGGCAACAATTCGTTTTCCAGGGTATTCTTGCAGACAAACTGGATTATTCAGCAAGTATAAATAGAACAGCACCCAGTACCATTATAATTAATGCAACCCCAAATTCTTACTGAAACTCAACCATTCTGTAGCCTTGGTAAACAAAACTTGTAATACAGCAAAAAAAGTCTATTTACAAATTTCAAAATAAACAAATCGCAAAATTTCTTCATTTTGCCCATACGATTGATTTTTTTTTCAATAGAATTTTTCTAATGGTGTCTTTGTTAACTCTAACCTCATCAAAGGTAGAACTAAAGTCAGCAGCTAATTGCCTATAGCTGATTGAAGGATTGACTCTGACCTTTCTAAAAATGTATGATTCATTACGACTGGTAAGCTTGGGTGGTCTACCAGACCTTGGCAATTCTTTACAACTGGAAGTGATTTCATAATTTCGTTTGGTTTTAACACGCATTTCTCAGAAACACCAACTAACTCCGCTATTTCTTTTCGAGACTTTCAACAGACCAATTATTTGCCATCTTTGGGCCTCGGTTACTTTTTCTTTACCCATTTTTATGGTAAAATCAGAAATACTGTAAAGGTTTTGGAATTCAGCGATTTTTTATGTTTAGTACATGGTATTTATATTGGAGTGCTATTCAAAATTAATTTTAAGAGATGTTCTGACATTCCCAAAAAAAAAATCTCAAGGATAGACTGGGTGTGGTTTAATTTTTTTACGAAAGTCAAATTTCTAAACTATATAGACAGTTTATTTTTTACTTGATTTTCATCAGGTAATTTAGAGTCAAAATTAGGAGTAATTTCTAAATGTATTTGACATACTGTATTTAGAATTTTGGGTCTAGGTAATTATGTGAACATAGGTTCACAACTTTCGTGACCCAAATATTTTCTCGTATTATGCGACCCGGGCTGTTCACAACTTCTGTGACCTGAAATTATGTGATCAAAAAATAAAGATTAAAAAAATTTATCTTTACAAGTCAAATTATGTGGTCAAAAATGAAAAAATGTGACCAAGGAAAAAATTTTGTGACCCGAGACTATTTTATTAACCAAAAAAAAAAGATTAATAAAAATAATTAAATGAATATTTTAATAAGTCATTTAATTATCCTAATGTTTTTTTGTTTGATGAGCCTTTAGACCACGTTGCCCTTCAAAATAACCGTCACATTAATCACACTTCACTGAGTTTCTCTTCTTACTCACAGCTTTGCTAACTGCTTCTTCAACTTCGCTTGAGTAATTAACACATTCTCTTGACTTGCGCTCATAGTAATCAAGTTTTGTTTTAACACTCTGGCCTTCATTTCTACCAGAAAGAGCTTCTCTTACTTCATTCAGTGATCTTGTAATTTTTAGCACATTTTAATTTACATAATCATGTGATCAAAAGAAACACTTTGTGATCAAAAAAATAATTATGTGAACAAGAAAAAAATTTTGTGACCATTAAATGAATTATGTGACAATTTTAAAATCTGCTGATCACATAATTTCAGGTCACGAAAGTTGTGAACAGCCCGGGTCACATAATACGAGAAAAGATTTGGGTCACGAAAGTTGTGAACGGTCGGTCACATAATTACCTAGACCCAGAATTTTAGGATTATTGATAATTTTTTCTTATTCCCGATGTATTTTAGGAACCAAATTGAAAGATAAAAAATATGAATTTGTTGAATTTTTCTTTTTTTTGAATTTTTTTTATTTACTCTCGATTTAACAAATGAATTTCTATTTTTTTAAATTATTTTATTCAAACTCAGACAAAAAAATCAAAAAATTTTTTTTTCAATTTTTTTAATCGCAAATTAATAATTTCCTAATTTAAAAATGCAATTTATTTTCAACATCGTAAGCATACCATACCTTGCCCGGTCCCAAGCCCGAACGTGGAAATGGGAAGGTGATAATGTAACTGTTTATCCTTTACAAAGTTTACAAAGTTAAGTATTCTTCTTCTTTGGAGAGTACGCTTGGTTTGTGGTTCCAAGCTAAGTCTAAATAGTCGTCGAGTTCACAGTCTTAGACTCGGATGAGTGACGCTGTTTATGATGAACGTCCCACAGTAACTAGAGTCGTAACCATGCCGTGGCCAGTCCCAAGCCTGGATGAGAAAATGGGAGGGCGACTCGATGCTGTGCCCAGGCAAAGCAAGTCCTCACTAATCTTAGGGGAACTATTGATTATTCATTCATCCGTAAAGTAGACGTCGAAAAGTGAATATGATGACTTGTAAAGTTTATAAAATATTTTTTTAATTTCTTAAAATTAAATATTTTAACGTAATTACTCGATTTTAGTGACATGTCACTATATTTATAGTGACATGTCACTAACTATCGAATGGTGGTTTTCAATTTGCTTTAGTGACATGTCACTATAACCGAATATAGCCAAAAAATCATGTTTTTTAAGAAATTTTGTGTCAACTATAGTGACATGTCGTTATATTATAGAGACATGTCACTATAGTTGAAAAACCATCAGTTAAATGCACAGAAATAGGACTTACCGAAAAGATTAGCGCCAAAAACGCGCATCAAAGAGAAGGAAGATACCAGATATAGGGATTTTTCATAAGACTTAGACTCGAGTCCGAGTCTTATAAAAGATTTTCAGAGTCTCGTGAGTCCGAGTGGGCCTCAAAAGTGCGACTCAGAGTCCTTAGGACTCGAGTCTGAAAATTGTACTGCTTTACTGTAAAGTTTAAAAAAACTTGACTTAAGTTTTTTAAAAAGAACAGTCGACCAGAAAAAGAACAATATGCTATGAGAACAATAATAAAAATTGCTATGAGAACAAAAAAATATCGTTTTCTTCTTTTTTATTTTAATTGATTAATTGATTTTGTAAAACCGCTTGTGTGAAAAAGAAATTTAATAAATCGCCATCCCAATAATGATAAGTCTTTGATATTTTAGAGGGGAGTGAGGCTCATTAGTCATAGTTTTTTTCAAACCGGTCTCATCCAGATTTTTTTTAAATCACCTCCTTATTTCAAAAATAAGATTATATCAAAGAATCGAAATCGAATAAGATTATATCGAAGTCTTTTACTGTATCTCTTAGGCTCGGACTCGAGTCAGAGTCGCTAAATTTTAAATGAGTCTCATTTTGAAAATTTTCTCTGATACAATCCCTTCTTTGCTTTTAATTGAATAATTGACCAGAGATAGGGTCTCCAAAAATGAGACTCGAGTCTTTATGGACTCAAGTCCGAGTCTTTATCTTTTTGTAAGATACGGGAAGCAGAGCTTTTAATATTGCGAGTAACGAGACGTTAGATAATTTTTAGTTAAGATTAAGTGTTCAGATTTTTATAAATTTATTTTGCTTTATATTTTAAGGAGCCCCAAATCATAAATCTTACTAGCTTTAAATTATATTCCTCCCCTATGACACTTTACGATCAAGTAGATACGTGTCTTGGCATCTTTCTCTCATAAATCTCTCTAGAGATAGGTGAGGGTTTGTCATTTAACCAATCAGTTCCTTTTGTACAAACGATTTTTTTAAAATTTGAGAATTTTTCCTTGAAAATTTAATAAAATCGATATTTTGCAGATCTTGCAATTTCAAAATTTACTTATCATTTTTAAAAACCCTCACCTATTCTTGTAGAGAAAAACTTACTCTGCTAAGCTAATAGGATTGTGTCTTATTTGATAATAGAATTGACGAGAAATAAGGTCTCAAAAACTACTAAAAAATAAGTAAAGTTTATGATTTGGTGCATTTTAGAATCAACATAAACTAATTTGATTATGAAAAAATTTGAAAAACTATTTTATCTCAGGAAACTTCCTAGCAGTCTTAATCTCAAAATTCAAAATATGATTTATTTGTTAACGTAATTACTCAATTTTTATGACATGTCACAAATACTGAAATTGCTACCCCTTTAACATGGTAATTTCTGTATTTGTGACATGTCATAAAAATCGAGTAATTACGTTAGATTTCATCTAAATGTTAAAATTTATGATAATTGAAGGGTTGGGTGCGCCTGGTAGCTATGATATTTCAGGTACACTCCGGCTACCCAAATGGTGGAAGCTTGGTATAAGAATATATTTTTTACGTCATTTCTCTCTAATATTGAAGGCATGGCCTCATCTTGTATTAAAGGCATGGCCCTATCCTTTATTGAAGGCATGGCCCTCTTTTACTGATAAAATAGGTCGCTTTCTCGAGACATTTTTTCTTGAAAGTCTTAAAAAAAACAGATATTTCTTTATGATATCTGTAATCAGACTGGTTAATTCTCAACTATTGTAGAGGAAAACTTATTCTAAAATTCTAATGGTTTTGTCTCTTAATTGATTACACCGCTTGTTTTCTTTAAATAGAAGTTTTCGAATGTCACACATTTAACAATCTCTTTCTTAACAAATGTCGGACGTCTTTAATTCAATTAAGAAATTTCTTTGTTCTTTGTTCTTAATTGAATAATTATTGAAAAATTTTTTATTTTTATCCAATACTTTTTGTAGATTTCAGATAGATATCGAACTGACCAACCAGTTTTTGCATAAGAATCAACCAATCAGTTTTGTAGGTTTCAAAAAACGAATTTTAAAAACGTTCAGTATTGTGTTGGTTAATGAGCTCGTTCCTCGCAAAAATCGACTCGGATTCTAAGTCTGAGTCTTTTAAAATTTAGCGACTCAGACTCGAGTCCGAGTCTCAGAGATATAGTAAAAGACTTGAGTCTTTGAATTGACTTGCATGAGACCAGTTTGAAAAAAAATTATGACAAATGAGCCTCACTCCCCACAAAAATATCAAAGACTTAAGATTATCATTTTTGGGATGGAGATTTATTAAACTTCTTTTTCACACAAGCGGTTTTACAAAATCAATTAATCAATTAAAATAAAAAAGAAGAAAACGATATATTTTTATTTCTCGTAACAGTTTTCTTATTCTTGTCAGCTGTTTTGTTTGAAAAATTTATCAAATAATAAGTTCAATGTCTCCACCGCTTTATGACTAAATTCTTTCTTTCTATAAGCTTTTCTTCATTTAGACATCCATCATTATCTTTTTAGTACTATTCCACGGTCTTTGTAGCCCTGCTGAGCGTAGAGTGGCTAATATAGGGACACTAGTTCGGTCAAAAAAAAATTCTAAACAAAATTTTCGACTCGAGTCTTAAGGACTCTGAGTCGCACTTCTGAGTCTCTGAAAATTTTTCATAGACTCAGACTCGAGTCCGAGTCTTATGAAAAATAACGAGTCCCTATGTCTGTAATTGACTTAGTAAAACTGATTGTGTGAAATAGACAATTTAATAGGTCTCCTCCCAAAACATGATCGGTCAATTACTTTGTAAATTAAAGGCTTTATATGAAAAAGATGACTTTATTTAACTAATAAACATTAGACCATCAATCAAAGCTTTCGTCGTTATTAAGATGACGAGGTGATTTCAGGATCATCGACAGTGTGGATGAATTGAATATTTTGAATAAAATCAAAAAATATTGACTAATTTTGCTAGATGTGGCACAAAAATAATTTGACCTTGATGGGTTTTCTACTATAGTGACATGTCTCTATAATATAACGACATGTCACTATAGTTGACACAAAATTTCTTAAAAAACATGATTTTTTGGCTATATTCGGTTATAGTGACATGTCACTAAAGCAAATTGAAAACCACCATTCGATAGTTAGTGACATGTCACTATAGTAGGGTATTCGGTTATAGTGACATGTCACTAAAATCGAGCAATTACGTTAAAATGAAAAATAAAGAATTTGAAACCTAGCTTTAAAAAAAAGGGAGGTAAAAAGTATTATTTAACAAAAAAAAATAAAATTGAAAATATTAAAAATGAAATCAAAGACCACGGAATCAAATTTTGTTAAAATAGCAAATTATTTTCTTTCAAAAAAGATAAAAGTATTCCCTTTTTTTTAATTAAATAAATTTTTAAAATGATAAGAACATTTAACTTGTTATAAATATCAACACTGTTTTTTTTACATTTTATTGAAAAAATGAATTCAAAAGAACTTTGTATTTTATTGTTTTTATTTTGTGTTTTAACTCACTACAATGTTGAGTTGACAGACGAAGCGTGTGGTGAAGACATAAGTTTTTGTACACTTGATTTGGTTGGTGATTACAAGACCGAAAATCGAATGATTCATTTAGAGGCATTTTTATCAACGAGTTCAAAATCAATCTTGGAAAAAGAAAGCAAAACAAAATACCATCAATTAAAATGGTTTTCATTGGGTGTGCCTCAACTGGTAGTAGCAGACAACGAAACAAACTTTTTAAAATTTCATCAAGAAGGTTTCTATTTCAGAGTAAATATGTTAACAGATGTTCATAAAAACAAGTTTGTTCAACTTGTGAAGCAAAAACACGAAATTGATGTTTTACCAACTCAAATTATCAGTTTGGTACCCTCAAAATTCGATTGTTTCATTCAATTTTTTGATGATGAAGGCAAACAGATTATTTTAAGTGGAAATGCAATGATGCTTGAAGAATCTCCTATTCGTGTTGATTTTATGGAAGCTCCCGATAGTGTTAATCGTTTAAGGGTTGAAAAAAAATTAAAAGATCTAGGTAGAGCATGGGAGCCTTTAATCGAATGTGATTTCATGGTCAACGGAAAAAATACAAAAGTAAACAAACTTCAAATAAAAGCTCAACAGCTTCAAACTTTAGGTCTTGAGGATAAAGTGTTTGGACCTGCAAGTTCTGTTTATGTGAGTAGAGATCAAATGTCACAGTTGGCATCGGAAATTTACTCAAACCTAGATATTAACGAAGATTTTCAAATGTCTGAATCACAATTTTCTCAAGATTTTATTGACGATTTTATCAAGCAAACATCTGATGTTGTCTTTAAACATGTGAACATTGACGAAGCTCTTAACTCTTTATCCAATTACAATTTTAACAATGATTTGCAACCGGATATTATTAAACGAGAGCTTTCAAACATATTCAAAGTGAGGTCAGAAGGCTCAAAAAAATACATTGTTTTAAACAAAGACAATTACAGTGGAGGAAGCAATGAAAATGAGTCAGGTAACAGTAATAGCATTAACGTCGGAGTGAGTTATGGTCTATTTGGCGCTAATTTCGGAAAATCAAGTAGTGAATTCGAGAAAAAAGAAGAAAGCTGGTCAAAACAAAACAACTCCCTGAATGATCAACTTAAAGAATTAAATAAATTAACAGATGATAAAGTTAGTTGGGAGTTTCAAGGTGAAAAAATAGTACCCAAAACAATTAGAGTATCACGTCTTATCAAATCAAAATTTTCAAAGGACATCACGCTAAACAGAGTTAAAATCGTACAATACGACGTTCTATTTAAAAAAAAATTTAGATTGTATACCTTAAAATTATCAAATATAAAACATAATTGTTCATGCTTATCAACTAAAACCGCTTCAACGTCAACAAGACCATTGACAACAACACAAACATCGACTATAAGAACGACTGATCACACCAGGTAACTTGATTTTTATTTTTATTTAAAATTACCCAGATTGTTATTTTTGATTTTATAAAATAATATTTAAGAGGTCACTAAACTCCTTGAGCTATGTGCAATTGTTTTATTTGAATTTTGAAAACCAGTTGAAAATTTTTCAATAAAATTCGAAAAAGAAACAGGTGATTTTAATCCCTTTTAAGATGGCGTTCATCATCTTAAAAGGGAATTGTTTTGAGGGATCCAAAGACAAACAAATTAACAGTCTTGTTAAAGCAAAAAGTAGAGCCTATATGGTCTCCCTTTACATTGGTTCTCTGCTGGTTTTCAAATTCAACGTAAAACAATGGCAAATAGGTCAAAAAGTTAAAAAATAAGAGGCTTATATTTAATTAACTTTTATAATCAAAGAATACAAACAACTACATCAAGTACAAGTAGTCAAGTGTGTAATTTTGATGGAACTCTCAAGTTGAATATTTCAGTCACAGATGACTGGCAAAGAGTGCTTCCATTGTCAAATGGAGACTTGGTTAGAGGATCATACGGATCAACTATTCATATATGGGATATTCAAAATGGAATCATCAAAAGAAATCTTACAAGTGTTCATTTTAGACCATTTGTTTTTGGTGTTTTGTCAAATGGTGATCTTGTGGCTGGATATCGAGATAACAAAACAATTTTAATTTGGGATTTAAAGGTTACTCAAGGAGACCCAGTGAAACGAATTATTCAAACAAATGAAACATTTTGGTGCTTGACAGTACTAAAAAATGATGATTTAGCTATCGGACAAGGAGACGAGAATTATGATATAGTTATTAGAGATTCACAAAATGGTCAAGTTAAAAGACGATTAGTTGGTCATAATCAAAATGTGTTTCAAATACTAATTTTACCAAATGAAAATTTAGTTAGTTGTTCACTTGATGGAACAGTTAAAATATGGAATACTTCAAACACAACACCTCTTAAAAGTATAGCTCATTCATCTTCTGTTTCGTCAATCGCTTTTCTTAAGAATGGGTATTTGACAAGCGGTTTAATAGATGGTAAAATAGAGATTCGTAATTTAGAAACAGGTGATTTAATTCGGGTTTTAATCGGACATAGTGATGCTATTTGCTGGAGCAATTGTTTACATGTATTAGACAATGGTAATTTATTGAGTGGATCATACGATAAGACTTTAAAAGTTTGGAATCCAAATGACGGTTCACTTTTAACGACTTCAAAGTCACATAGACATTGGGTTTTTCAAACGACATTTCTTTTAATGGTGATTTGGTTACTGCCTTTCGGGACGAGATATGTTTGTGGAAATAAATTTTCTAATTTTTTCAAAGCTTTAAAATAAAATATTTGCAAATTAAAATGTTCTAGTTAAATCGTGTTAATAATATAAATTTATTCGAAACAATATAGACTGAAGTTTAAAAATGTACCCTCTCAGTATTTTGAATTTTTTCGCGGAAATTTGAGGACCCTATAGAATATTTGGACTCATTTAATCGTTAAATTAAACTGCATGAAATTTTTTGTAAATTTTTAAAATTTCTCTTTTGAACTTTGGAGTTAATGTGACTTTTTAAAAAATTACTTTGACGTTTCGTCGTTACCATACCAAAGTCCGGAATTGGAAAGGGCGATCCTGTAACTGTTTAACCTAGTTTACGAAGTTAAGTATTCTTCTTCTTAGGAGAGTACGCTTGGTTTGTGGTTCCAAGCTAAGTCTAAATAGTTGTCGAGTTCGCAGTCTTAGACTCGGATGAGTGACGCTGTTTATGATGAACGTCCCACAGTAACTAGAGTCGTAACCATGCCGTGGCCAGTCCCAAGCCTGGATGAGAAAATGGGAGGGCGACTTGAATTACAAAAAATGGATTGAAAAGAAGAATTTTAGTTTTCTACCTAAGCTTTGCGGACTAGTCGATGTCGACTGGGCGTGGACCTAAAAATTCACGTTGTATCGAAGCGGAGGCGAATCTCAATTCGAGTTTATACTTTTAAGTGTATTTTGAAAAGTATGAATTGGAGAACCTGTCTGTTTTGGACTAGACCGATTCACTGGTATTTGTATATCCAAACGATCATTACTGTTTTTTTGTTGTTTTAATTCATTCGATGGTTCGTTATTTACATTTTGACTAAAATTCTCTTTTAATAAATCATCATCATCGGGTTTGTGTTTAATGGAAGAAGAAGAAGATAGCAATGCAGGCGATGGTGCCGGTGTGTTTGTGGTTGTTTAATAAGTGAAAAATCAGTTGGTGCTAAATCATGTGTTGGAAATATTTGATTTAAAACGGACGATGACGTCACTAAAATTTAACTTATTTGACGAAAACGACGGCAACTGCGTGGTCGTTGTGTTATTCCATTCATGTTGTGGGTCGTTAAAGTTTTTCGGTGAATTGTATTGAGTGTGGAAACTTTTTGAAAGAAATTCAAATAATAGAAAAGGAAATAATGTCAAAGCTGTTTGTTTTTAGAGGATTCAAAGACAAAACAATTTAAAGGCTTGTCAAATAGTCCGTGAGACCTCGGGGTTTTGAGATTAGATTAGAAGCTTATAAAAAAAGCCAACAACATTTAATTTATCAGGGTAGTTAGAACCGGCGTCGACGGCCAATCCAAATTACGTCCGTCGACGTCGACGTTAAGTCAGTTATTCAGATTAAATTAAATTCACTACCTTTCCCCTTTTCATTTTCAAAAAAAAAACAATTTTTTATTTCTCCTTACATCTTAAAAGTTTAACGAAAGCCCTAAATAAACTAAACAAACTTCTTTTCCCTCGGTAACCAGAGTTTAAACGGTTAAAAGCTTATCCCAGCATCATAATGAACGGTCGGCTACTTAATATTTCCAATGTTTTTCTATTTACCATCAACGGGGATCTGAATACAATGTGAGACTAAGCTAATTTATACAATATTTGAAAGCAGCTCTGTGTTAATTTATTTTTTTTTTCTAAAAATGTCTTTGTAAGCTTCAAAATTTGTTACAAAGTTGAATCATTCAATAGAAAACGAAAGAGGTCGTTTACATCGTTTGAGAAAACAAAATTCGGTTTCAAGACGAGCTATGATTTCAGTGTCAAATCAAAATTTTGATATGATTAAAAATTTGGAATTTGATTTTACCTAAAAAACCTAAAGAGAGTCTTCTTAATGTGCCGTCACAATCGGCGTCGATTCGAAGTAAAAGTCTACATCATGTGAGTTATTTATCGAATGAAATATCAAAGATATCAAACGGCAAGAAGAGTAATAATTCGTTTAGCGCAGTCGCGTCGACTTTAAAACCGTTTTATAATAAATTAAAAAAATCACATCTCTTTGGGGTTAAGTTGGATCAAATGACTACTAATAATCAGTTACCCCTACAGTTAATGGTAAGTGAGAGTTTTGAAGTCTTTGAAGGTTTCTAATTTTTTTTTGTTTTAGAATTTGATGGAAAAAGTGGCTGTTGAAGGTACAAATGTAAAATTTTTTTTAAGGAATATTTGAGAGACTATCCGGACGGCATTATCGACTATCATCTCTTCAACGATTGTATCAGCACTCTCAAAATAACCGATTCAGATCAAAAATATAAATCGACAAAACTAATTCTCAACCGTCTGCCTAAATGGAACTACATATGTCTCAAATATTTCATGTGTATTTTCCAATTGATTTCATTAAACTCTTCGATTAACAAAACACAATTGAAAATCTTCTGAGCACAACATATCGATGCAAGGTTATAAAACTGTTTAACACAAAAATTTTGCGCCTAAATTTTTTTTTTTCATTTATAGTTTTTATTCACCCATAGGCCGAATTCCGAAAAGTCGGATTAAAAATCAAAATGAACCCTAATTTTAAAAGAAAAAATAATTTAAAAACTTAATTCCTAGAATGACATGTATCGGTTTCTTTTGGTCTGCCCTTTTTAGCTTAATTAACGAACTGATCATTATATTTAAACAATCCTTTTAAGGTGAAATGGGAAGTACAGTACCCATATTTCATGTAATACTTACATCAACATGTACACTTCATCAAAAAAATCCGACAAAAAACGCACAAACAATTTTTAGTAAAAAAAACAAGTCTATAAAGTTTAGAAATTGTTCATTTTTAACATTTAAAATTACCGCTTTTAGCTTTGATACATGCAGCGATACGTTTTGGCATAGATTCAATCAAATTTTTTACAATTTCAGTTTTTACGTTCAACCATTCGTTGGACAGAACCGTCCTTAAGTGCTCAATTGACGTTATCTTAGTTTTTACCAATTTATGGCCAATATATGACCACAAGTTTACGATAAGATTGAGATCTGGTCATCTTGGATATCAGGGAAGTACAGTATATTTGTTTCTCTTCAAACTAGTTTCGAATGGAGTGTGCGGTATGGGCGCTTGCCCCGTCTTGTTGCAAATTCAATCTTGTCTTTCTTCGAATAATAGCTCGGCTTATGGCAACAATTTGTTTTCCAGGGTATTCTTGCAGACAAACTGGATTATTCGGCAAGTATAAATAGAACAGCACCCAGTACCATTATAATTAATGCAACTCCAAATTCCTACTGAACCTCCACCATTCTGTAGCCTTGGTAAACAAAACTTCGGATGATACTTCTCATTTGCGAATCTTTTGACAAATACTCTTTATTTTAGTTTAGAACCTCGAAATTTGAGTCCTGACTGAAATAAACTTTAGACCAATCTTGAATTGTCCAATCATGTCGTTCTCTACACCATTTGAGCCGTTTTAGTCTGTCTTGAAATGTCAAAAGTGGCTTTCATATAACAAAATACTATTAATTTTTTTTTCAATAGAATTTTTCTAATGGTGTCTTTGTTAACTCCAACCTCATCAAAGGTAGAACTAAAGTCAGCAGCTAATAGCCTATAGCTGATTGAAGGACCTTTCTAAAAATGTATGATTCATTACGACTGGTAAGCTTGGGTGGTCTACCAGACCTTGGCAATTCTTTGCAACTGGAAGTGATTTCATAATTTCGTTTGGTTTTAACACGCATTTCTCAGAAACACCAACTAACTCCGCTATTTCTTTTCGAGACTTGGCCTTATCTTTCAACAGACCAATTATTTGCCATCTTTGAGCCTCGGTTACTTTTTCTTTACCCATTTTTATGGTAAAATCAGAAATACTGTATAGGTTTTGGAATTCAGGGATTTCTTATGTTTAGTACATGGTATATATATTGGACTGCTATTCAAAATTAATTTTAAGAGATGTTCTGACATTCCCAAAAAAAAAAAATCTCAAGGCTGAACTGGGTGTGGTTTTTTAATCGCAAATTAATAATTTCCTAATTTAAAAATGCAATTTATTTTCAACATCGTAACCATACCATACCTTGCCCGGTCCCAAGCCCGAACGTGGAAATGGGAAGGTGATAATGTAACTGTTTATCCTTTACAAAGTTTACAAAGTTAAGTATTCTTCTTCTTTGGAGAGTACGCTTGGTTTATGGTTCCAAGCTAAGTCTAAATAGTCGTCGAGTTCGCAGTCTTAGACTCGGATGAGTGACGCTGTTTATGATGAACGTCCCACAGTAACAAGAAGTCGTAACCATACCCTTTTGGCCGGTTCCAAGTCCGGATGAGAAAATGGGAGGGCGACTCGATGCTGTGCCCAGGCAAAGCAAGTCCTCACTAATCTTAGGGGAACTATTGATTATTCATTCATCCGTAAAGTAGACGTCGAAAAGTGAATATGATGACTTGTAAAGTTTATAAAATATTTTTTAATTTCTTAAAATTAAATATTTTAAAATGAAAAATAAAGAATTTGAAACCTAGCTTTAAAAAAAGGGAGGTTAAAAGTATTATTTAACAAAAAAAAATAAAATTGAAAATATTAAAAATGAAATCAAAGACCACGGAATCAAATTTTGTTAAAATAGCAAATTATTTTCTTTCAAAAAAGATAAAAGTATTCCCTTTTTTTTAATTAAATAAATTTTTAAAATGATAAGAACATTTAACTTGTTATAAATATCAACACTGTTTTTTTTACATTTTATTGAAAAAATGAATTCAAAATAACTTTGTATTTTATTGTTTTTATTTTGTGTTTTAACTAACTTCAATGTTGAGTTGACAGACGAAGCGTGTGGTGAAGACATAAGTTTTGGTACACTTGATTTGGTTGGTGATTTCAAGACCGAAAATCGAATGATTCATTTAGAGGCATTTTTATCAACGGGTTCAAAATCAATCTTGGAAAAAGAAAGCAAAACAAAATACCATCAATTAAATTGGCATTCATTGGGTGTGCCTCAACTGGTAGTAGCAGACAACGAAACAAACTTTTTAAAATTTCATCAAGAAGGTTTCTATTTCAGAGTAAATATGTTAACAGATGTTCATAAAAACAAGTTTGTTCAACTTGTGAAGCAAAAACACGAAATTGATGTTTTACCGACTCAAATTATCAGTTTGGTACCCTCAAAATTCGATTGTTTCATTCAATTTTTTGATGATGAAGGCAAACAGATTATTTTAAGTGGAAATGCAATGATGCTTGAAGAATCTCCTATTCGTGTTGATTTTATGGAAGCTCCCGATAGTGTTAATCGTTTAAGGGTTGAAAAAAAATTAAAAGATCTAGGTAGAGCATGGGAGCCAATCATCGAATGTGATTTTATTGTCAACGGAAAAAATACAAAAGTAAACAAACTTCAAATAAAAGCTCAACAGCTTCAAACTTTAGGTCTTGAGGATAAAGTGTTTGGACCTGCAAGTTCTGTTTATGTGAGTAGAGATCAAATGTCACAGTTGGCATCGGATATTTACTCAAACCTAGATATTTTGGAAGATTATCAAATGTCTGAATCACAATTTTCTCAAAATTTTATCGACGATTTTATCAAGCAAACATCTGATGTTGTCTTTAAGCATGTGAACATTGACGATGCTCTTAAATCCTTGTCCGGATACAATTTTAAAAAGGATTTGCAACCGGATATTATAAAGCAAGAGCTTTCAAATATATTTAAAGTAAGGTCAGAAGGCTCTAAAAAAATATTGTTTTAAACAAAGAAAATAACAGTGAAGGAAGCAATGAAAATGAGTCAGGTAACAGTAATAGCATTAACGTCGGAGTGAGTTATGGTCTATTTGGCGCTAATTACGGTGAATCAAGTAGTGAATTCGAGAGAAAAGTAGAAAGCTGGTCACAACAAAACAAGTCCCTAAATGATCAACTTAAAGAATTAAATAAATTAACAGATGATAAAGTTATTTGGGAGTTTCAAGGTGAAAAAATAGTACCCAAAACAATTAGAGTATCACGTCTTATCAAATCAAAATTTTCAAAAGATATCACGCTAAACAGAGTTAAAAGTGTTCAATATGATGTTCTATTTAAAAAAACATTCAGGTTGTATACCTCAAAATTATCCAATTTCAAACAAGATTGTTCATGCTTATCAACTGAAACCGCTTCAACGTCAACAAGACCATTGACAACAACACATACATCGACTATAAGAACGACTGATCACACCAGGTACTTTGGTTTTTATTTCTATTTAAAATTGCGCAGATTATTATTTTTGATTTTATAAAATAGTATTTTAAGAAGTCACTAAACTCTTTCAGCTATGTGTCATTGTTTTATTTGAATTTTGAAAACCAGTTGAAAATTTTTCAATTAAATTCGAAAAAGAAACAAGTGATTTTGGGCGATTTGAAGTTGCGAATCAATTTAATAAGACCAAAAAACTCAACTTTATTTTTAAAATCTTTGGAAAAAGTATCTATAGTTTTCTTCTAATGCAGAGATATACCTTCAAGGTCAACATTACATGTAAAACCTTAATGTAAGATCTGCAAATTTCTGCAACAAAATTGCGCATTTAAATTAAATCTATTTTCATTGTCTGCATTCTGTACTCTGCAAATATTTTTTGCAGATTTTAAACTAAGGTTTTACATGTAATGTTGACCTTGTAGGTATATCTCTGCATAAGAAGAAAACTATAGGTACTTTTTCTAAAGATTTTAAAAATAAAATTGAGTTTTTTGGTCTTATTAAATTGATTCGCAACTTAAAATCGCCTGATTTTGACTTAGCAGTTCATCATCTTAAAAGGGATTTTTTTTGAGGGGATCCAAAGACAAACAAATTTCAAGGCTTGTTAAAGCAAAAAGTAGGGCCTGTCTGGTCTCCCTTTACATTGGTTCTCTGCTGGTTTTCAAATTCAACGTAAAACAAATAGGCAAATAGGTCAAAAAGTTAAAAAAGAAGAGGCTTATATTAAATTAACTTTTATAATTAAAGAATAGAAACAACAACAACAAGTACAAGTAGTCAAGTGTATAATTTTTATGGAACTCTCAAGTTGAATATTTCAGTGACAGATGACTGGCAAAGAGTGTTTCCATTGTCAAATGAAGAGTTGGTAAGAGGATCAAGAGGTTCAACTATTCAAATATGGGATATTCAAAATGGAATCATCAAAAGAAATCTTACAAGTGTTTATTCTTTGCCATTTGTTTTTAGTGTTTTATCAAATGGTGATCTTGTGGCTGGATACTATAAGAACAAAGCAATTTTAATATGGGATTTAAAGGTGACTCAAGGAGAGTCATTGAAACGAATTATTCAAACAAATGAAACATTTGAATGTTTGACAGTACTAAAAAATGATGATTTAGTTATCGGACAAGGAGGAAGCACAAATTATGATATAGTTATTAGAGATTCACAAAATGGTCAAGTTAAAAGACGATTAGTTGGTCATACAGGCAGTGTGTATCAAATACTAATTTTACCAAATGAAAATTTGGTTAGTTGTTCTGCTGATAAAACAGTTAAAATATGGAATACTTCAAACAGTGAACCTCTTAAAAGTATAACTCATACATCTCGTGTTTCGTCAATAGCTATTCTTAAGAATGGGAATTTGGCAAGTGGTTTATGGGATGGTAAAATAGAGATTCGTAATTTAGAAACAGGTGATTTAATTCGGGTTTTAATCGGACATAGTGATGCTATTTGCTGGAGCAATTGTTTACATGTATTAGACAATGGTAATTTATTGAGTGGATCATACGATAAGACTTTAAAAGTTTGGAATCCAAATGACGGTTCACTTTTAACGACTTCAAAGTCACATAGACATTGGGTTTTTCAAACGACATTTCTTCCAAATGGTGATTTGGTTACTGCTTCTCGGGACGAGATATGTATTTGGAAATAAATTTTCTAATTTCCTCGAATCTATAAAACTAATAAATTTTCAAATGAAATAAAATTTAAAAAATAAAAATATTTTTACGTTTCAAAATAATTTACTCGAATGAGTCGTTAGTCTTTCAATCCCTTTTCACCCACACACTTACCTCTTTTGTTTATTTCTCAAAATTAAGAGACACTCATTGTTTGCTAAAAATAAAAATTGTTCGAAAATAAAAATGGTGATTTCATAATAGAAGACTAAAAAGATCGTCTACGTTTTGTCTCCGCCAGTTTGCTCTCAGAAGCCGAAACTTTATAGAAGATTCACTATCTGTGTGTTTCCTTTACTTTCGACGTTTTAATTCTCAATACTCACTTCAAGATGATTTTTAGAAAGTCTCTCTGTTCAATCGAAAGATCAAATCCAAAAAAGTGTCTTGATGCACTCGAGACCCTCACCAAAAAAGCTTCAAGCATTGGGGTGCCACTGGCTTTGACCATCACTCCGTATAGTAGCCTGGGAACGGGTGCAAGATTTTGTTTTAAAAAAGACCTATTTAGCAATAGGTGTATCCCTAGTGTAGTGACAAAGTTAAGTATTCTTCAAAAGAATAATACGCTTGGTTTGTGGTTCCAAACTAAGTCTAAATAGTTGCCGAGTTCGCAGCTTCGGCTCGGATGAGTGGCGCTGTTTATGATGAACGTCCCACAGTTACTAGAGTGAATGGCAGTGGCATAGTCGTAACCATGCCATGGCCGGTTCCAAGCCCGGATGAGAAAATGGGAGGACGACGTGTCGTTTTAAACAATAAACAATAAGTACTATTTGTTTTTAGGAAACTAATGTCTCTTTTATGGTTGTAACCGTGTATGGGTCTCGTGTATAAGTCTTTGATAAAATTTTTTAAAATTTTAACACAAGTTTTACTTTTAAACTTCGGTTGTCTAATTGTATCCTTCTTCATTTTGCATGTGGGATTTGTTTAGTATAGTTTACAGCAACTTTTACTTTCAAAGTTTAGGTTTGTTTTACGAAGGATCAACTTAAAATGTTAGCACAATGATACAAATGCAGTCAGCAAATTCGTTTCAAATTTTATAATTTTCATAAAATAATTTATTTTCTATTTTTAGTATACTCTGAATCCTCTGTTTTCGATTCTAACCTACATATCATTAATGAATTTTCTCAGAATCAAACACCACAAATGTAGGAGTCCTATCAGACTTTGATCCTTTGATCCAAAGATTTCAATCTTTTAGATGACGCTATTTTTAAAACTTCAAATTTAATTTATTTCTGAATTTGCTTAAATCTTTACAAAAGCTCATAAAGAATCTGTAAATTAAATCTAAAGTAAATTAGAATGCAGATCGTTCTATATTCTAAATTTAGACCCATTAGTAAATTAAAATTGTGACTTTCAATTACTCTAAAATTTAATAAACCTAGAAGCAACAAATAATCATTTCGATAGCCGAGGGACAAAAAACGTCTCTGACGTCAAATAATTTACTCAATATAAACGAAATTGCAGCAAGATTAATTTTATTATTGATAAGAAATTCTAGACGAATGTTCCTTCTTAAATTGCGTCCTTAAATCTATTTAATGACCAATAAAGAGTAAATCATTATAATATGAAGATTTTTTTTATAATTTTAATTACTCTGGGACTCAATCTGTTAGAAGATTCAAATGGATTTTTTCGTCGAGAAATTTATGAATTGCAGATAACCGGATTTAACAGTATTATGGACATGAATTTGATTTGTTTTGAAGCAAATCAAGTTTTAATAAACACAATTTTGATTCAGCAAAGAGTTCTATTAATTTAAAAAGAAACCCATTCGATTGCCAGACACAATTGAATGTCCATTTTTTGCAAGACTTAAATTTAAGAGGGCAGGAACGTCAACTAAGGTTTTCTCTGGTAGTTTTTACGTCATTTGGTTGTGTATTTGATCTTGACCACTTGACGAGTCCTTTTTGATTTTGTTGATGGCCTATATTAGTTATGTGATGTTAATGGGCTCTAGAGTTTGGAGTTTTTCATCAATATTAAAATAATTTTTGAGTGAGTAAGAGACCTTTTGATCTGATTCTTCATTTCAGGATTAAATTCTAACAAGCTTTCAATTTTTCTAAATAATTTATAGTGTTATCTATTTGTTTTTTGTGAAACATAGTTTGTTCTTCATAATTATTTGAAACATGCTTTCTAACAGTTATTTTTCCTTCAATAGTAGCTCCATTTGAAATTTTTGGATACGTAAACATGAGAATACATATGAAAATAACGGTCTTTCTTTAAAAAAAAATCCTGTTTGGTTCCATTTTTGTTTTTTAATTATCAAAGTTAAAAATATTCAAGAAAAATATGATTTTTATACGAATTTCTTAAGGGATAAGCAAAAAAGATACATTTAACTAATTGGTATTTGATAACAAAATTCAACAATTTTGTAAGGATATTGTGATGTCGGGGTAATAGCGTCGGATTAAAGAACAATATGATTTAATTAGTCTTTATTCGCAAAATTGTAAATTAAAGTTTAAGCAAATGTATGTTTGCTTTTGTGGTTACGACACCACACATATCAACAACTTTTACATTATAATCTAAACATTTTATTTAAATTTCAAGGGTTTCTTCTCCTTTTTTTAAAATTTTTAAATTTCTTGGAAAATTGAAAGATAAATTTTAGACATTTTTGATAGCATTAAATAAAAATTTAATTTAAAATTTCAAAAGTATCTTATTTTACCAACTGCGATAAAAAAATATTAAACATTGTTGAACAATTTATCAAGAAAGCGTTGTAATTAGTGATGTGAATTTGATTCTTCAAATTTGAGTCGATGTTCAAATCAAACCGATTTTACAACTTTTTTTATTCAAATTCATAATTCAATTTAAAAAAAATTTAGATCACGGAAATCGATTATTTTATTAAATTTAAACAAAAAATTGAATTAATTTAAAATAAAAAAAAAAAATTTGACTAATTCGTGACTAAAAGTTTGATTTTTAAATAAAAATAAATTTTTTTTCTAAAATTTGAATGAAAAATTAAATTAAATTTTTTGTGAATTTCAGTTCATGTTCTCGTAAATAACCATAATTTTATCGATTTTTTCTGGACTCAATTTATTTCTTCTATCCCATACCGTATATCCAGTATGAGAAAATAGATTTTCAGCTGGCACTGACGTCGCTGGGATACAAAACAATAATTGAACTATATGATAAAGTATCGGATAAGATTCTTTATTTATTTTCCAAAAATCAAAGGTTCGATGTTTTTTGACGGCTCGATACTGTATTTATACAGCTCTTTTTGACACTGGTCCCAATTTTACATAGATTTTGGACCAATTACTTCATTGTCAAAATCAAAACACTGAAGATTTGATCTATTCATATCATATGTTTCTTTTTTTTACTTGAGGCTATAAGTTTAGATTTTAAGTCTTCAGGAAATTCGTCAAACATCTTCTTTATTTTAGCCTTTGCGATCGATTGAAACTGTTTTTTGGTATCTTCTCGAAACCTAGAAAAATTTTTCGTCCGAACGTCTAAAAATTAAGCTGTAATTAAGTACTCATTTTCAAAAATTTTATACTTATTAATATTTGTCCAATAACACATATATTTCTTAAGACATTGAGTTAAACTTCCATCAGCTTTTTGAATGTATACCGAATTTTTTAGTGACTCAAATACGGGTAAGAAAATACTCAAAGTGACATATTTTGATCCACTAAGTATAACTGTTGCCTCATAGAATTTTGAAAGCACATTAACTATTTCCTGTAAAAGCTGTTTTTCTTGTTCACCAAGTTTAAGGTGGTCGAATTTACGACTCAATTCACGACTGAGAATAGCCTCATTTATAGCTTCATATTGCTCTAAGATGCGTTCGACCATTAAGAAGGTAGAATTCCATCTCGTCGAGACGTCTTTAATTAGTTGATGCTTCGGTAATTTTAAACGGGTTTGACTTATACTCAATTGATAGGAAAAAATTTGTGATTGGTGATATGCACTCGTTATTTCACGACATTTTTGAATAATCCGAACATAAGATTTCATTATATCTTCATCGGCTGTGTTTTGTTCATTATCTAAAGTGTATTCATCGTCTATATGTTCCATTTCTAATTCTCCATTTACTTTTGTAAATTTAGTTATTCGTTTAATTATTAAATTGAGTAAATGAGCTACACATCCAAACTGGATAATGTTTGGTTTACCCTGACTTGGTGTTGAATTTAATGATAAATTAATCCTATTAGCTAAATCTATTACATTAGAAGCATTGTCAGACACTATAGCAACAACTTTGTCCGAGATGTTCCATTTTCTCATCAGCTCGATTAATGTATCTTTGATTGTTTCACTTCTTTGTTGCCCCGGTAAGTGTTTAACAGTGATCGTATGTGATTTATTGGAAGTGTCTGAATCGATCAAATGACATGTTACCCCAAGGTAAGGAAAACGCTGAATGGACGTCAACAAGTCGAGTGTAAGAGCGACCGCTATACAATTCGCTAGATCATTTTGTATTAAAGAAACTACATTTTCGTATTCTTTGTTTAGTATCTGATTTGAAATTTTAGATCGTCCGGGTAAATCATAAGCTGGATTTAGCTTCTTGACAAACTCACGAAATTGAATATTTTCAACTATCACAAAAGGTAAAAAAGCGCTGATAATGAACTTTAATAAGAAATAGTCTAATGCTTGTTCAATTTTCTTTCTTTTATTTTGCTGAGTACTTTCAATCGTTTCGAAATCATCTTCGTCATCGTATTCGTCATCGAAAGATATCAAATTTATTTTTATTTATGAAAAAAAAATCAATTTTTTTTTTATTTCAATTTTTAATTTAAAAATAAAAAAAATCAAATTAAAATATTTGATTTTTTTTTAATTCAAATTATTTATCAAATAAAATTCAAAATCAACTTAAAAATTAAAATATTTAAAAATTTTTAACCTTTTTAAGTCGATTAAAATCGATTCAAATCCCATCACTAGTTGTAATGATGAAATTTCAAATTTTTCGGACCAAATGTCTTTCTGCTCGTCCTAATTGATCTTACCAAATGTTTTAAGCAATCATCTATACATGTTTTGCGATCCACACAGCCTCCTCTATCCTATTACAATACAAACCATTGTTTTATCTTCAGATATTCCATTTCCTCTGCAAACCAGCTTCTATTAGATTTCTTCCGGCAAGTTTGTCTCATGTAAAACCATTACTCATCGCCTGTGACTTCGTAATATGGGTTATTCTCAATAAAATTTTGAACAAGGTCAATATTCAGGTCAACAACAACCGGCCGTCTAGAGCGTTGAGCATCTTAGGTTCTCTCTATCCCACCATGAAATATTTTCATCCATCGAGTAAATGTTGCATTTGAAACTTGTTTAAAGTCATTTTGGATCGAAAGAGAAAGACAACCAAGAATCAGACAAAATTGATCATACAACTTACCAGAACCTATTTGAACAAGATAATCAAAATATTTCAATATGTCATAAATAGATAGGCAATTTGAATTTAATCTTGTAACAAAAAAGTCTATGAAACTTTAAAGGCACTAAAGCAAAATGAACGCCCGCCAACATGTTCATTCCATTTTAGGCGTTGCTTTTAACGAAAAAGCTTGTCTCTTCCTACTCTTGGCGTCCATATCAACTAAATGACCAGATAATGTAAGCCAGCTCTTCGTGAGTCTTCTACTTATAAAAAAAAAATGTTCTAAGAATGTTGATTTACAAGATATTTTAAAATAAAAAAATTTAAATGATAAAATCTAAAATAAATTTGATATCTTTCCCAAGCTTTAACAAAAAAAAGGGAGGTAAAAAGTATTATTCAAAAAAAAAATTAAAATTTGTTAAATTAGCAAGATAAGATAATTCCCTTTTTTTGTAATTGTAAACTTTTACTGTTAATTTTTTCTTTTGAACATGAAATTCGAAACCAATGATTTTAATCAACAGTTAACTTGTTATAAATATCAACACTTTTTTTTTTACATTTTATTCAAAAATGAATTCAAATAAAGAATGCATTTTATTGTTTTTATTTTGTGTTTTAACTCATTATAATGTTGAGTTGACGTCTCGAAATGACATTAATTTTGAGGAAGCTGATTTGGTTGGTGATTACATAACCCGAAATGAAATGGTTCTTTTGGAGGCATATTTATCGAATGATTCAAAATCAATCTTGGAAAACGAATACTCAAAAAAATACAAACAATTAAAATGGCTTTCATTTGGTCAGCCACAACTCGTATTCACAGACAACGAAACAAATTTCTTAAAATTTCATCTAGAAAGTTTCTATTTCAGTGTAAATATGTTAACAGAATTTCAAAAAAATAAGTTTGTTCAACTTGTGAAGCAAAAGCACGGAATTGATGTTTTACCCTCTCAAATTATCAGTTTGGTACCTTCAAAATTCGATTGTTTTCTTGAATTTTTTGATGATGAAGGCGAACAGATTATTTTAAGTGGTAGTGCAATGATGCTTGAAGAGTCTCCTATTCGTGTTGATTTTATGGAAGCTTCTGGTAGTTTTAATCGTTTAAAGGTTGAGAATAAATTAAGGGATCTAGGTAGAGCATGGGAGCCTTTAATTGAATGTGATTTCATGGTCAACGGAAGAAATACAAAAATAAATAAACTTCAAATAAAAGCTCAACAGCTTCAATTTTTGGATTTTGTTGATCAAGTGTTTGGAGATGCAAGTTCTGTTTATGTGAGTAGAGATCAAATGTCACATTTAGCATCGGAAATTTACTCAAACCTAAATATTAACAAAGAGTATCGAATGTCTGAATCACAATTTTCTCAAAATTTTATCGACGATTTTATCAAGCAAACATCTGATGTTTTCTTTAAACATGTGAGCATTGACGAAGCTCTTAACTCTTTATCCAGTTACAATTTTAACAATGATTTGCAACCGGATATTTTCAAACGAGAGCTTTCAAACATGTTTAAAATAGTGTCAGAAGGCTCAAAAAAACAAATTGTTTTAAATCAAGAAAATAACAGTGGAGGAAGCAATGAAGATGAATCAGGTAACAGTATAAGCTTTAACGTCGGAATGGGTTTTGGTTCATTTGGCGCTAATTACGGTCAATCAAGTAGTAAATTTGAGAGAAAAGCACCAAGTTGGTCAAAGCAAGACAATGATTTGCAACCTGATATTATAAAGCAAGAGCTCTCAAACATATTTAAAGGAAGGTCAGAAGGCTCAAAAAAACACATTGTTTTAAATCAAGAAAATAACAGTGGAGGAAGCAATGAAGATGAATCAGGTAACAGTATAAGCTTTAACGTCGGAATGGGTTTTGGTTCATTTGGCGCTAATTACGTTCAATCAAGTAGTAAATTTGAGAGAAAAGCAGATACATGGTCAAAACAAGACAAGTCCCTGAATGATCAACTTAAAGAATTAAATAAATTAACAGATGATAAAGTTAGTTGGGAGTTTCAAGGTGAAAAAATAGTACCCAAAACAATTAGAGTATCACGTCTAATCAAATCAAAATTTTCAAAGGATATCACGCTAAACAGATTTATAAATGTACAATACGACGTTATTTTTAAAAAAACTTTCAGATTGTATCCCTCAAAATTATCCACTTTCACCAGGTAACTCCTATTTTATTTCTATTTTAAAGTACACAGATTGTGATTTATTATTTTATAAAACAATAACATAAAAGATCACTATACTTTTTGTGCTATTCGCCATTTTTTTACATGAATTTTTTAAAACCATTTGTCAACCAGTTAAAAATTTTTGAATGAAAATCGAAAAAGAAACAACGATCAAAATGAATCAGTGATTTTGTATAAGGCGTTTATCATCGATTTTAAAAAGGGATTTGTTTTGAGGGGATCCAAAGACAAAAAATTTTAAGGGTTGTCATAGCAAAAAGAAGGGTCCGACTAGTCTCCCTTTGCTCTGATTATCTGCTGGCTTTCATATTCAACGTAAAACAATGGCAAATAGGTCAAAAAGTTAAAAAAGAAGAGGTTTATATTAAATTAACTTTTATAATTAAAGAATACAAACAACTCCCACAAGTACAATTAGTCAAGTGTATAATTTTGATGGAATTCTCAAGTTGAATATTTCAGTAACAGATGACTGGCATAGAGTGTTTCCATTGTCAAATGGAGACTTGGTTAGAGGATCATTCGGGTCAACTATTCAAATATGGGATATTCAAAATGGAATCATCAAAAGAAATCTTACAAGTTATCATCTTTGGCCTCTAGTTTTTGGTGTTTTGTCAAATGGTCATCTTGTGGCTGGATATAGAGATAACAAAACAATTTTAATATGGGATTTAAAGTTGACTCAAGGAGACCCATTGAAACGAATTATTCAAACAAATGAAATATTTGAATGTTTGACAGTACTAAAAAATGATGATTTAGCTATCGGACAACATTGGTACAACAATTATGATATAATTATTAGAGATTCACAAAATGGTCAAGTTAAAAGACGATTAGTTGGTCATACAAGCAGTGTGTATCAAATAATAATTTTACAAAATGAAAATTTAGTTAGCTGTTCTTGGGATAAAACAGTCAAAATATGGAATACTTCAGACAGTGAACCTCTTAAAAGTATAACTCATTCATCTCATGTTATGTCAATAGCTATTTTTAAGAATGGGTATTTGGCAAGTGGTTTATGGAATGGTAAAATAGAGATTCGTAATTTAGAAACAGGTGATTTAATTCGGGTTCTAACTGGACATAGTAATACTATTTGTTACACTAATTGTTTGCATGTATTAGACAATGGTAATTTATTGAGTGGATCATGGGATAAGACTTTAAAAGTTTGGAATCCTTATGATAGTTCAATTTTAATGACTTCAAAGTCACATAAAGATAGGGTTTATCAAACGACGTTTTTTCCAAATGGTGATTTGGTTACTGCTTCAGCGAGCGAGATATGTATTTGGAAATGAGTTTTATAATTTCCTCAAATCTATAAAACTAATAAATTTTCAAATGAAATAAAATTTAAAAAATAAAAATATTTTACGTACGTTACAAACAAAAACAACAAACAAAAAAACAAAAAATAATAAATTTTTTGTTTTTAAAATAATTTTTTTTGTTTTTTAATAACAAATAAAAACAAAAAAAACTTAATATTTAAAAATCACATTTTAGGAGCTAGAATAAAATATCTATGAGCTGATGAGGGAAGTTATTAAAGTTGTTACGACTAGTAGGATATTTTTTCAATTTAAAATGGTTACTGAATTGAGAATTGACAAGACATGATTGAGTCTCTCGCCTAAAACTCTTCAAAGGCCGAATGATTTCACGATTCATTATCTTTCCAGTACATTTTCTTCAATTTTTTGTTAAAAATGATTGAAATAAAACCATTTATTTAACAAAGGTTGGCTTTAAAATTACCTAAAAACGGCAGCATGAAGGCTTTAGGGTATAAAAGAATAGATGTTTAATATTAGATTAAAAGTCGTCAAGTTTTAGACTTATAAATGGACTCAAAATTATTCGATTCTTAAAAAAGGTAAATTTCGAAAGGCTTCAAAACATTTTTATAAGATTATCCGACAAACTAAAGTTAAGTACAGTTAAAGCGTTATCTATAGATGTTGATTTTATGCGGAAATTATATCACTACACACTAATCACTGGCGTTCTCAAGACCAAATGGACTTATTTCATTAAAATATAGTCTAGTTATGTCACTTTCAAGTTATATCAATGTCAAGTTTGTGAACACATGGCGAGATTTTAGTGTGGGTTGAGTTTATAAGTCCTATAAGGTTAGGATAATACTTTTTATTAGTATTAGCCAACCGACAGTTCAAAGGTAGATGTATTTAAACGAAAGGTCTTACAAAGGATTAAAGCTAGTCAGAAACGGAAAATTTAATTTTTTTTTTCCCAATTTTTCTTTTGTAAAAATAAATATTAGAAAAATTTGTTTTTAGTTTGTTTTTTTGAAACAAAAAATAAATTTCAGAAACAAATAATTTATTATTTTTTGTTTTTTTGTTTTTTGTTTTTGTTTGTAACGTACGTAAATATTTTTACGTTTTAAAATAATTTACTCGAATAAAGACCCATTTCACCCACAGACTTAATTTAATCTCTAATTCATACCTCTTTTGTTTATTTCTCTAAATGGCATGTTTTCAAAAGTTTGAACAAAAAATAGGGGAAATACAAATTTTATTATGAACAACAATTGGTCATATAAAAAAGAATTCATATATAGAAAATTTAATATTACCAATATCTTTACTAATGATTTGAAACATCAAAAAATATTTTTTATTGTTTATTTAATCAATTAAATCTCGAAATTGAATAAATCAGACATAGATTATCACAAGGCGAATTTTTAGCTAAAAATAAAATTACAAATTTAGACAAATTTAGCGAATTTAAGGATTAATTCACTCTAACTGTCGAAGTGATCTTGCTCCTTATGAAATTCAAAAAAAGAAAAATGAAATTCAAAAATAGATGGTTAAACCTTTGGTTAGCACAAGGATTGGAAATTTTTTAATAAGAAAACATGAGTTTTAGTCTATTTGACTCGTTCGAAGAATTTTTTAGCAAGAAACTTATTGTTCTTTTATTACTCTTATTAATGTCTTCGAGTTAAACTCAACTTAATAGTTGAACAAGTATTTGAGATGAAAGTAAATTCACTCGATTTTTTTTTAAATAAACACTTTTTTTTTTAATTTTTTTTTTTTAGCTAAAAATTCGCCTTGTAATAATCTATGTCTGATTTATTCAATTTCGAGATTTAATTGATTAAATAAACAATAAAAAATATTTTTTTATGTTTCAAATCATTAGTAAAGATATTGGTAATATTAAATTTTCTATATATGAATTCTTTTTTATATGACCAATTGTTGTTCATAATAAAATTTGTATTTCCCATATTTTTTGTTCAAACTTTTGAAAACATGCCAAATTGAGACTTCGCTAAACAAGAAATTTGTCCGAAAATAAAAATTCGATCATTATAAATTTTTATGGTTTCATAATAGAAGACTAAAAAGATCGTCTACATTTTGTCTCCGCCAGTTTGCTCTCAGAAGCCGAAACTTTATAGAAGATTCACTATCTGTTTGTATCCTTTACTTTCGACGTTTTAATTCTCAATACTCACTTCAAGATGATTTTAAGAAAGTCTCTCTGTTCAATCGAAAGATCTTTTTTAATGATTGATTTTAGCTTCAAATCCAAAAAAGTGTCTTGATGCACTCGAAACCCTCACCAAAAAAGCTTCAAGCATTTGGGTGCCGCTGGCTTTGACCATCACTCCGTATAGCAGCCTGGGAACGGGCGCAATAACTTGTTTTACAGCAGACCCATTTAGCAATAGGTGTAGCTCTAGCAACAAAGTTAAGTATTCTCCTTCGGGTTAGTACGCCTGGTTTGTGGTTCCAGGCTAGTCAGAAATAGTTGTCGAATTCGCAGCTTCGGCTCGGATGAGTGGCGCTGTTTATGATGAACGTCCCACAGTCACTGGGTGAATGAGAGTAACATAGCCGTAACCATGCCATGGCCGGTTCCAAGCCCGGATGAGAAAATGGGAGGACGACTCGTCAATTATTTGATCACGTGACTGAGAGTAAGTCTTCTACTGGAAGGTCGAGTTTAGAAAAAAAATTTTATTATCAAAAACCAATAATTCAATAAAAAATATTTTCTTTTTTAATTTTCATTTGTAAAACTTCGCTTGATCGAACAATTCGGATTGAATTCATCTTTTATACTCTTTATTTTTAACATGTCTATATTCGAACAAAACGAAATGTCCAATAGCTTAAGTTGTCTACAATTCTTTAGAATCCTTTTCGAATAAAACATTTTAAACCAAGTTTTATAATAAAGAAAAATGTCTAATAAATTAGACAAAGCTAAAATATGTTTTAGAAGCATCAAAAGTTGAAAAAAAAGAACAAATAAAACATGTTATCGGTTGTACCTAAAGAGCGGAACGTCTTCGAGGAACGCTGACTTAGAACCGGGCATAAAATAAAACTGTCAGAAAAGCATTTAGCCTTTGTTTAAACCTTCTTGATTGGCAAAATTGTGTCGAAAATAAATAAGAATAAATGAAATGTTTGAAAAAATTTAACTAAGATAAAAACTGGTCTCTAAAGTTAAATAAGGCTCTGTTACTTTTAATAGCAGACAATTTCATCGCGTCATTTTCATCGCAAGTTATTTCGTCGCAAGTGTCAATTTTTCATAGCAAGTCGTAATTTTTTATCGCATGTTAATTCATCGCAGGTGAGATTTTCATCGCAATCCAGTAAACAATAGAAAATTAGACACAAGAAAAAAATTTTATTGAAAAAGAAAATAGTCAAATGTCAATTAGTTTGATTAATTTGATTAGATAAAAAAAAATTATTCAATATTTAAACACAAATTACTTAAGTACTCTAGTAGATTATCTCTTTTGTATGACTTACATAAGTTAAATAAACGAGAATCTTTCTTTTGTTGTTCAATTGGCTTTTCGACTATTTCCCCGGCTCTTATCTTGACTAAGTAATTTTCGGTATTTGACTTTTCATTCTTTAGTTTATCGATCAATTGATTAAACTTCAAGTGACTTTTTTCATCGTTTGTAATAGCACCATGCCATGCTTCAACTGAATTTGTTGTCCGAGGTAAATTTTTCAAAATTCTTTCATGAAGATTCCAAGAAGGAATTGGGAACCGAGGAACAACACGAATTGATTTTGAATTTTCTTTTAGTCGCCCAATATAACACTTTTCAAAATAACTTAAAATCAGTTTGAATTTCTCGTTCGATTGACCTTCTATAATTTTAAAAGCTTGTACGACATCATTAACAGGAACGAAAGCCAGTGCGTGAACCATTTTAAAGCTATTTCTAAAACTCTCATCTGAATAAAAATCGATTAAATGTAAATCTTGTACACGTTTAAACAAATTGCTTGAAAGATGAAAAAAACATCCGAAAATTTTACAATCTTTCCAAACTTTATGTATTGCATTGAACACCGCTTTTTCATAATCAATATTGATTGATAATGGAGGATTGGTTAAATAACTATCTATCATTGTAAACAACTTAACATAAGTGTTTTGGTTTTTATTTGGCAGCAAGGCGTAAAGAAATGGAAAATCTCGGTTATTTATTATAACATGAATAGTATAGAGTTGGGTGAACAAAGTAGGTGAAATGTCAAAAGTCCCATCGCAAAACCAATTTAGGTTTCTATCCAAGAGTTTTAAGTTCTCTTTTGTAGTGAAAATAAATATTCTCTCAGGGTCATCTGTACCACTATCGTCCCAAAAGAAACGATCTCGTCTACATGTGACTGACAACTCATCAATAACAACGATTTTTGACAAATCTTCGAATTCTTTACCAAAACCAGGCTTCTTTGACCTTTCTCTATTTATTTTACTCCGACAAGCATTGTAATTAGGCAATTGCATAACAGCGTCAAGATCGATTTCCTTATTAGTCTCAGTCACAATTGTTCTCGGCTTATCTCTAGACTCTTTAGCTCGTTTTTTAATAGTTTCATTACTTTGTAACACTTGAATTTGTTTCATATCTGGTTTATGATTTTGATGCATCCCAGTCATTATAAAAGGAGGTTCAAAACCGATACTGAAACCACGTCCACCACATAACCACTCACATCTCCATGTAACATTTCCTTTGGTATTAGGACCACGTAATTTTGTGTAGGCATGTCCTTTACTAAACAATTTGTAGCCATTACGATTTGTTTTCGTCATAATCCAATTTAGTTCGCCCAAATCTAAATTGTTAAGTTATTCCAATTTTTCAAGTTCCAGTTCACCCTGATCCTCTTCTTCCTCCTCTGACGAATCACTTGAAACTGTTTCAGTGTATCCTGACTCAATAGGTGTCAGTATACTAAGGTTTCTAAATGATTGTTCAAAGCATTCATCAACAAAAACTTCATCAACGGCATCATTTTCGACTATATCTTTTGTAATTTTTTCGATTCTAATTGAAGATGTGACTACGTTACTTTTACTTTTTGGACTTGTATCAACACTTAAAGTAGGTTTACTGTATATCTTTCGACTTCTTAAATTTTTTACTGACGGGGAATCGTTTCAATTCAATAACAAGAAATTTTTGTTCATCTAGATAGATAAAGAGATAACTTTGAAATAGATTCTGTGAAAAAAAATTATGCGATGAAACAAACGAAGATGCTATGAAAAAAAACTATGCTATGAAAAAAAATTATTCGATGAAACAAACGAAGATGCGATAAAAATATTTGAAATTCGATGAAAATAATTGAAATGCGATGAAAATGGAGATGCGATGAAATTAGTCTTGCTATGAAACGTACTAATCCCGTTAAATAATGTTTAATGAAAAAATTTAATAATTTATAGATTAGATTTGTACAATTAGTTTGTATATGGCGGCGCCATACTTCAAATTTATGAGGTATGGCGATCGCCATAGTTCGCCATACCGTGGATCCGCCACTGGGTACAACCGATAACATGTTTTATTTGTTCTTGTTTTTCAACTTTTGATGCTTCTAAAACATATTACAGTTTACTCTCGATTTTGTTTACCCTGATTTTATGAAAATCGCTATTTTGTTAAAGGAGGTATAGTTCCTGGCTGAACTTGAATACTTTTACATGTAAATGTACTTCGATTTTGTTATATTTGATTTTATTAAAATTTAATTTTATTAATGAAAAAAAGACAAAATTTTGATAAACCTCTAATACTTTTACATGTTTAACTAATTCGATTTTGTTAAATTTTTTTAAATCTTCTAACCGACGAACCATTAGAGTTGATTTTTGATAATGTAAATGAAACACAAAATGAAGAAATGGATCGTAATGAAAATGATGATGAAATGGAAGTCGAATTGAAAACAGTCAATAGATCGGAGGCTTTAAAGGCTGTCGATTTGTTCAAATTGTTTGCTGTGCAAGGTTCCAAAGATGAATCAGTTGATCTTTTGAAACTGATCAACAAAATTGAAGATAAAATTTATCAGAGGAAAATTTGTTTCGTTCAAAGAAAACTGAATTTTTAATTTTCTACAATATTTAGTGAATTTTGTATTGTATATATTTTTTTTATTGTGTAAGAAAAATTGTTACATGAACTTTTTCAGTGAAGATTTTCACGCTTAATTTTGTGAAAGCTTTTTAATAAAATCGAAATTGTTAAAATTTGATTTTGTTAAAATTTTTGTTACTCCGCAGAGGTTTCACAAAATCGAGAGTAGACTGTATAGCTTTGTCTTATTTATTAGACATTTTTCTTTATTTTTATTACTTTTGACAGGAAGCTCTTTTATGTTTAATTTAATAAAATGCTTAAAACTAATCAGTAATTGTGATTTCGAGAATTGCTATTTAAAAATTGAAAATAATGACTTCACGAGCAATAGCTATGAAATAGATAAAATTGTTACTTTGTACAGTGTTTTTACTTAAAAATTTACTTTCGGCGTTAGAAAACGTTGGAAAATAAAAAAAACGCGAATTATTTAAGAAGAGTGTAAGTAAGCGTTAGTAATATAAAAGAAAGCGTTAGGGTGAGACGACTCTCTCATACTCACTCTAACGGTGTCTCAACCACTCTCACACTCACTCTAACGGTGTCTCAGCCACTCTCACACTCACCCTAACGGTGTAATTGTCCCTCTCACACTCACCCTAACGGTGTAATTGTCCCTCTCACACTCACTCTAACGGTGTATCAGTCACTCTCACACTCACCCTAACGCTTTTAATTTTTTTATTATCGCATGTTTAGCACTTTTCAATTTTCAGTTCACACTTGCCAACGCTTTTTGTAAAAAGTAAATATTAATATAAAAACACTGTATTTTAGTCGATTTGAGGGTCTCATGCCTCATTCAAAATAAATGTATGCAGTATTAAAAATAAATTTAGTCTCGTATTTTATAAATTAATGTAAAATCTTTAATTATGATGTATAAATTTAAACAGTGCGACGCGAGGGTCCTTTAAGACTGAAAAGTGAAAAATCAGTTTTCTTCCCCAAATAACTTCAAAGGGGGTCATTTAGTAGCCCTTCATTTACTCTACCTTATATGAAAAAAGCTTTTTGCATACCTCCCTTCGTGTAAAAGTTACACCTGGGTGTATGTTTTTCAAGGTTTCGTGAATATCAAAATGAATTCTGACCCATTTTTTTTTAATTTACGTAATTTTGCGTAAAATAAATAAATGTCATAGCACCACTGTAGTTGATTGAAGTTGTTATAAAATTAATTTTTAAAAAAGTTACCCTTACGATCATTCTAAAAGTCTTATTTTAATATGTGGTTGATCTGCTGATTGATTGATTGATTAGCCATGCAAGAGTGCCTTCATCGACTTTAATTAGTAAAATTATCTTCCCATAATTTTACATTTTTTTTAGGGTTTAAGTACATAAGATTTATGAAATTTAGGTCAGAAATTTTAAGTTCCTTCTTATTTGAGCTATTTGATTCTTAGTTCGTTTTTAGGCTAATAGTTTTTTCATTCAAACATTACGTAACAAATTTAAAAAAATTTTTTGGAACATTTTTCAGCATACAAGTTTAATTAGATTATCATAAAAATGGACGAATTTCTCGGTTTTTGCATGAAAGGTATCATTTTTTCTCAAATCAAACTCTTTTAAACATTTTCCGGTGATTTTTTTATCCTAGTTAAAAGTTAAAAATTTAAGACCATTTTATTTAAAGCAATGTTAGAAAATGAATTTGAAGATTTCGCACTTTTAAATTCTAAAACATATTATAGCAGGGCACTGTCGTGCCCTGCTATAATAATATAATATATATTGTAAAATCTCATAAAATTAATTGTAAAATCGCACTCACATTTAACCACAATCTCTGGGTCTACATTAAAAACAGAAACATTATCAAGAGATTCCATCTCTTTCAAAAAAACGCAAATGATTGGACTTTGTCTCATCATTTCAAATTATGCAACGATCAAATCTGTTCCTTTATCAACTAATTTTGAAAACTTTATTCGAATATTACTTTAAGTTGTTATTATAACTTTCCTAGTGGTTATTTGTATGTGTTCCAGGGGTTGGTAATTTTTTGAGATGGTACCGGACCCACAACTCTTGAAAATTTTGCCAATTTTAAATGAAGTATACAATAAAATCATCTGACAAAATTAAGTGTCTCATACCCTCTAGTGTGTATAGGCTATTGGCACACTGTCGTCTATTGCAACAATGTTGCTGGATATTACGATAACAAAACAATTTTAAAATGGGATTTAAAGGTGACTCAAGGAGACCCATTGAAACGAATTGGACATAGTTATTGCTCACATTTTTTATTTAGCCAATGGTAATTTATTGAGTGTATGATGGGATAAGACTTTAAAAGTTTGGAATCCTTATGACGGTTCAATTTTAACGACTTCAAAGTCACATATATCCTCAGTTTATCAAACAACATTTCTTCCAAATGATGATTTGTTTAATAAATTTTCAAGAAAAAAAAAATGAATAATTAAGCTCAAGAGCGTGCTGAGATCCAATCATTGTACCCCTGTTTGTACGGAAATTTCCTTTAAAATTAACTTCACGTTCGTGTGTTTCTAAACTTCTTCTTAAAATTGGAATATACTGTTTCTCATCTGTCCTTATACTCTGTGTCAACATGGCTGAATTTACCAAAAAAGCAAAAGGAGAGTGTGTTACACAAACAACTGGAAAAAGCCCTGGCAAATTGCATGAATAATCATGTGTTCGTGGTTAAATGACCTTTCATACTGTCAATTAATTTGCTTTATTAATAAACCTTACTTGGTTATTTCTAATCTCAAACAATCATTCGTTTCGAGCCAATTCCAAAAAATTCCAATTCCAAAAGTCGGCAGCCCAAAAGATAAATAACACATCAATTTTATCAAAAGTATTTGAAAATTTTCTTTGTCGGGTGAATGTTCATTTCATCAAAAGAAAAAATCCTCGAATGTAGGTTTCATCGAATAAATTTTATTAGAAAAACACAAAAAAAAATAATATTTATCAAATAGACTAATACGAAGTATTTTAAAACATCAATCAGGGAGATTTTGATTAGAGAAAGTTTAAGAGTCGAGTTCGTAAATTTTAAAAGGCCTGGATATAGTACTAAAAGGATCATGATGAAAAATCAACAATGGAGATCATTGACTGGAGTATGGCTATCGAACAAAAGAAATCTTTTCTAGGTATTTTTTTCGATTTTTTAAAAGAATTTGACCTTGTAGACCGTGAGAAACTGTTACGATAGTTATTTCCTGAATGGCTTGAATCAACGATAGCTTCATACCTTTACAACGGGAAAAACAAGTCAGTCTGAATGGAACTGAAACTGAACGGAAACAAGTTGAAGCAATCAAGTTTCAAATGCCTCAATTTGATAAACTGAATATTGGTAATTGAGCATGGAAAGCCGGTCTCTCTGTACAATTAAAACACAAATAAAAACTGTTGGAACCTTCATAGAATAGGACACTTGGTTTGTGGTTCCAAACTAAGTCTAAATAGTTGCCGATTTCGCAGTCTTGGACTCGGATGAGTGAAGCTGTTTATTATGAACGTCTCACAGTAACTAAGAGTCGTAACCATTATTCTTTGACCGGTCCCAAGTACAGATGAGAAAATGTGAGGGCGGCCTGAATTACTCAAATTGATTAATATAATTTTAGTTTTCTATTCAAGTTCTCCGGGTTTTTGATATCGCTTGGAAGTGAACACACGGGACATAAAATCAGTTTCTTCCAGGCGTGGTCATACGGGATTAAAAGACAGTGTGTTGGAAGAGGAGAAAATATGAGGACGGAAAATATGTTACAGTCAAAACCATTGTTTATTCTAGTTCTGAAATTTAGTATTAAAAGACTTAAGACTTAAGAAAGATGATGGATTTTGACTAAAAAATCGTAATCCTTATGTATGAAACATATTTCTACATTAGGTCTGAAATCTAGTGTGTAAAATCAATTAAAATTTTTAGCAATTTTTTTATTTCACCAACTAAGCTAGAAAAAGATATCAAATAGTATAAAATTGAATTATTTGCACGGCAAAGGTAACTTAGGGTAATAAGATCTGATACCACATGACTCAATACTTCGAGAAATAAGACTACTATTCATACTCCGACAACCATTAAATGCATTTAACGTAGACTGGAGAGCATTCTTTGCCATTCTTGGTATAAATTCTTTCTTCATTTCGGAACCAGTCATTCCATTTTTTGGTAAAAGTTGGTCAAAGGTAAAAAGGACATTAGAATGATTATGATGATAAAAAACGGTTAGTGTTGTGAGTCGACTCGGAAAAAGTCGACTTTCTTTTCGACAATCGACATGAAAATCTTGAAAGTTTATTTTAGTCGACTAGTCTCCACTTTTTCCTTAAATCGAGATAGTTGGGTCATTGTAATTTTTTCCCTTTTCAATTCAAAGTGTCCTAAATTATATACCAATATAAAAATAATTAAATCCGGAAGCGAATCATCGGGATTGGGCTAGTTAAATTAAAATTAAAAGGAATACAAAAGATTGTGCTAGAGAAAAAAAATGATCATACTTTGAACGGAGCAACTTTGTAAAATTATTAATCTTTATAAAGAAAACCTCCTCAGTATCCTTTTTCAGTATGTTTTCCCCGTTAAACTTTTTCCCTCTAAAAAATGTAACAGAATCTTTACGGAAAAGGTTGAGAAATTACCCCATGAAAAGAGGTAAGCTTCACACCATCATAAAAACCAACTATTCAAATTTTTAATCTAAAACTATTTTAACCTTATGTTTTGGCACCTCAGCTTTCATTTTTTACCGGAATCAACTCAAACTTTCTGGGACCATCCCGGCTCCTATGGGTCCCATTATTAAGGGTTGTTTAAGGGCTGACCATCTAAGGGTAATCAGACCCGTTAAAAACGAAAATTTACTTATTTTCAGCATATTTCAAAACTGTTACAAAAAAAAAAACAAGTACATGCAATTTGAAATTACAAAATTTCAAAAACTTGAATAATTCAAATTATGCTAATTTTAATGATGCTTTTATTGAGAATGGTACTGATCTTTCGTACCTCCTAAGTGGTCAGGACGAACATAAGAATGATTCACAATTAAAGTGTGACAAATGTGGTCGTATTTTCAAAAAAGTAAAGTGCTTTTTAAGTCACACTGGGAGCTGTGGTATCAGGCTTAAAGCAAAATCAAAAAAGTTAAAATTCTCATGTAAAAACTGTCCTAAAGTTTTTGTGTCAAATGTTTGGTACAACAAGCATCTCTTAAATTGTGTAAAAGCCACAGGTGTTTATGATGAATGTGTGTCCAATTCGAATATTGATGTAAGAGATTTAAACGAAAAAAACGATTCAATTTTAGCGAAGATTTATTCAATGAAAATTATAAATTCGATGATTCGAACCTCGAACTACTCGATTCATTTTTAAACGAATATGATTGGCTGGAGCAGCTAAATTGTAGATCAAATTCGGTTGGTTTTAAAGTTGTACATTTGAATCTAAATGCGATTTTTAACAAAATACAGCATATTTTCAGAGTTCTAAATACTGGTATAATTGATATTTTGATGATAAATGAAGCAAAACTAGACGAGTTTTGTCCATCCAAAGGCTATTTGTGATCGAAACAGGCACGGAGGAGGCCTACCTGTGTACATTAAAAAGGGCTATAACGTATTTGATGAGTACTATGATCAAGATTTTGAGCAGATATTCTTCAAAATCTTGGTGGATAATCAAGTACACAAGTTTATAGCTGCCTATAAGCTGCCAAAACTACCAAACTCGTTAACTGATCGTGATTTCTTGGACAATTTGGAAACTATAATATACAACAACAACAGTGCAAATAGTTTCTTCATTGTTGGTGATCTAAATCTAGATCTTTTTTCGAATCGTGGTCTTGAGCTAGTTAAATTCATTGAGCACAATGGTCTACAGAATTTCGTTAAGGAAGCTACACGTACGGTCTCTAAAGCAAATGATAATGTATCTTCAACACTCATTGATGTCGTTCTACATAATAAGACAAATATCCAGGTATGTAATGTTTTACACTTCCCACATAGTGATCATGATATGGTGTATTTTGAATGTAAATTCAACAGTCAAAAAAACTCAATTGGTACTAAAAAAGTTAGGTGTCTTACAAAAAGATCGCTTGAAGTTATCAAGCAAGAATTAGACCTGATTAACTTTAATATTCTAAATGAAGTAAGAGATGTGAACAAGAGATGGTATCTTTTTAAACAGATAATATTGAATCTAGTAAATGAGTTGGTGACACTGAAGGCGGTAAAAAAAGGGATGTTGTTTGTCTTCCATGGTATGACTTTGAATTAGTCAAAGCCGAACGTAAGGTCTCCAAATTACATAAGAAGTGTAAAAAAACAAATTAAAAAATTAAAAAATAATTAAATAATTAAATAATTAAATAATATAATTAAATAATTAAATAATTAAATTAAAAAATTTTAAAATGATAAAATCTAAAAAAATTGAAACCTCGCCCAAGCTTTAAAAAAAAAAGGGAGGTAAAAAGTATTATTTAACAAAAAATCAAAATATGTTAAATTAGCACAACAAGATATTCCCTTAATTTTAATTAAATAGATATTTCACACGATTCCAACGAGCGAGCTTTTAATGTGGATATTTTCTTTTGAATATGATATTCGAAACCTATGATTTTTAAAATGATAAGAACATTTAACTTGCTATAAATATCAACACTGTTTTTTTTACATTTTATTAAAAAATGAATTCATCAAAGAGATTGATTTTATTGTTTTTATTTTGTGTTTTAACTCATTACAATGTTGAGTTGGCGTCTGGAAAAGACATAAGTTTTGAAACAGCGGATTTAGCCGTTGATGACATGAGCGAAAATGGAATGGTTCATTTAGAGGCATTTTTATCGGCTGGTTCACAATTGATTTTAGAAAATGATAACACAAAAAAATATAAACAATTAAATTGGTTTTCATTGGGTGTGCCTCAACTCGTATTGACAGACAACGAAACAAATTTCTTGAAATTTCATCAAGACGGCTTCTTTTTCAGAGTAAATATGTTAACAAATTCCCATAAAAGTAAGTTTGTCCAACTTGTGAAGCAAAAGCACGGAATTGATGTTTTACCCACTCAAATTCTCAGTTTGTTACCTTCAAAATTTGATTGTTTCATTCAATTTTTTGATGATGAAGGCAAACAGGTTTCTTTAAATGGTAGTGCAATGATGCTTGAAGAGTTTCCTATTCGTGTTGATTTTATGGAAGCTACTGATAGTGTCAATCGTAAAAAACTTGAGAATAAATTAAGAGATCTAGGAAGTGCATGGGAGCCTTTAATCAAATGTGATTTCATGATCAACGAAAAAAATACAAAAATAAATAAACTTCAAATAAAAGACGATTTTATCAAGCAAACATCTGACGATGTCTTTAAAAATTGGAGCAGTGAAGAAGCTCTCAACTCTTTATCCGGATACAATTTTAACAATGATTTGCAACCAGATGTAATAAAACAAGAGCTTTCAAACATATTTAAGGTAAGGTCAGAAGGCTCAAAAAAACACATTGTTACAAGTGACGACAATTACAGTGAAGGAACTGTAACAATAAGAGAATCACGTCTTATTAAAGAAATATTTTCAAAGGATATCACGCTAAACAGAGATAAAAGTGTAAAATACGACGTTCTTTTTAAAAAAACATTCAGATTGTATACATCTAAATTATCCACTTTCAAACAAGATTGTTCATGCTTATCAACTGAAACCGCTTCAACGTCAACAAGACCATTGACAACAACACATACATCGACTATAAAAACGACTGATCACACCAGGTAACTTGGTTTTTATTCCTATTTAAAATTACGCAGATTGTTATTTTTGATAAAATAATATTTTAAGAGTTCACTAAACTCTTTGAGCTATGTGCAATTGTTTAATTTGAATTTTGAAAACCAGTTGAAAATTTTTGAATTAAAATCGAAAAAGAAACAAGTGATTTTGTCTTAGGCGTTCATTATCTTAAAAGGGATTTGTTTTGAGGGGATCCAAAGACAAACAAATTTTAAAGTCTTGTTATAGCAAAAAGTAGGGCCTATCTGCTCTCCCTTTACATTGGTTCTCTGCTGGTTTTCAAATTCAACGTAAAACAATGACAAATAGGTCAAAGAGATAAAAAGAAGAGACTTATATTAATTCAACCTTTAAAATTAAAGATTACAAACAACTACAACAAGTACAAGTAGTCAAGTCTATAATTTTCATGGAACTCTCAAGTTGAATATTTCAGTTTCAGATTACTGGCAAAGAGTGTTTCCATTGTCAGGTGGAGAGTTGGTTAGAGGATCATACGAATCAACTATTCAAATATGGGATATTCAAAATGCAAGAGTCAAAAGACCATCCAACTCATAACTCATCCAACTTATGTTCATTCAATAGCTATTCTTAAGAATGGGTATTTGGCAAGCGGTTTATGGGATGGTAAAATAGAGATTCGTAATTTAGAAACAGGTGATTTAATTCGGGTTCTAATTGGACATAGAAGTGCTATTTGCTGGAACAATTGTTTGCATGTATTAGACAATGGTAATTTATTGAGTGGATCATACGATAAGATTTTAAAAGTTTGGAATCCAAATGACGGTTCAATTTTAACAACTTCAAAGTCACATAGAGATTTAGTTATTCAAACGGAATTTCTTCCAAATGGTGATTTGGTTACTGCTACAGAAAAAGAGATGTGTATTTGGAAATAAATTTTCTAATTTTTTCAAAGCTTTAAAATAAAAAGTTTGCAAATTAAAATGTTCTCGTTAAATCGTGTTAAAAACCAAAAATAATTCACTATTTATTCGAAATAAAATAGACTGTTAAGTATTCGCCTTCTTAGGAGAGTACGCTTGGTTTGTGGTTCCAAGCTAAGTCTAAATAGTTGTCGAGTACTGTGGGACGTTCGTCATAAACAGCGTAACTCATTTCCGAGTCTAAGACTGCGAACTCGACATGAGAGTGAGTGAGTTACGCTGTTTATGACGAACGTCCCACAGTAACTACTAGTTGTAACCATACCCTTTGGCCGGTCCCAAGTCCGGATGAGAAAATGGGAGGGCGATAAATGGGATGGATTGAAAAGAAGAATTTCAACATCTATTCAACTAATTTATTTCAAAACAAAAAAAAAATAAACATTTTCTCTTGGAATTTTTTACACTTCGTTTAGTTGTCGGGTCAAAAATTCGCTTTATTCAAATACTGTTCTTCACTTTTTTTTATAGGTTCATTGATCCTTTGTCGTTTAACAACAGGCGACAATTGACTCAATTCGGTCTGTTTTGGACTAGACCGATTCACTGGTATTTGTATATCCAAACGATCATTATCGTTTTTTTGTTGTTTTAATTCATTCGATGGTTCGTTATTTACATTTTGACTAAAATTCTCTTTTAATAAATCATCATCATCATCGGGTTTGTGTTTAATGGAAGAAGATAGCAATGCAGGCGATGGTGCCGGTGTTTGAGGTTGTTGTTTAATAAGTGAAAAATCAGTTGGTGCTAAATCATGTATTGGAAATATTTGATTTAAAACGGACGATGACGACGTGGACGGAGGCGCATCACTAAAATTAAACTGATTTGACGAAAACGACGGCAACTGCGTGGTCGTTGTGTTATTCCATTGTAAAATCGATTGTAAATTCTTTTGGGTGAATTGATTGTATTGAGTGAGGTATGGCATTTTAATAAAGTCTGTATTTCTTGAATACGTTGGTGAATTTAACGAGGCGAGAAGATTTTTTTGATTATGCATTTGAGGCTGAAACGGTGGTAAGGTTCTGATACGAGTATTTCGTGGTCTCAGCGGACGGGGGTAAGTCATCATCCAGGCCTCACTTTTTTTTTATTCAAAATATTAAAAAAAAAACGGTAGTTTAAAATTTTTTAGAAAATCAGCTAGTGCTAAAATCCAAAAAATGTATCGAGATAAAATCGTTTCGATTCAAATTGTCGATTTTTATTGAAATGAATCTACATGTAGCAGCTTTACTTCTAAAAGTAAGACTCGGTTTAAATTTAGAATTGACATGGTCCTAGTTAAATAATGACCCAAATTCAATTTAAACAATTTTTTAGATTTTCGATTAAGTTAATGATCTAGTTTTATTCAGTCACGTATTACTCGTTTGGAAGACACTGACTTACTTTTTTTCAAGAGTGATCACGCTCAGGCGATTTATATAGTAATTCAAATCGCCCTCCCATTTTCTCATCCAGGCTTGGGACCGGCCAAAGGGTATGGTTACAACTAGTAGTTACTGTGGGACGTTCGTCATAAACAGCGTAACTCATCCGAGTCTAAGACTGCGAACTCGACAACTATTAAGACTTAGCTTGGAACCACAAACCAAGCGTATTCTCCTAAGAAGAAGAATACTTAACTTTGTAAACTAAATTAACCAAAGAATGTCTAATAAAAATTTCGGACCGAACTAACCATTTTAACCTCGTTTTATACATAAATTCTACATTCAACTCCCCTTCACATCATCACAAGCCTGAATATTTAATTAGTACTTTTTTATTTTGTTAACTTGTCTCATTAGTATTCGTTCTTTTGAATTTAGTTTAATATTTTCTGTTCTTTCATGAATTTCATCTTCGACGTTCGGCTACAAAAGACTTAACTGACGGTATCGGGTTCGAACTTATTCAGAAGAACTAGTGCCAATTCAGTCAATTTTCGACTACATTTTGCTATGTTGTTTTTCTATATTACCTTTTCAATATAAAATTTTTCAACGTAAATTCCATTTTCTTCTATCTAAAGCTAAGAACTCGATTATTTGGGTTTTTGAGCAGGAATGAAAAGTTACAATTAAATGCACCTTTTTTCTTGAATAATCGCTTGTATTTGAGGAGAGTCAACTCACAATTAAATCATCCTATTTTCCCTCAAACCTTTAGTGACTTGAATATAAAAGAACAAGACTATTTTGCATTCAAGATAATGCCGTCTTTATCTTGAAAATGTTATAAGACACTATAAGAACAATACCAAGATATACATATCATTATGGGAAAGGAAATGGACGAATAATTGACAACCGATCTGCTGTTACGACACAATGTGGGAATCCACTTTATTTTAATTTTAACAATTTTATTTGAATTTCTAGACAAAGCCAAGCGATTAAAAAATAAAGCTTGGTATAGTTTGTAAGTACAACCCTGTTTGGTGAGCATATTTTCTCAAAAACAAAGATCAACGTTTTTGTGATAATCATTTTTTTCTTTTTAAACTTTACTTCAATTTTTATTTGATCAATTTTTCAAATTATGTGATCCAAAAAAAGATTGTTGTGGTCAAATTTTTTATTAACTAATAAAAACTTCAAAAATAACTTTTATATCTAGACCATTACTCATCGCCTGTGATTTCGTAATATGGGTTATTCTCAATAAAATTTTGAACTAGGTCAATATTCAGGTCAACAACAACCGGCCGTCTAGAGCGTTGAGCATCTTAGGTTCTCTCTATCCGACCACGAAATATTTTCATCCATCGAGTAAATGTTGCATTTGAAAGGGCCCTGTCCCCATAGACTTGTTTAAAGTCATTTTGGATCGAAAGAGAAAGACAACCAAGAATTAGACCAAATTGATCATACAACTTACCAGAACCTATTTGATAAGGATAATCAAAATATTTCAATATGTCATAAATAGATAGGCAATTTTAATTTAATCTTGTTACAAAAAAGTTTATGAAACTTTAAAGGCACTAAAACAAAATGAACGCCTGACAACATGTTCATTCCATTTTTGGCGTTGCTTCTAACTAAAAAGCTTGTCTCTTCCTACTCTTGGCGTCCATATCAACTAAATGACCAGATAATGTAAGCCAGCTCTTCGTGAGTCTTCTACTTATAAAATAAAAATGTTCTAAGAATGTTGATTTACAAGATATTTTAAAATAAAAATATTTAAATGATAAAATCTAAAATAAATTTGATATTTGTCCCAAGCTTTAACAAAAAAAAGGGAGGTAAAAAGACTAAGTAAAAAGACATAAATTTTGATGAAGCTGATTTGGTTGGTGAATACATAACCGAAAATGAAATGGTTCTTTTGGAGGCATTTTTATCGACTGGTTCAAAAGCAATCCTAGAAAACGAAATCACAAAAAAATACAGACAATTAAAATGGATTTCATTGGGTGTGCCTCAACTGGTAGTAGCAGACAACGAAACCAATTTTTTTAAATTTCATCAAGAAGGTTTCTATTTCAGAGTAAATATGTTAACAAATTCACACAAAAATAAGTTTGTTCAACTTGTGAAGCTAAAGCACGGAATTGATGTTTTACCCACTCAAATTATCAGTTTGGTACCTTCAAAATTCGATTGTTTCATTGAATTTTTTGATGAAGGAAAACAGATTTTTTTAAGTGGAAGTGCGCAGGTTTTTGAAAGGTTTCCAATACGTGTTGATTTTAAGGAAGCTTTCGGGATTGTTAATTGTAAAAAACTTGAGAATAAATTAAGAGATCAAGGTAGAGCATGGGATCCTATAATCGAGTGTAATTTCATGGTCAACGGAAAAAATACAAAAATAAATAAACTTCAAATAAAAGCTCAACAGCTTCAAAATTTAGGTCTTGAGGATGAAGTGTTTGGACCTGCAAGTTCTGTTTATCTGAGTAGAGATCAAATGTCACATTTGGCATCGGAAATTTACTCAAACTTAGATATTTACGAAGATTTTAAAATGTCTGAGTCACAATTTTCTCAAAATTTTATCGACGATTTTATCAAGCAAACATCTGACGTTGTCTTTAAACATGTGAACATTGACGAAGCTCTTAACTCTTTATCCAGTTACAATTTTAACAATGATTTGCAACCCGATATTATTAAACAAGAGCTCTCAAACGTATTTAAAGTAAGGTCAGAAGGCTCAAAAAAATACATTGTTTTAAACCAAGAAAATAACAGTGGAGGAAGCAATGAAAATGAATCAGGTTACAGTAATAGCTTTGAAGTCGTAATGAATTTTGGTTTATTTGGGGCCAGTTACGGACATTCAAGTAGTGAATTTAATAAAAAATCAGCAGGCTGGTCACAACAAGACAAGTCCCTAAATGATCAACTTAAAGAATTAAATAAATTAACAAATGATAAAGTTAGTTGGGAGTTTCAAGGTGAAAAAATAGTACCCAAAACAATTAAAGTATCACGTCTTATCAAATCAAAGTTTTCAAAAGATATCACGCTCAACAGAGTTAAAATCGTACAATACGACGTTCTATTTAAAAAAACATTCAGGTTGTATACATCAAAATTATCCAATTTAAAACATGATTGTTCATGCTTATCAACTGAAACCGCTTCAACGTCAACAAGACCATTGACAACAACACATACATCGACTATAAGAACGACTGATCACACCAGGTAACTTGGTTTTTATTCCTATTTAAAATTACGCAGATTGTTATTTTTGATTTTATAAAATAATATTTTAAGAGTTCACTAAACTCTTTGAGCTATGTGCAATTGTTTAATTTGAATTTTGAAAACCAGTTGAAAATTTTTGAATTAAAATCGAAAAAGAAACAAGTGATTTTGTCTTAGGCGTTTATCATCGATTAAAAAAGGGATTTATTTTGAGGGGATCCAAAGACAGTGTCGAAACAAAATGTAGGGCCTGGCTAGTCTCCCTTTCCAATGGTCCTCTACTCCTTTTCGAATTCAACGTAAAACAATGACAAATAAGTCAAAAAGTTAAAAAAGAAGAGGCTTATATTAAATTAACTTTTACAATTAAAGAATATTAAGAAGTTATTTTTCATGAGTCTAAAAAGGATCTTTTTGAGTTCACGCTGGAAATCAACCATGTTATTGATGATAGCTCTTTATCTTTTAAATTTTAAAGATTACAAACAACTACAACAAGTACAAGTAGTCAAGTCTATAATTTTAATGGAACTCTCAAGTTGAATATTTCATTAACAGGTGGTTATCAAAGAGTGTTTCCATTGTCAAATGGAGAGTTGGTAAGAGGTTCATCAAGGTCAACTATTCAAATATGGGATATTCAAAATTCAAGAGTCAAAAGAAGTCTTACAAGTGAATATTTCTATCCATATGTTTTCGGTGTTTTGTCAAATGGTGATCTTGTAGCTGGATATCTAGATAACAAAACAATTTTAATATGGGATTTAAAAGTTACTCAAGGAGACCCATTGAAACGAATGAAACATTTCAATGTTTGACAGTACTAAAAAATGATGATTTAGTTATCGGACAACATTGGTACAACAATTATGATATAGTTATTAGAGATTCACAAAATGGTAAAGTTAAGAAACTATTAGTTGGTCATACTAACACTGTGTATCAAATACTAATTTTACCAAATGAAAATTTAGTTAGTTGTTCTTGGGATAAAACAGTTAAAATATGGAATACTTCAAACAGTGAACCTCTTAAAAGTATAACTCATTCATCTCTTGTAAGATCAATAGCTATTCTTAAGAATGGGTATTTGGCATGTGGTTTATGGGATGGTAAAATAGAGATTCGTAATTTAGAAACAGGTGATTTAATTCGGGTTCTAATTGGACATAGTAATGATATTTGCTGGAACAATTGTTTACATGTATTGGACAATGGTAATTTATTGAGTGGATCATACGATAAGACTTTAAAAGTTTGGAATCCAAATGACGGTTCAGTTTTAACGACTTCAAAGTCACATAGATATTGGGTTAGTCAAACGACATTTCTTCCAAATGGTGATTTGGTTACTGCTTCTTGGAACGAGATATGTATTTGGAAATGAATTTTCTAATTTCCTCAAATCTATAAAACTAATAAATTTTAAAATGAAATACTGCACGGCTCCTGAAAAAAAGGCGTACCGTACCGTACCGGAGCGTACCGTACCATCGTACCGTACCGTACCGGAAAATAAAACTTATAAAATTTTAATCTTTAGTTAAAATTTCGAAATTTCAAAAAATGGTACGGTGGTACGGTACGGTTGGATGGTATGGTACGGTACGCCTTTTTTTCAGGAGCCGTGCAGTAAAATTTAAAAAATAAAAATATTTTTACGTTTCAAAATAATTTACTCGAATGAGTCGTTTAGTCTTTCAATCCCTTTTCACCCACACACTTAATTTTATCTCTAATTCATACCTCTTTTGTTTATTTCTCAAAATTAAGAGACACTCATTCTTTGATAAAAAAGAAAATTGTTCGAAAATAAAAATTCAATTTTTATGAATTTTTGTGGTTTCATAATAGAGATGCTAGGGGAGGATAGCTCAGTTGGTACCGTCGTGGACGTCCATGCAGAAGGTCGAAGGTTCAAATCCAAGTCGTGTCAAAAAAAATTCAATTCGAGTTCCCAAATTATCCTCAGTGTTATGAGCAGAACACAGCATACCCCAGCTCCTGGTCGTCAAAACATCAGTTTTATAAACTTTACTTTAACTTTACTTTGTATTTTACTTCTCCAAATAGGAGGTTAATTTTAATTAAATAAATAAATAAATAAATAAATAATAGAAGACTAAGACTAAAAAGATCGTCTACATTTTGTCTCCGCCATTTTGCTCTCAGAAGCCGAAACTTTATAGAAGATTCACTATCTGTGTGTTTCCTTTACTTTCGACGTTTTAATTCTCAATACTCACTTCAAGATGATTTATAGAAAGTCTCTCTGTTCAATCGAAAGATCAAATCGAAAAAAGTGTCTTGATGCACTTGACTTCAACTTTGACAACCACTCCGTAAAGTAGCCTGGGAACGAATGCATAAAACTTGTTTTCAGCAGACCAATTTAGCAATAGATGTAGCCCTAGTGACAAAGTTAAGTATTCTCCTTCGGGTTAATACGCTTGGTTTGTGGTTCCAGGCTAGTCTAAATAGTTATCGAGTTCGCAGCTTCGGCTCGGATGAGTGGCGCTGTTTATGATGAACGTCCCACAGTCACTGGGGCATAGTCGTAACCATGCCTTGGCCGGTTCCAAGCCCGGATGATAAAATGGGAGGAAGACTCGTCAATTATTTGATCACGTGACTGAGAGTAAGTCTTCTACTGGAAGGTCGAGTTTAGAAAAAAAAATTTATTATCAAAAACCAATAATTCAATAAAAAAAAGTTTTCTTTTTTAATTTTCATTTGTAAAACTTCGCTTGATGGAACAATTCGGATTGAATTCATCTTTTAAACTCTTTATTTTTAACATGTCTATATTCGAACAAAACGAAATGTCCAATAGCTTAAGTTGTCTACAATTCTTTAGAATCCTTTTCGAATACAAATTTTAAACCAAGTTTTAATTTATCATTATCGTAGACTTACAGTTCAATGCTTTCAGTTGAAACTGATGGTGAACCCAAAATGTCCAATTGTTCTAATAATTTACTATTTCTCGCTATCAATTGAATCTCATTATCCGCCATCTTAAGTGCAGTCAAGAATAGTCGACGCAAGTTTTTTGAGTTTTCAACCAAAATTCTGAGCCATTCAAACATGGTCACATTTTTGCTTTGAGAAAAAAATGATTTTATCTTGAAAATTTTTAAATGACCGGCTCACTTACCACCACCCGATGTCCAAATCCTTCAAATTTTTACAACCAGTCGCAAGCTTTCTAAGACCAAAGTTAGTCAATGAATAAGCTCGCCATAAATCTAAAACCTCTAATCCAACTAAATTATCTCCTATACAACTCATAACCCCATCAAAATCACTCACTTGGGTACAAGAACCCAAGTTAAGATACTTTAACCCCTTACACGTCTCGATTATTTTAATCAACGAAGCCTGGTTGATTGAAGTTCGATACAAATTGAGTCTCTCAAGACTCGGAAGATTTGACACAGAGTCAAACGAGTCTATAAACATACAAGATGATAGACTCAGAGTGGTTATCATTGGACACGACTCTGTGATTATCCGTAACAGGCTTGAGTCCAAGTACTGACAATTGTTAATTTTTAAAACGGTCAGTTTAGCACAAGATGACTTTGCGAACCTTAAAAACTAATCTTAAAAATCGAGTTCAAAGATTGGAAGCTCTTACTTTTCAAACACGGGTGGGGTTATCCGTTTAGTCCAAGACAAGTCTAATTCTTTAACTCTGTCTGTTAGATCTGTCATAGTCTCCAAAAATTTATCGTCTATCTTCAAGTCATAAATTAAACACTGAGGGTTTAAGGTTAAAAGAAAGGGTTAGTTACAAGATTCCAATAGGGTTTGAGTTCGAGTGATTTGAATAAACTTTTATGACTACAAAACGAATAAAATCGTTTACAAGTGGACCTCAAATTGAAGATTGTTTTCAAATCAACAAGGTCTAGGATTCGGTTTAAAATTTCATTAGGTAAATCAGTGAGGGTGAGACAATCGACTGTGGATATTGCAGACGAGTTAGTTTCGGATTTATGTTCGATTTCAAGTTTCTTAAAAAACTCGTCTCCGAGTTTTTTAAGATTCTTTGCAATTTGTTTGTTCAATTTGACATTGTGAGAGTGTCCGATAAGTTCAATTGCGTCCCATTCAGAGTAATATTCCATTTGAGAGTGTTCGAATTCGATTCGCACAAGGTTTGAATAAACGTCTTTTCGTTTAAGATCAGGACTGAATTTTCTTGAACATCTCGGTGGTAATCGTCGATTAAGCCCCTCTTGATTTGAACATAAATTTTCAAGGATTGACCAGACTTGGACCCATCTGTCTCTGTCAAAATCGTAAGCGTAAATCGCGACTACAGCGCCTGGGTTATAAGTCTCGTAAATTATGACCGATTCGATCAAGACTTTATGCTCGAATTCGAGTTCTATAAAGTCTTGACTAATAAACAAAGGTCGCTTGGTCGTTGGTTTTAGTTCACTTGATGGTTCTGTCCACCATGGACCATACGTTCTCTATTTAAAAATAAACTTAAGGATTATATAAATCCTGGCATGACCACAACCCGGGAAGAATAGTCAGTCAGTGTCTTCCAGGCGTGATCACACGGGGCATGAAGTCAGCCAGTGTCTGCCAGGCGTGACGACACGGGAAGAATAGTCAGTCAGTGTCTGCCAGGCGTGATCACACGGGGCATGAAGTCAGTCAGTGTCTGCCAGGCTCGACGACACGGGAAGAATAGTCAGTCAGTGTCTTCCAGGCGTGATCACACGGGAAGAATAGTCAGTCAGATAGATGAATTTAACTTACCAATACACAGCTTTCCAAAAAATCTCCATATTTCGGATAATTACTAGGACAACCTCTAATATTTGAAACCGTGTACGATCTACTTTGTTCCTTTCCATACTGAGACGAAAAGTCCATTACACTTTGAACATACTGATTCATTTTGGAATTGTCACGTGGACTCTTAACTCCCTTTCGATCCATTCTTAAAATATTCATAAAAATTAGAAAATAAAACTAGATTTCAAACCTAGCTTCAAAATCACTTAATTAAATGTGATGTAATCAAAATTTCTATTGAGACAACATCGAATAAAGAAAATAAAAAGGTAAAATGTTTAAACATTTATTACACTCATTATAACATAACCAAAAAAAAGTCTAATTTTTAACAAAAAAAAATTATTACACAAATTTTTTATCTATAATCTGGGTAAGGTCTAGCACGTCTGTCATAAGACGATGGGTTACCCCGACGGTCATGTGTATCTCTACCTGACGCTCCACTTCGAGCTATATCAACAGCCACGTCTAAATAATCTCCAATAACAAATTTTTTCGATAACAAAGTCGCGTTATCATCGGGGCCTTTGGTCCCAATAGTCGTGGTCCCAATATCCTTCATTCTAAACCCAGGTGCACGTGGGTTCGGCCAAACAACTGCAAAGTTAAACGTTGAACCCTTTGTCTTTGTATTCGGGTACACTTCAGTTATCAATCGTGTAATCTCTTTCAAAGTCGCATCCAACCATGTGTAAATTTGTAATTCATTTGATGGAACTGTACGATTGTAATCGTTTGGACGATAGTGACGACCACTTGTGTTACAGAAAACCCGTAATAATAATGGACATGTTTTTTCTCTATCGACCATTGGTTCGTTCTCTTTTTGAACTTCTTCGACTACTTTTGATTCCAAACCCATTTCTTAACAAAATAATTTTACAAAAAGTTCGGTCCGGGTCCTTAAAGAGGTCGTTACACCCCTCCGGAAAAGCTCACTGAAAACAAAAAATTCGAAGCATAAAATTTTATTTAATAAATTAAAAAAAGTTTTTTAGAAAAATGTTTAGGTTGGTAAAGCAGCACGTTCACGTGCGAGTTGAATTGTAGCCCTTAAAAAAAATTGTTTTCTCGCCAAAATTCTCACTTGTTTCATGTAATTGTCTAGATTTATACTTTTATGCGTGAGACCCTCGGATAAATAGAACAGGGCGTCTTGTAAAGCCATTTCTTCGGAGTATAGTTGAAGCATTTGACGATAAAGTGGCATTGGAGTTACAACAACGTCTTCAATGTTTGTTTTGTCACGATGTTTCATACGGTTAATACTTTCGTTAATGACGATTGTTTTTGATCTAAGTTCGGTTGTTAGTTGGGATATGTTTATGATTTCGTTTTCGGCTTCGCTTATCATAAGTCTAAGGTTGTTTTGACTCTGAGCCAAATCATGGCTAACACGTTTCAATGAGTCGATTTCAGCTTGTTTTTCGTCTAAAACTTCTTTGAATTTTTTTCTCATTTTGTCTTGGACTGCAGAGATAAGAGACATTCTGTAGTGTTCGGGTTTGATTGTTTCATCGGCATAAGGCGGTCTTGTTTGTCCAATGTTTGAGCTACTCGCACTTTTGGGGTTTGGGAATTGGGTTGAAGGCATCGGGTAGTAAGGGTTTGATCCGGTTGGGTATGGGGTTGAATGTGAAGGCATGACTGGGAAGTTAGAAGTAGGGTACGGAGGGTTTGAAGGATAAGACGCAAAGTTAGATGGTGTGCTCGAGACAGGCTTTGTTTGTTTCGCATAAAGCGGGGTTTGTTCACTAAATTTAATCGCCATTAGGTTCAATAACATGTACAAGTCCGAGTTTTGATAATTCCATTCGTTCAAACACGGCAACGAAACATGGCCATTCGGGTCAACAGTCTCGGATACATTGATACTCATATCAGGGGTAGGTCGGACATATGCGATTGGTCGTTCGTATGGATGTGTGTCGGAGAGAAAGATTTGAACCGGGATGTTGTATATATTACCGCGGAAGTTAACCGGTATAGTCCCACTTAAGCATACAAGTTCTTTAAAAATTCCATTCGGGTAAACGTATTTGTCTGTTTTAGGTGCCAAGTCTTTAAAGTAACTTAAAGCGCCGAGTATGTCACGTTTGGTCAAGTCTTTGTATCTATAAGAACATTTGTTTAATAAATCGGTTATTATTCGCTCATTTGCGGACATAGTTTAGTGAAACAAAAAAATTCTATATTTCTTGTTTTATTCTCGTCTTAGTTTTATTTTTTATTTTAGTTGAAATTTATTTTTTAACAGAAAAGAAATTTCTTAGTAATAAATTAATCACATTCAAAAATGTACTGAATCATTTTTTTTTCGAATTGCATATCTAAATTAACATTTGTTAGAAATAATAAAGTGGACACTTTTTAATACTATAATCTCACAATGATCGCCCTCCCATTTTCACATCCGGACTTGGGACCGGCCAAAGGGTATGGTTACGACTACTAGTTACTCTGGGACGTTCATCTTAAACAGCGCCACTCATCCGAGTCTAAGACTCCGAACTCGACAACTATTTAGACTTAGCTTGGAACCACAAACCAAGCGTACTCTCCTAAGAAGAAGAATACTTAACTTCGTAAACTAGGGCTATATCAATGACAACATCATTCATCAATGAAGAAGTATGCTGTTACACTTGATTCAAATAAAGCATTTGATAAATTAAATCGAATCGAATCTTTCTATTCAACAGACTCTAATATGAAGAAGCCTAAAAAGAAATCTTAAAGTATTGATTGGAGTGAAAACAAGGAGGATCAATTATAGTCACTAAAAGTGATAGTAGTAGTTTAAACTGCGACTTGGAGGTAATCCAAGCATAACTCTAAAGAGCTGTAGCAGGCAGAAATCCGGATTCGGCTATAATGAACTGTTGCTCGAGAGTGTTACTTATAAACTCATTATTCGTGATCAAATAATTGACAAGTCGTCCTCCCATTTTCTCATCCGGGCTTGGAACCGGCCATGGCATGGTTACGACTATGCCACTGTCATTCACTCCAGTGACTATGGGACGTTCATCATAAACAGCGTCACTCATCCGAGTCTAAGACTGCGAACTCGACAACTATTCAGACTAAGCTTGGAACCACAAACCAAGCGTATTAACCCGAAGGAGAATACTTAACTTTGTCACTAGGGCTACACCTTTTGCTAAATGGGTCTGCTGTAAAACAAGTTCTTGCACCCGTTCTTGATGGTCAAAACCAGCGGCACCCCAATACGACAAGATTCGAACGCGATTTGTAGACCCACGTACCCGTAATACAGCACATTTAGAACGGTGTTAGAATGACATCAACATCACCGCCCTGCCATTTTCACTTCCAGGAATGGTTACGGCGGTATTTAATTTTTACCTGATCGGAATTAAAAAAATTTAAAATTTTCAAAAATTTTATTTGATTCATATTAACTTTTAGTTGTTTCTGTTAAAATGACGGTTGGTTACCATTTTATTTGTTTTTTGAATAAATTTTGTTTGAACAATTTTCTAAAAATTTTGCTCAAAAAATAATAAACAATAGTTGAATACGAACATGAAATAAGATAAAAAAAATTTCCAACCAAATATACATTAGTACAAATTTTATTAATTTGATCACATCTTAATGATCCAAAATTCATTTTAACCACATAAATAGCCGAACTAAATTCAAATGCTCGAAAAATAAGAATCATTTGAAAATTCAAACAAATTATAAACGTTGTTCTTAATTCACTTTTTTTAATTTTTGCCAATCGTTTTTCTTTTATCATCAATTGTTTTTGTTTAATATTAGAACGAAATTTGAACAAAACAAAAAAATCAACAACACACATTGCCATTAATATGAAAACATCGTTAAGTATAAAATTAATTGAGAAACATATAAAATAGAATAGATTCTTAAATTTTGTAAATATAAATCTTTTCTCATGTTGATTATCAGAATCAGTCGGACCTGAAAATGTATTACGAACTGGAAACTCAAAATAATCGTAATATTCGTTTGCTTGCCAACTTTTGTTAACCACAGACGTTAACAATTTATCTAAATCCCCCAAAAACATGAGTATAGTGATTAGAAAAATAAATTTTTTTGATTTAAAAGCCTTGATAAAATTCAATTTCTTTTGTTCGAGTAAATCGTAACGACAAACCGAAATCAAAAGGGTCAAAATATTCGATAAAGTCCTCAAACTCGCGCCAAAATAGTCATAAAATATAATTTCAAAATATTGCAGAGGGATACTTCTTCCTATAAAAGGACAAAAAATTCCGTTTTGACCGACACAGATGTTCATCAAATGGAATAAATGGATGAAACAGTAGAACAGATTTAGTATAGAGCTGTATAACATGAGTCTGTACATTGGAGTTTTCAGCTCTTTTTGGACTTGGGGATCAGTGTGTTTAAACAATAGAATTCTTATATTGATGATATTACCGATTAGGCCTAGAACACAGAATAATGGAGTCAAAAACAATGTGAATAAATGTAAAATCTCAGTGGTGTATAACTTGTCTAAACGTTGATGAATGTAATGACGAGTTTTGTTACAATTTTTGATCATTTTTTCATAGTCACAGTCCAAAATATTTGAACACTGAGTGTTGTTTTCTTGAATCCAATTCAAAGTGCACGAACAGTTTGTTATTTGACTTTTGTTTGCTTCTATAAACCCTTTGAGAGACACAAAATTACAAAAATCTTGGTCTGGGATACTCAAATCTGACTTGTATAAAGAAACTTTGAATGAAAAATCATAAATTTTGTTCACATAATCAACTTCTATGTTGATATGCTTCAAATCATCAAGTCCTTTGAACACGTCTCTTTCAATTTGACTCAAAGTTCCTATTATTACTATCCGTTTAATTGATTTAAAAACATTTCGATCCAATAACTTGGAATCGAGATTTCCTTTGTAAAAATTCAAGCAAAGAAATTGAATGTTTGAGTTTATATTGATATGATTTTGAGATTCAAATCCAAGTTGGTTTTGTTTTATGAGAGTATAACTCAATCCATATATTTCTAATTTTTCAATATTTGAATTTTTAAAGATTAAAGGAGACGTATTTTGAAAATACTTGACTGTAAAAAAAAACATAATACTCTCAATTTTTGAGAATATGGTCAAATTTGAATTAACAAGTTTCAAATGAAAATAATAAAACTGCAAGTTTAAGTTCATTTGAAACTTGTTCAGAATTTTAAATTGACCAATTCCATTCATATTCAAATAACTAATGCTCATATATTGAGTGTTCTCATTAATAAATCCATTTGGTATTCGAAGTGATCCGTCGAGTACAATTGGATGCTCAGGTTGAATCAAGATTGAATTTATATTCACGTTAAATGGTTTAAAGCAAGTTAGATTTAGGTCTTTGAAACTTTTAAAACCGGTTATTTGTAATTCATATGAAAATTGTAAATATCTTAAACCAAGGTATTTACATTGAGCATTTGGTCTTAAATTTTCCATCGAGCTCATGTTTATTTTAAACAAAATTAGAATTATATAAAATAAATTCATGATTTGCACTGTTAAATTGAAATCAAAAATTTTTTGCTTTTTATTTAAATTTTAACGAAAATCGTATTTCAAAATATTCACTTGAAGACCTTAATCAAATTTTTAATATTTTAAAATTATCAAATTTTCGTCTAGGACGTTTCATATTGAATCTCTTAAAAGCTTGTTTGATCAAATTCAGTCTTCCTATTTAAATGTAGTTTAAAACACAGTGTTCAGTGATTCGAGTACATACGTTCATAGGCCCAATATAGACACAATGGCTACCCTATTTAACCAATGCTTACAGCACAGTTTCGTACCATCACAATGGAAATCAGCCAACATCACCCCGATACCAAAAAATAACACCCCAACTGAGCCTACACATTATCGTCCGATCGCATTAACATCATGTATGTGCAAAGTATTCGAACGTATCATTGCTAAATACATAATTAGCATCACTAAGCACATTTGGACCCACAATAAGCAGTTTGGTTTTTTACCAAGAAGAAGTACAATGGATGCCATAATTCAAGTTGTAGAAGATTGGAGCAACTCAAAAGATCGTAACCTGGCTGTACTTGCAATATTTTTCGACTTTGCAAAAGCGTTTGACTTAGTAGACCATGAAGTCTTACTTAACAAGCTTAAAAAACAACTCCCGGCTTGGCTTGTTTCCTGGATCGCAGCATACCTGACCGATCGCAAGCAACGTGTAGTCGTTAATAATGTAAAAACAGATTGGAAAGAAGTTGAGGCTGGAGAAATTCAAGGAAGTGTATTAGGTCCGATACTTTTCATTCTATTTATTGCAGACATAAATGACGAGCTCCCCCAAAACACCAACCTCCAAAAATATGCTGATGATATCCTTGCGTATATCATTGGAAGCTCAATTCCAAAAGAGCTACCACAAGAAATTGTCGACTCAATATCTCGATGGTGTTCAAAGAACAAAATGCGCCTCAATGCCGACAAATGTAAATTAATGGTACTGCCGAGCAAAATAGAAATAAATTACGTAGACGTTATACTTAACGATAAGCCTCTAGAAATTGTATCATCGTATAAATATTTGGGAGTTGAACTAAACAATTCACTTGATTGGAATCAACAATGGGACCGTGTCCAAAAAATAACAAGTAGCACACCATACCTAATTGGACGCCTGAAGAGATGTGGTTTCCGTACCGAACTATTAGTCAACGCTTATCGTAGCTATGGATTAAGCCACTTTAGTTACAGTGCCCCTCTCCTTACCTCAACAAGTACAAAGGCCAAGGATGAGATGAGAAGGTATCACAATAGAATGCTTGATATTATTGGTATCACCCATGAAACGGCTATCAAAAAATACAAGCTTGATACGATTGAACAAATTATCGATCAAACCTGTATCAAATTATTAAAGCGAATAATTGAAGAAGACAACCACCCTTTGACGAGTAAACTAAACAAGGTCTCTGAAAAGAGTAAAGCCATTTGCCGAATTAACAATATGAAAATAAGAACCAAAGCTTACGAGAACAGCTTTGTTCAAAAATATCTAAGAACACTGCGTAATGGAGCTTCTGACATTTATACAACCCGTCTAAACCCAGATAAACAAATTCGACGAGCACCACCGAAAGTCGCAGACAGTATTCCTGATGTAAATGCTGTAAAAACAACGATTATATGTCCTCATTGTGATAAAACATTCAAAGCTGGAGCGGGAATCAAAGCACACATACGTCTCTCACACGAAAAAGAAACAACAGAAAAATTTTGATTAAAACTTATATAATTTAACTCCCTTTTATTATACTACCCGAAAAATTGTGTAATTTACCCTAATAAGGTACGAATCAATTTTAAATAAAGAAATATAAATCTAATAAATCTAAAGGCAAAGTTCCAGAGGAATATAAAATAAAGATAATTCTGTTTTTTTTTTAAGTTGTATTTAAACAATGGTAACTTTCAAAAACTATTTTAGTTTTTTTGTGTATTTCTTTGTGCGTCTTTGTGTTTTTTTAAGTAGTTGGTTCGAATCCGACTGTCATTAGTTTTTTTTTATAAGTTTTAATGTTTTAGTTTAAACTTTGTTAAGTTTAATTTTTGTTTTTAATTCTCAAATTTGAAAATTTTAACATAATTTATAAAAGAGCTTGCTGAACTGGATGTTGCTACGGAGCGGAGTCCATAAAATTTTTAAAAATATTTGACAGCGGTAGGATTCGAACCATGGACCTCACGCTCGTAATACTTGTAGCTCCCCAATTAACCCCCAAGAGCTCTTTAAAAAAGTACATTTAATAATAATACTTAAATAGTAAAATTTTTGACTTATTGTTTTTTCAAAAAGGTTTTTTGTGGGTTTATTTTTTATTCTGTAAAATTAGACTTTTTTGTTTATCCATTTTTTTAAATTATTTAATATTTGTTTCTGTACAAAAAAATATGGACCGTGAAGAGAAAAAAAAAACCTATTTAATGGTGTTTTTTTAACTTTAAATCTGTTAAGGTTTTTCTATGCGCTAATGTAAAAAAAAGTAAAATAGTTTTTGAAAGTTACCAATACATAACGTAAAATTAGTATTAAAATCTAGACTTAAGTTAGTAAAAACTACACAGCTATTCTTCATAGATGAAAAATGAATTAATGCTGGAATTTATGCAAACAAACCTCAACTAAAGTGACATACTCTTGTTTTATTTACTCCTAAATCCTACTGTTTTCCATGGCCAATATTAAATGAAACATTCTTCATTACCTAATCTATTACATAACTATTGTAATTAATTCAAATTACGTAATACCATTGTGAAAATCATAACTTTGATTACTTTGAAAGTTGTTAATGGATCCTCTAGATACTGACTGTTGTAGTCCTCGTTATGACTTCAACTACTTTCTTAAAGAGCATTTAGTTTAGCTGTGTTAATACTTGAAAGCTAACAGTTTATGACTGTATAGATTTCAAGTATAAAATCACAGTGTTTATTTTATTATAATTTAGTCTTTTTGAGATCTCTTTATTATTTTTCTTTAATATTTCTTTATTGTTTCTAAGGCTAGAAGCGGCCAATTTATTTAATAAAGATATCATTATTTAAATACTTATCTTTTGTTGTTGTCCCTTCTTTAGGTCTTTACCCCAATCTGATTTAAAGACAAGTCCAGCCGAATACTTGATCTTTAAAAGTGGCGTCCCTAGGTATAAATTTTTTCTAAAAATTTTTTCCACCCACAACAAATTATCACGTGCTTTAAGGAAACTTTAATAAAGTATTAAAGTTTAAACACGTGAATAAATTATTTACATTTAAGGATTATCTAATCGATATATCCTATTTAATCAATCTTTACTAATCTATTATTGTAAAATTCTTTTTCCTATTTCCTTATCAAAATGGTGAATGGTCAAATGACACGTTTCACAGTGATAATGGTCACGTTTTTTTTGTTAATCGTCCGTTCAAATGGTTTGATTTTTGGACAACAACAACCGACTCTAACCGAGCGTTTCATCTCAATAATGTATCGTTCGTACGTTAATACCTGTGATTTTGGTCGTTTAATTGTGATAAACGTGCCAATCGAGACAGCGATAATCGTCGTTATTCTCACAGTGGTTTTGACAATGTACAAGTTGATTAAAAGAGGGAGGCATGGCACGTCGAGTCCAAGCTCCACCCCAACCAACTTCAACGTATTTAATACCATGTCACTTGATTCATCACGGAATAGTGCGACCGTGCAAGATCAAAGTCGAGCTCATATGGTAAATACTCGTTCAATCAAGGAACCAGAAATCTTCAAAGAAGGTATGGACGTTAAGTCATGGTTCATTTTAATGGACATTTATTTAAGAAACTTCGATACAGGCGAATGGCTCGAAATTGCCATAAGTTACATTGAAAACAAAGTTCTCCGTAGAATAAAAAATCTTGACGATTTTATACGTTCAAATTCGTTTAACGACTTCAAGTACAAATTACTCGAAACTCTCACAGTGAAACCACGTGAAGTTCCAGTTAAACTCGAGAAGCTGACTGATTACAAACAGACAGCAAAAGAAAGTATCAAAGATTATAGCGAAGCAATTATCAATTTGGTTAAGAAGCTTTTTCCAAACGTTGGAGACTCAAATGACATCGACAAGATTATTCAAGAGTGCTTTGTCGAAGGACTCTTCGATCAGAAGTTGAGAGAAGCAGTCCGTCTCAAGATGTTTAAAATGAAAAACATCAAAAAAGACGAGTCGTTCAAAATAAACGATTTGATAAATTACGCCGAGTGCAAGAACTCAAGCTACGATTCATCGAGTAAAAGTGATGCTCGATATTTTTCAAGTGAAAGCGACAATGCTCAACCCAGGAAGAATGTTCATTTTCATCCTCAAACGTTACAAAACGGCAAACCATTCAACGGTTTTAACAAGAATTTCAACAATCCGTACAACAATCGGTTCATTCCACAGGACACCCAAATTCACAGTGTTCCTTATCAAATTCAATCCGAACCTCCACAACAAACGAACCAAGTTTTACTGTTCAAACAAAGAAGCCGAAGAGCTTCGAAACAAAACGTTCCATTACAAGGTCAAGCAATTTTCAATAACACACTCGTCAATTATATGTGCGATAGTGGCGCCGATGTTTCCATAATTGACGAGAGGACGTTTTTGCTGATCAAACGTCATGATCCAAGAACAGTTTTGGAGGAGTATCGAGGTGGTAAACTTTTGTCAGCAAGTGGTGAGATTCGTGTATTGGGCTCGTTGAGATTAAAACGTTGCTTAATCTCACTACAAAACAATTTAAAAAATTCAAAATTATTAGTGACCGAGAATATATCCGGCTATCAATGCGTCTTGGGCCGAGATATTATAAATCGCTCACACGAGTTAAAACAAAGATTTCATGACTTCCGAAATTTTTTCAATCAAATCTCTTCTGGTGTATTGGAAGTGTTTAATGAAGAAATGGAACATCGTCGATTCCGCAAACAATTGAAAATTTTTCACAGTGTTGCTAAAACCAGTCTAAAGACTGAGAGTCAAATAAACTCAATCAAATCCGTGTCCAACGAACGAACAACACAAACGACGAGACCAATTCGAAAATCGAAAAACTCGAGTGTCGAACCATCCAATATTAATAGTATTATCGTAAACAAGAAGCAAACGAATCAAAATCGTAAAACGTTTGATATAAATAAAAGACTCACTGTGCAAAATAACGAACGTCAAACAACTCGTGAGACTGATCGTAGTTCTGCTAGTCGAACTGAGAACGAAGAAATACGAACAAATTCCAAGCGACTTAGCGCTCACAGTGATTCTTCAAAAATGTTCGAGTCGTTATATAATAATAATTACGGCCGAACTAATAAAATATCAAATCTAAAAGCCTCAAAGTTAGATGATACGAGTAGAATTGATAATTGTCAAAACAAACAAAGAAGACTCAACTCCATTAAAAAAACTACAGTGATGATGGTAAAAATCAAATATCACAGTGCTGGTGATTGAAATTTAAATTTAAAAAATTTTCCAAATTTTGTAAAAAAATAAACTAAGGGGGGAGGGGAATGGTCAAACAATTTATGACCATTTAAATTAAATTTGTTAATTGTAACTATTTCTATCAAATTTTGTAATTCTTTCTCTAAAGTGTAATTTCTGTTTCGTTTTCCGGTAAAATTTTCAACTCAGGGGGGAGGTATGTTGTAGTCCTCGTTATGACTTCAACTACTTTCTTAAAGAGCATTTAGTTTAGCTGTGTTAATACTTGAAAGCTAACAGTTTATGACTGTATAGATTTCAAGTATAAAATCACAGTGTTTATTTTATTATAATTTAGTCTTTTTGAGATCTCTTTATTATTTTTCTTTAATATTTCTTTATTGTTTCTAAGGCTAGAAGCGGCCAATTTATTTAATAAAGATATCATTATTTAAATACTTATCTTTTGTTGTTGTCCCTTCTTTAGGTCTTTACCCCAATCTGATTTAAAGACAAGTCCAGCCGAATACTTGATCTTTAAAATGACGATTCCGATTCTTCATCAAGTCGCTCATATGTATATAGATTGAAATTAGAGAATTATACGAGTTTGATAACTGACCCGGTGAATTTTCCCTTTGATTTTGGACAAAGCAATTCAATGAAATCGTTTACAGTTTTGTACGTAGAAAATGGGATATTTTCGATTTCTGAGTCACCCATTGCTTGATTATTCTTTCGAGTTTTCTTAGTGAATAAAATCATGTCCATTAGTTTCGTTATTAAAATCAGAGACTTGTGTTCAAGATCTTTGAACTTGCACCATTATTTAAATCAGTTGACAAGGATCTTAAATTTGGGTAGTAGATGATGAAAATGTTTTTCTAATGAGAATGCTTGGTTGTTTTAGATAGTTTCACAAGTTGATCGAGCAACTTTTGGTCGTCCCTGATGATTATCAATAAATTTTTCTAAAATTACGTAAACCACGTGTCAGGATCTCAGGAAAAAACTCGAGAGATTCGAATGAGGGAAACCCGTGTTCCAAAATTTCAACAAAATTACACTAATTCTTATAATGTACAACCCAAATTTAAGAGTTAGGTCTTCTTTTATTCATAAATTTAGGGGAAAAGTTTCTCTTCCATTTTGTCATTGAATTTACCTTTCGGTATTAGCGGATTTTAAAATTAAATAGATAATTTTTCGTATGTGCAACTTTTTTCGATCAGTCTAATAAGACTGTTTCGATTTTTTCGTATTTCGAACCTCTTATTTTTATTTGTTTGGAGTGGGTTCTCGTCTTCGATTATTTCTTCTTTTTTTTATCCAACAATAGACCAGGGGGTATGAGTTCAACAAAAAGTCCATTTTCGAAAAAATTCATTATTATACCCCCCTCCTCCCTATGTAAGAAAATTACAGAGGAGACGAAATTTTGGACCCCTCCTTTAAAGTAAAGATCAATTATTTTCAACAAAATATTAAAATTTAAAGTGTTGTAATATAACGAAAGCCGTTTGATAAAAAGAAAAGGTAGAAAAGATATCGGAGTCATTCAATAGGTCAAAAAGGTCATTTCCTTTTTCTTCGATATTGCCAAAGCCATCGCTAAAGTATGACACAAAGGCCTGATTTATAAACTAATTCAAAATAAAGTCCATAACTACATATTTAGGTGGATGAAAAGAATTTGAGGCCTGGTTATGTAAATGGAAGATGAAGTTGAGTGCCTCTAAGTGTTACTTCTTAATCTTTTCCCAAAGGAAAAACATGGATGAATTATACCCCTCTATCTTTAATGAACAAATTCCACAACAAAATGAAGTCACCTTCCTTGGTATAAAAATAGACGACAGACTTTCTTTTGGTCCCTTAGTAGATGAAATAAGAAAGAAATGTTTTTCAAGGCTCAGCATCATTAAGATTTTATCGGGTAAGCAGTGGTCTTTGATCGATTGCTGGGTCTAAAATTCATTATCTCTTCCCTTGCATCAATCTTATTAGGAATTCATTGGTCAAGAAACTGCAAGTAGAACAGAATTCTGCATAAGAGCAATCCTTAGAATCTTGTATCGTACCCCGTCTGAAGGGTTACACTTTTTTGGGTCAGCAACCATTGATCAGCGACTAAGCGAACTCACTGATAAGTATGTGAAATACGGCTTGGAAAAATCTGTTTCAGTTGTTGTTCGACTTGTTAGCGAATACAAAAGAGGGTTCAATTCATTAAATGGTAACACTCCTACTCCTTTGTCTAATGCTTACTTAGTCTTTGATCAATTCTTCTAATAGTCTCTCATTCTTTTTTTTTGCTTAAGAAGCTCCAGCTCGACCAAGATCTTACTAAATAAAACGCGGTCTATTTTGAAGTTATTCAGAAGATTGTAAAATGAAAAATCAAAAGGGTTAACTATTTTTCTTTATTAAATAAAATTTTCGATTTTTAAAAAAATAAAATTTGTTTTAACAAAAAGAATTATTTTGATTTGGTTATTACAAAATATAAAAAAAAATTCAATAAATATTAAAAAGAAGTCTCAATATGTCCATCTGATGTTATTCGAGTTGTCGCTAATAAATTTCCATTATTCATTAATTTAATAATCTCTTCATCGCTCATTTTATCAAAATCATTTTTAATCTCTTCCTTAGGGGGTTTAGGTGGCAATGGTGGTGGTTGTTTAACTTGATCCGAGTCAAGTTCATATGAATTATAAGCATGGTATCTCTCCACCCATCTCAAGTAACATCTTGACCAAAATTTGAGCATGTAAATTCGATCACATGGGATCAATAACCCTCGTTTTTTATCACTTTTAACCTTATAGGTTTTATTCACAAAATATTTTGAATTTTTTTCCAAATGATTCGTCCAGAACCTATTACTCTCTTCGAACACCTCTTTCGGATTACCAGTTGACACAAAGTCTAAAAAATCTGACATCCCGTCAAAACTAAACACCGCACCTAGCCCAGTCAATGAATAATCCCATAAGTTTATCAAATAAAACTCGTTAAACTCGAACTCGTTACCATACTGAAGGGTCAGTTGAAACAAACAATCGAGGAATAGTAAAAAAATTGGGGATATTTGACCTGTCTCTTCTGTATCATTTAACCTCTTGTTGAATAAATGACCAGACAAAAACCATTCTTTTTGTATCAGACTGTCTAGACCTGCGATCGTTCTGTACTTGGGGTTCAAACATATCTTGACAAGACTCACTAAAACACAAGCAACGTCCATGTGATCACGGTACTCTTCAATAAACACGTTATGATACCCCAAACTGTTTATTATCTTGTTTGTTAGTCCAAGTGTTTCAGACACATGTTTCAACCATTTAGACGAATTCAGTTGTTTTATAAACCCTCCATTCTCGTTCTGATAGTCCTCACACGATTTATAACAACACAAACTCGATAACTTTGAGTAACTTATTTCAATCTTGTGATAGGTAAAAGGGACTTGGAATTTAAAAAATTCGTATTCACTGTAACCTGAACCGGATACTTTGATTGATTCACGTGGGGTTCGTTTGACATCACAGAGATGAGTGTTCAAATTTTTGATTAATAAATCTCCGTTTTCGGGGTTAAACGCTTCGGGGGTAGTGAATAATGAACAAGCAGTGGTCGGGTCAGTGTACCCCCATACAGGGAAACTTCGGTTATAAAACGGGTTAATCATTATCAATGGAGCGATTATCGGTGATTGGTATTGGACTGTCTGACCGGGTTTTTTAGTTTTTTTTACTTTTGAAGCGAACTCAACGACGTTTGGTTCATTTACAACGACCCGACGCGCGAGGACTTCTTTGATCTTAACCGGTACGGCCAAGAACGGGATGTTCGAGTTGACTAAAAACTTGTTATCAAACTTGACCGTGGTCATGACCTGCATGAACTCGGTTACATTAGACTCGGCCAAGTCTTGTTCTAAATCTTTGGGATCGAAATACAAAACCTTGGAGACGTTTGTTTTTGGTTTAATACTTTTGAACCGGTTCGAAATGATCGATTGTGAAGTCAGACCGGATAAGACATGTAAAAAATTTTCACAGCTTTTGTCGCTTAAAACAAAACTTTTGAGTCGAAAATTTTTGGTCTTTACCAACATCTCTTTTATCGTGAACCCCTCTTTGGTGTCGAATAGAAATTTTAATTTTTTGAATTTTTCGGATTGAGTGGTGCTGGCTTTGATTTCGAGTATGGTACAAATCGGGATCGAGATGATGCCGTCTGAGTTCGAGAACAGGTCTAGACGTTTATCGACTTGGAAAAGGTTAGTTTGATTTTTTGACGGGACAAATAAGAGACGGTAATCGGTCAGAATTAACCGTCCGTCTGTGTATACAGAACTGTTTCGGGTATCTTTAAGAGACGTGAGACAAGAGGCCTCAGAGGATAGACAAGATACATTTTTGATTTCTTCGATAAATTTTTCGTCAATGCTAAAAATAGGGTCGATGCCGATTTTTTCTAAAGACGGTAGGTTTGATAGTGAAGGGATTTTTGGGATAAAAAAACGACTTTTACTCTCAGGTTTGTTTAAAATGGGACTTGAACGGTCTTCTTCTTCTTCTTCTTCGACTAAAGACGAATTAGTGCTTTTAATGTCATCCGCCGGTTCGTTTATGAATTCATCAATTTCGTCAAAGTTTGAACGTTGACCTGTTGTAACGTTAACGATTTCAAAATCGTCATCATCATAATCAAAATCTGGATTCGAAATCATTTTTTTAAATAAAAAAAAAAAGTTTCTAAAAAATTTGAAATAATAATTATTTGCATAATTTAAGAGTCAGTTGTTTTGTCTTTTTGACATTGTTTATGATTATTATTATAATTATATGGTTACCTGTATTAAAGGGAAGTCTCGAGTTTGTTATGTTAATTTTTTTTGTTGGTTTTGGAGTTATCTTATCAGTGATATATGGTTTTATTTTTTATAAATGAGCAACAAATTTTATGAATCATGTTTTTTTAATTGCGTTCTAAACTCTTCGGGTTGTTTTATTAATGAGATAATTAACAAGTTGATTTATTATCTACCTTTATAAAAAAATCCAGGCGAAACCACACGGGACATAAAGTAAGTCAGTGTTGTCCAGGCGTGACCACACGGGACATAGAGTCAGTCAGTGTTGTCGAGGCGTGACCACACGGGACATAAAGTCAGCCACTGTCTTCCAGGCGTGACCACACGGAACATAAAGTCAGTCAGTGTCTTCCTGGTGTGATCACACGGGACATAAAGTCAGTCAGTGTCTTCCAGGCGTGACCACACGGAACAATTAGTCAGCCACTGTCTTCCAGGCGTGACCACACGGAACATAAAGTCAGTCAGTGTCTTCCAGGCGTGACCACACGGTACAATTAGTCAGCCACTGTCTTCCAGGCGTGACCACACGGAACATAAAGTCAGTCAGTGTCTTCCTGGTCTGACCACACGGTACAATTAGTCAGCCACTGTCTTCCAGGCGTGATCACACGGGACATAAAGTCAGTCAGTGTCTTCCAGGCGTGACCACACGGAACATAAAGTCAGTCAGTGTCTTCCTGGTGTGACCACACGGTACAATTAGTCAGCCACTGTCTTCCAGGCGTGATCACACGGGACATAAAGTCAGTCAGTGTCTTCCAGGCGTGACCACACGGAACATAAAGTCAGTCAGTGTTGTCGAGGCGTGACCACACGGAACATAAAGTCAGTCAGTGTCTTCCTGGTGTGACCACACGGTACAATTAGTCAGCCACTGTCTTCCAGGCGTGATCACACGGAACATAAAGTCAGTCAGTGTTGTCGAGGCGTGACCACACGGGACATAAAGTCAGTCAGTGATGTCCAGGATCTTACAGGGAAAATAAATTTGAAGATAGAAAAATTAAACTCATACATCTTTATTTTCTAAAAAAAGTTAAAAAAATCTAAAATAATGTCAAACTATGGATATTTGGTGATACCATCATAAAATTCTTGTTTTTTCAAATTTGAAACCATCAGGCAAAAATTCTTTATATTGATTTTGGTATTCTTGACTTTCAATTTTGAGTGCATCCAATTCTCGAGTCAAATTGTCAATTTCTTCTTTGAGACTTTTAGCTTCGGCTATTTTATTCGATAAATACATGTTATACTTATTTTCGATTTCAATAAGTTCAATGGTCTCCTTCTTTTTTTTGTTTAAATCACGTAAATGCAAGTCCATTTCTTGTAACTGATCCACTTTGATTTGACAAACGCCAAGTTTAGACAAAAAATCTAAATAATCTTCATCTGTTGATGTTTGGTCTGTTGATTTAGGATCATTTGACGAATTTGTTTGAGTAGCTTCAATTGGTCCAAAACTAAATGAAGGCTTGTTTTCTGCTGGTGTTGGAACATTGAATAAAGGCTCTGTTGATTTATTATTTTGATCATTTGACGAGTTTGTTGGAGTAGCTTTAATTGATCCAAAAGAACCAAATGAAAATCCTGCTGGTTTTGCAGCATGGAATGAAGGCAGTGGTTGTTGTAACATATTTGTTGGCACGAAAATCTCCAGTCAATTTCAAAATATTGAAAAATGAAAAATTCTTAAAGATTTCTAAATGTAACAGTTACTTAAATACTAAAAACTAACTGAAAATCATGTTTATCATTTGGATGGGTTCGTTAACTTTTAATGTGACAGTAATTTTTTTTTGTATATGTACAGTAATTTTCCATTTGAAAGGAGTTTCTTTAATTTTTCAATACTGATTTTTCAAACAGGCTAGTTGAATTATTATTTAAAAATAAATCTATCCAATAGAATTTTAATTTAGACTTAATGTGACGGGTATATGACGAGAAAAAAATTGAAATCAAAAATTTTTTGTTGGAACTTTGATAAAATCTTGGACCCCATGTGAAATTTTTGGTAAACAACTCCCCTAGGAGAAGATGCGGGTTGACCGAAAAATTCTCTTTTTTTACCTATCGGCAATGGTCCCTATGGAACGTATCTTAAATTCGAATCTAAATATTGATCCATGTCTTCGGTTGTTATTCCTGATGCCAAGATACCGATCTCGTTTAGCCTTGATCTTGGCCATAAACTAGATCCATGCAAAAAATGCATCAAAAATCCCTTTTTCGCATCCATTTGAAAGACAATTAAAAGACTTGAATTATTGATCAGCTGTTTTTGTTGTCTGTATAAATATATTAAAATTAAACTCGATTGTCGATGTGCTTAATGAATTCAAGAATAACAAGTCTAAGCCAATGATCTAATGAAAAATTTTACGCTGTAAATTAACATAGAGACTAACGATTGCTATAAAATACCTCTACCACCGGTTTTCGTATATGCGAAACATACATGTTTGGTCAGATTTTTCAAATTCAGATAGCGTATAAGTTTTGTATTGAGCGAATACAATAAGGCTAAGTTTTAAAATTTTATTGTAAGATTTTAAATTCAAACAAAATATCGCCGTTAACCATGCCTTGACCAGTCCCAAGCCTGGATGTGAAAATGGGAGGGGCGGCAATGTTGCTGTTATTCTAACACCATTCTAAATGTGCTGTATTACGGGTACGTAGATCTAAGGATCGCGTTCGAATCTTGTCGTATTGGGGTGCCGCTGGCTTTGACCATCACTCGGTATAGTAGCCTGGGAACGGGTGCAAGAACTTGTTTTACAGCAGACTCATTTAGCAATATGTGTAGCCCTAGTGACAAAGTTAAGTATTCTCCTTCGGGTTAATACGCTTGGTTTGTGGTTCCAAGCTAAGTCTAAATAGTTGTCGAGTTCGCAGTCTTAGACTCGGATGAGTGGCGCTGTTTATGATGAACGTCCCATACTCACTGGAGTTAATGGCAGTGGCATAGTCGTAACCATGCCATGACCGGTTCCAAGCCCGGATGAGAAAATGGGAGGACGACTCGTGGATAGAATTTAAAGGAATATTTGAAAAGGGTTATAGACCAAATAATAATCAAATAGAATTTTTAGTTCTATTCTTCGGTTATTATCCCTGATGCTGATATAACGATCACGTTTAGTCTTTATCTTGACCATAAACTTGACCCATATGCATTTTTTATCATCGCAAATAATTCATCAAAAGTCTCCTTTTCGCATCAAGTTGAAAGACCTCAAATTTTTGGCAAGGCTTTTTTCAAAGTATCAATTAGAATACTACGAATGTCAGATAATTCGAGCCCCCATTTTGTGCTTTACAAGTTTGTTAATTCAAAATTAAAGTCAATGGCAATATTAGCATAGGTCTTTGGTGTTAAAGGAGGATAGTATTCATTAGATTGAGAAGATGAGTATTCATTGAAAAATTTGATCTGTATGGTTGAAGAATCGAATTCAAGAATGTAGCTGCAGTGGTATTAGCTGTTCAAACCAAACGATGATGCAAGTGGTCCTTAAATTTTTACCAATAATCTGTTTACACTAATTATATCAGCTGTGTAGTAATCATTTTTGTTGAATATTTCAAACCAGTCAGATGGCAATCGTTGAAATAAAGTAGTAAAATTAAAATTCTCAATTCTTTGATTGGTCAATTTAGATGAACTAAAACTACAAAAAGCTAAATATTAAAATTGAATCGACTGTAACCGTTGAAAGGCTTAGTTTATTGGAAAATTTAGCTCCTACTTCTTTATTTTCAAAAAAAGTTAAAAAAATCTAAGTAATCTTCATCATTTGACGAGTTTGTTGGAGTAGCTTTAATTGGTCCAAAACTAAATGGAGTCGCTGTTCCTTCTGGTTTTAGAACTTCGAACAAAGGCGTTGATTGTTTTGACATATTTGTTGTCACAAAAATCATACGTTATTATTTTCTTAATAGTAAAATTTTCTAAAACTTCCAAATAAATCGTATCCTAGGGACTGTAATCAAAAGGTTTACATTTCAAAAATTTATGTAAACAACGAAACAACGAGAGAGCTTTTTCAATTATTTTTTTCATTAAAATCTATTACGTTGTTTCAAATATAAAAAGGAAGTTTTTTCATTTACAAATTAATTTGAATTTATTCGACGTAATTTTTTCAAATTATTTTCGATCCAACAAAGTTAGATTTAACAAATTTTTGAACCGGTTTGAACCTGATGAGTTTGAAATCTGAGATGAAAGCTACATAGTTTTAATGCTTGTCAGAAATTTATAGAAATGCGAAATTATTATTAAATATAATTGAGAATTTTTTACAAGTCGAAGTGAAAATAAAGCAAAATTCGATAAATTTTTTGATAAAAAATGTCCAAAAAAAACGAAAAAAAATATATAAGAGAAACAAAATTTTACAAGTTTATAGACACGGAGCTTAAGAAACAAGAAAATTTGAAATTTAACATGTTTCCTCGTCTATTCGACATACCAGATGCAAAAGATAATCATAGAACAAGTCTTACCGGGCTAAAAGTTGAGATTAGTTTTTTTAAAAACATTAAAGAAATTATTCAAAATAATAATGAATGGACTTTGATAAGTCAAATCGGTAAAGGTATGAATCTATTTTATGGAACCGATATGACAAACGTCGATTTTATTTTAATCAATAAAAATTATGGAATTTTTTTAATAGATGCTAAATCAAGTGATCAACGAAAAAAAGTTGTCGAACAAAGCAAAAAAATGCTGGAATTTTTTGAATCAGAATTTGAAAATGTTGAAAAAAAATTAAAATTTTATAAAGTTATTTATACGTTAAGTCAAATATCGTTTCAAAATAAAAACGAGGCAATTGAGCTTATTGAGAATGATCTAAAAAGCTTGGAAAATTTCAAGAAATGGCTAGACAGAAATTCTATAACCAATATAAAAGACGATGTTGAATATTTCTCAGAATTTCGATCATTTTTAATTGCTTTACGAATGTACAAATACAAATACATTAATCAAATGGATAAATACTTTAAAGAAATGGTCGAAAGTTCAATTGATTTAGATGTTCTGAAAGAGAAAAAAGTGATAATAAACGGCATAGCTGGAAGTGGAAAAAGTTTATTACTTTGGAAAAAAATGCTAAAATCATGCGAAAAATCGAACCTTAACAGATTAAATTTGTTTTATTTAGCTCAATCAGATACCTTTCTTTCGAGTAATTTTATACCGTTTATATCAAATAAGAAAAAATTATATGGTATGGAGCTATTTTTTTATCGAGAGGCATTCAAATATGAAGAATTAAATGGGTTGTTTGATTCAAGCTCAAACATTGAAATATTTTTCGAATACAAAAATGAAAATTTGAAAAAAGGATTCTGTGTTATCGAAAATGAAGATAAATTTTATCTTGTTAATTGTTTTAAAAGTGTATTCTTCAATAGTTCAACAATACAAATATTATCTGATTTATTAAAAGCTGACTCGAAAATTTCAATTTATTTAAAACTTGAAAATAGTGATAAAAGCATGAAAGAACTAGTATCAATTTTTGGTGCGAAAGTAAAACTTGAGAATGATAGATTCGAGAGAGTTTTACAAAACAAAATATTTCTTATAAACTATCGGTATTTAATTGCCAATATTCATCGAATATATTACGATACCTGTGCATTTGATTATAATGATGAAATAAATATATTTATTGACGATGCTATGGCAGTTGTAAATCAACAAAATCGAAATGGTGATTTGAATATAAACGATAAAAAGACTTTTAAAAATAAGGTCAACAATTTTTGGCTAACAATGGATATAAATCAGCACTATGTCTATAACGACGATTGCACAAATTTTTTTCCAGGAATCGACTTTGATTTTGAAATTTACAATTTGAAAAAATCGTACAGATTTTCCAACACCATATTTGAGCGATTTGTAAAACCATTTTATATTTACACGAATAACTCAAAATTGAAAACTGAAAAGTGTATATTTAATTGTTTTATGTGTCTTTATGATAGAGTTATATTAGAATCAAAACAAATTTTTAATGAAGAGACCAAGTCGAAAATAAGCCTTGATAAACCAGTTAAAGAAGTGATTCAGAGTCTTTTCATAACAAGTTGTGTCGAAGGAAATGATAAATTTTTGGATAGTGAACCTAGACTTATAGGAGTTGAAATCGACGAGCTTTTTTCAACATCAAAAACGATAATAAAGGATAAACTAACTGAATATAATTTGTATTGTTCCGATCTCGATTCTCGAAGTTCAATGCATAAATATATGGGTATCTTTGTCGATGGAAACAAAGATATTGACGAAATTTTTGGTAAACAAATGGAAAAAACCAAACAAAGAAAAGAAAAATTTTTAAACGAGATTAAAGAGTTTTTAAAACAAGAAAATTTGAACACTCAAATAGATCTGATTGACATGGATGATGCGAGAAACTTTTTCTCTACACAATACCCGACATTATTATACATTATACCAGGTTCGATTGGGACTGTAAATAATTATATAAATGAAAAAACAAGAAAAAAAGAATTTTTTCGCTTAGATTCATACTTTGGAATTACAAGAGCCACATATGATCTTGAAGTAATTTATACTCGTTCGAGCGAATGTGTTCACAATTAACCTAACTTTTACCTAACTTCCTACGATACAAAAATAAACACAATTCAGCCTCATCACACAACTTTTCCTAATTTTATGCAACAATCGGTTTGATTTAAGAAAAAAATAGTTAAAAAATTTATATTTTCAAATAAATCATTTGTCAATCCTAAATGGCATTTTTTTTTTCTAAAAGAGAGTTAATTAAGGCAGATTTCAAAATTTTTTTTGTATCATTTTAAAGAGGAATTATAAGCGATTTTTTTCATGCCTTTTTTGTTTTTAATCAAAACATTAATAAAGTGCAGGAAATTCAAAACTTCCGTGCTATCTAAATTTCTAATTTTTGACTTTAAATTCGTAATCTACGACCTTTAAAACCCCAAAAAATGATTTTTTTCATGGGGGTAAAAAGTTAAAAATTTTGCCCCTACACCACGGCTTTTTGCAGGCTTACGAAAACCCTCCTTTATTAAACATTCAAGAACTCATGATTGGTAAAAGTTATTTTCAATCTGAAGATATCGTCGGATAGCTAAAGAGCTCCGATTTACGCACCGATTAAAATCGAAACGAAAAAAAAATTCTACAAGTCAAACATGGGCGAAAACAGCGGAAAAAGGGTCGATTTTTCAGTCAAATCACATCTAGTCCCAGGGGTCACTTATGACCCCCTCTAATTTTTTCCAAAAAATAAACTAGACAAAATTTGGAACAAATCTATGGTTTTACTTTTTTCATTTTTAGCTTTATTTCATTTAAAAAAGCAGACGAAAAGTGACATAAAAAACAAAAACCCTAATGATGACGAAATTTTCACTTTTCGTTTTTGTTTTTTAGTGAAAATTTCGTCATCATTAGGGTTTTTGTTTCTACGATATCTTCAGATTGAAAATAGCTTTTACCAATCATGAGTTCTTGAATGTTTAATAAAGGAGGGTTTTCGTAAGGCTGCAAAAAGCCGTGGGGTAGGGGCAAAATTTTTAACTTTTTACCCCCCAGAAAAAAATCATTTTTTGGGGTTTTAAAGGTCGTAGATTACGAATTTAAAGTCAAAAATTAGAAATTTAGATAGCACGGAAGTTTTGAATTTCCTGCACTTTACAATATTTTTTATTAAATTGTAATAGTTTAAAAAAGAATAATTTCATTAAAACTCAAAATTTCAGTGTATTTTGGAAAAATAACGAAGAAGATTTGAGTGTGATGATGATTTAGAACACAAAATTACATAAAGTCGCTCCAAATAGTCTCATATATATTTTTTTTGTTTTTTTAAAAAAACATAAATATTCAAAAATAATATTTTTTTTTGTCTTTGATGCGGCATTTAAACGAAAAAAAAATATTCATTTTTACATGTTAAATGCATGCATTAGTTTTCGAAATTTTGAGTTTTAATGCCGCCGTATCCTACAAGGCAATACGGTAATTAAGTTTATTGATATGAGTATTCACATTAACCATAAAAAAAGTAAATTTCTTTGTCTAATGATAAATGAAGTTATTCTAACCTTTGTCACCTATTTATCTACATACTTTCAAACCGAGTTACTTAATCCAAACTACTTCCTCGTTGTTGAAGAATATAACTATATTCAGGTTGAATAAAGTCTGCTTAAACTTTATATCATCATGATAATACGATTTAATTTTTTAACAATTAGTCAATAAAGGTGAAATTGAAGATGAGAAACCAAATTCAATATTTAATGAAACCAAACCAATCGATTCGACTTGGAAGAATTCCATTTGAAACCGAAAACGCTAATATATGTAAAATTGGAGTGTTGTTATACATTTTTGAGAGTCAAATTCTTTCAATCAAACACCGAGCTTTGTCTCCTTTTTTAAATTGATGTTTTTAATTTCCTTTATTGGGGAATAGAAGATACTAAACTTTGAAGAGATATATTCAATGTTATTTTACTAGGCTCTCGTCAAATTATCCTTTTATCAATTTTGCCTTTTGTCCATTAAGTGTAGTCCGTGGTTTAAATAAGAGACCAGTCTCAGCCAATAATTGACAATTTTTTTGGCACTTTTTTCTGATATTATAATCCCCCTTAATGCAGCTTGAGTTACTAGATTTTTAATGTACTTCCGTTGCGGTTTATACATTTCCGTATAAATCTTAATAAGTTCTGTTTTTTTGTATAAGGACAGTCTCATAATCACATGTATAATTTCTTCAAAACAAAAATTTTATTGGTATATTTTATGTTTGAAACAAAATTATAATTAAAAATTTTTTTTTTACATTTTTTTGAACGTTCATGAAGGTTCATGTTTGAATGACCAGGGTTGTATGTATTTGAAACAGGATTGTTAATTAATCATCTACTTTAGCCAGTATTCAGCATGTGGTAAACTTTTAAATCTTGAAAAATCTTGAATAATAATGTTAAGATCCTCGACATGTTCGACCTCGTTTGAAATCAAGGTTAGTGCTAGTTTTATTTCGTTTTCTTTCAGACAATTAGGATCCCCAACAACTGCCCTACACATACACAATTTTGTTTTTTATAAATTAATTGAAATCAAATATTATTCAAGATTTTTTTTTTCAAAGCATTCTCTTCTGTTGTTGGCTGTTCAGCTTTTATCCTATTAAAAAGTTTTAAAAAAAGTTCAGAAAAATCAAATTGAAGTGTTTCCTTGCTAAATTTTTTTTTAATTTACCTTAAAATATTTTCAGGTCTATTAGGGGATTTTTCACACCTACCTCTAGTAAATAATGGTATTCGAAATCATCACTTGAATTAGAAGAACCTCACTAAATTGCATAAATAGTTCACTAAATAGTTCGATTTATAGTAAAAGCTTGATGACATTAGTTCCATGGTTTATATTTTACCCCAGATGTAAAAATTTGTTTGGTCTTTCAGAAACATCAAAATTAACCATTAATTATTTCGATTGAAAAATAAATAAAAATTTTAGAAAAAATTTGTAAAAATTTGAAGAATATTCACGGTCTCTTGAAAGTTCATGAATGTTCACGATTGAACATGAATGTTCATGAGCGTTCATTTTTGGAAGCTTTGAATGACCAGGGTTGTAGGTACCCGTTAGAACTATTTTTTACTTTTTGTTTTCGAGGTTTTTATCAGGTTTTTATTTTGTGTTCGGTATGGCTAATAGGAGAGCCACTTGTATTATAATTGACCAGGGTTGTATAACGGTTTTCATTAAATAGAATAAGAGTATCGATATTAATGTTCAGCGAATTCATCAGTATCTTGACCATAAACTTTACCCATTTGCATTTCAAATAATTGAGCTCTAGAAATACACTTAAAAGGCTTGGATCAACTGTTAATGAATTTTAGAATTACAAGTCTAAGGCAATGGTCAAATGAAAAATTTTACGCTGTAATTTAACAAAGAGACTAACGATTGCTATATAATACCTCTACCACAGGTTTTCGTATATGCGAAACATACACGGGAAAAATAATCCGATGGTTACTGTCTTCCAAATGTGATAACGAGTAAAAAAATATACCTCAGTCTCGTTTTGTGAAATGAAAAAGTTTACCCTAAATTGCTCCTTTTGACTTAAATCCAAGAGAAAGATATCCAATTTGCTTTCAATGTCATATTTTATTAAAAAATTAAATTCACTAATCAGTTTTAAAATCTAAAAATCGTTGAAAGAATTATCATTAAACCAATGCTAATTGATTTGTTTTTCTCACCACCGTTAATCACCAAGTTCTCTTGTAGACTTTCAGAATTTTGCGAAACAGCTGAAAATTTCGTGTATCCTGAATCATACTCGTTGAGAATTGAATTTCTAAGTGAACTCTCCAATAGAGCAAAATTTTTGTTACTCATCATCTCATCCAACTGTTGTCTATCCAATCTCTTATAAATTGATTCATTTCTTACCAATTTATTCAATATTGATAAACTCATTTTACCAAACGACTCCGGTGCGAATGAACTTATTAAATTCGAATCTAAATGTTGATCCATGTCTTCGATTGTTATTCCGGATGTTAAAATACCGATCTCGTTTAGTCTTGATCTTGACCATAAACTTGATCCATATGCATTTTTTATCATCCCAAATAATTCATCAAAAGTTTCCTTTTCGCATCCAGTTGAAAGACCCGAAAGTGTTGGTAACGATTTTTTCAAAGTGTCATTATGAATACTACGAATGTCAGATAATTGGAGACCGCATATTATGGAACCCAAGTTTGTTAACTCAAAATTCGAAAATGGGTCTGTTGAATTACGAATATTTTTAGCAAAATTTGCCAAAACTTTTAACTTGAATAGAAAAAAATTAGATCAAAAGTTTGGTTTTCTAAATTAAAAACCAACTTGTGAATTATCCAAATTTTGACTTCCAAGTGATGCCAATGTGTCCATTTTTTTGATATCCCACAACTTGATTTCATCAGCTTGAAATCCTTTTATTAAAAAACCTAATTCGAGAATTTTTTAATCATTAAATACTGTCGTATTGTAAACCTCAAATATTTTCGATTTAAATGCTAAAAAAGCATTGTCTGAGTATTCATCATAAGCAGATAACTCGCTTAGACATTTCTCGAACTCGTAAGTGTTCATCATGATTATTTCTTCGTATGTTAACTCGGTAACAGCAGAGTCTAATAGCCTGATTTGATCACAGTTGTACGTTTTTTCGGTCAAATCTCTTTTACCGAATATTTTTTTAAAAAATTTACCTACGGATTTAACCACTTTTTTTACCGTTGAAACAACTTTTTTAACCGATTCAAAAACTTTTTTAATCGGTTTTATAACCCGTTGAATAGTACCTTGACATTTTGAACTGCACGACTTTCTTTTAAATATCGATCCAAAAACACATAAACCGCATTTGGCTGTGTCTATATACACGGGAAGCATCGGATACTTGATTGTAAGTACATCGACAAAAAATTTTTTCAAACGGTTCGTTTTTGTTTGAGCTACAGCCTCACTAGGATAGCATTTAGTTAGATCAGTAAGATATTTTTCTAGTTCTTTAAGCTCTTGTTCATCTAACGAACCGGTCATTTCAATATCTTCCAAAAAATGTTCACGATTTACCCAAATGCATAATGGAAATAACTTGATATAAGACAATGGTAAGTATTTTGTCAAGCTTGGTCCAAGTCTATTTAAATCATTTTCATCAAACGATGTACCTAATTTTCCTTGGCTCAATCTTAAATTTTCCTAATTTGTAATTTTAATAATTTGAGTTATTAACTTTAATTGATTGATAATTACTAAATATTTTATGGCAAGATTGGCATATGTCTTTGGTATTATAGAAGGATATTCCATGAAAACATTTAATTCTGTTTTGGATAATTTGTTCAAAATGTTTTCGAATTCAGAACGTTTAGAAAATTCTTGAATTTCTTCAGGCCTTTAACAAAGATCATAAGAATTTTTATAAAAATTTTAAGTTTTTATACTACTTGAATTCAAGTAAAGCAGCTGGAGTGAGGATATCAATGATATCCGTTGGAATTTTAGTCATATAATCGCTTGGATTTTGACCGTATTGAATCATTAAGTTTTTTACAAGACCTTGAACAACTGTTTTCAACTTGAAAATTTTATTAAATTAAAAATTTATAAATGTTAAAATTTGTGATTCTTAAATTTACCAAGTTTGAAGGAATTGATAACTTGTTTTCTTTGTTAACGAGAATTCTAATCGCATCGACTCCAATATTCGTGATTAAAATATCAACATCATTTGGACTCAAATTTGGAAATATGATCGGATTGGCCGATTTCAAATCCTGCAAGGTCCATTGATTGATCGGCTTAGACTTCAAATACTCGTCGACCAAGTATCTCATCTAAAATAATAAGAATTTGGGATCTTGCTATTAATAACTGTCAAAGCAATCAAATTTATGATATTACACAACCAGAATAAATTACAAAAGTTATGTAATAGAATGGTTATATACAGTTGTGTAGTTTTTACAATTTTTAGTCTAGATTTATAATACTGATTTTACATTCTATATTGTTTAAATAACACTTATAAATGTAATTTCTTTCTCTTTCAGCATATGACTTTCTGTATGGTTCTAGTCGGATAGGCTCATCCGATATTAATTTAATGACGTTTTTACCTTTGTTGCATACTTTCAGGTCCTTGATGCTAAACGCGAAAAGGTCACAAATCGCTGTTATAACTTATGTTCAACCTCGCTTAGTTTAATTTTTTTACTGATAATGGCCACTTATCTTACATTATAAGATGGGTTACATAAAACGAGAATTATCTTTATTTAATATTCTTCTGGAAGTTACGGTTAAGTTAGAAATCCTAATTTAAACTTACAATTGATTCGGGTACAATTCCATTTGGTATATTAAGAGCTTGAACATCATTTAAAATAATTTTTTTATCAATTATTCTATCAAGTGTAATAAGCGATATTAAATCTTGTCGACGGGTTTTAAGGATGTTGATTATTTTGTCTTTATTATACGTTGACCCAAAATACTAAGATTTAAAAAATGGTTAGAAAAAAATGTCTTGTTTGAAAAAAAGTGTTTTACCCTCTCGATAAAGATTTGCTTGAAATATTGATCAGCTGTTTTTGTTGCCTCTAAAAATATATTGTAATTTAACTCGATTGTTGATGTGCTTAATGAATTCAAAAATGACGAGTCTAAGCCAACGATCAAATTTCCGTATAAACTCAAGTCAGTGTTATTTGTGTAGACTTTACTTAAAATAGTTCTAGCAGTTAGCTTATCAAATTCCATTGTTGAAATATTATAAAGAAAATGTTTAAGAACATCGACTGGAAGAAGCTTTATTTCGTTGTTTGTAAATAATGTTGTCAAACCAAAGCCACTGTTTAATATTAAATCAAAATCGCTTGTTGTCACTGTGGCCAAATTTAAAATTAGCTCCTTAAAAGCGTTTAATATTGATGTTCCTTTGCAAAGCTTCGATGAAATCGTTTTTAATTGAAACTAAAAATAAAAATGAGATAGTTTAAGTTACTTGTTTCGAAGAGGAAGACATTAATGGAAGATAGTTTAAGATTAGAGATCTTATCTCAACAGAACTTGAATTTTCATTTAACCAGTCTGAAAAATCACAATCGCTTTTACAAACTATTAAGGATTTTGTTCTTGAATAAATACAATTAAAGAAAACGCTTGGTGTTCCTCAATTAAAAAACTTACTTTTGAGTGTCGATGATATTTGTATTATTTCGAATACGTTTCTCAAGCATAAGATAATTGTAAAGTTTATTCGTGAATTCACAATTTTGAGTCCAATACGACGAGTTAAATGATTGACTCCAACTCAGATAATCTAAGTACACTCAAAAAAATATGTGTAATATTTTACACATTATCTGTAAAATTATTACACATATATTAGTTTAAATGGAACATACTATTATTGTGTAAAAATATTACTAATAAATGTGTAAAAAGCAAAATTAAACATAATGTGTAAAGAAATCATACAAATTGTGTAAAAAATTTCTACTCTTTATGTGCAATTAAAAAAAAGAAAAAAGTTTTTTTTACTTTTACAGAATTATTTTAGATGGCATTAGAATTCGGATTATAAATTTAGGGTTCATCAGGTATTAATTAAGGGGTCTTCAGGGATTTAAGATAAATAATAAAATATTTTTGTTTTTCTTTAATTTTATTAATGGAAAATTAAATTAAAAAGTTATTATTAAATGAAAAAAAAATAGATAAAAAACTAATTATAATTTGACAACAATGAATCGAGTTCTATTAGTGATGGGTTATTTTTATCGTTGATTCCAAAAATTATCTCGATGAAGGTGTAAAAATTCAATGCTTGCAATGGATATTCAATGTTATACACCCAAAACGTTTTGAATAGAATGTCTATTGCATTTGTAATTGTGAATCTCTCTAGTCTGATAAACTCATCGTCGAGTTTTAAAAAAAGCTGTCGATATTCGAACAATATCAAGACTGGTTGTTTTGTAAAATTGTTAATCGTAGTTGAAATCTCTTCAAATCCGGTTCCGATCTAATGAAAATTTTTAATAGACAGTAAACATAAATATAACGAAAAATTAAAATTACTTTGAATTCATGGAGAAGATAGTTTCCGATTTCCAATTTAGAAACTCGACTACCTTTTCTACCTTTTGAACTTGTATAACCAGCAGTCATGCTCAAAATTTTCAAAGCGCATAATGAAAAATCTAAACAATAAAAACGTTTAATAATGAGTCTAATTCAAAAACAAGATTTAAATTACCATCATCAGTTGATTCGTCATTAACATTTGAATTCACAAGTTGAAGCATAAATGGATCCGTCGAGGCTCTAGCTTTTTTGACAAGATTTTTGCTATAAGTTAACGGCCAGTTGATTATAAATTTATCGAAGGAGTTCGGATATTTCCTTTTAAAATCCTCTTGAATCTTAAAAAAAAAAGAAAAATTTATTCATAAGTTAAAATATACTAAAAAAATTATTTAAATTTACCAAATACGGAAGTTCTTTATATTTTGGATATTCTAATAAGATTCTAGTAATTGTAGGTGAATCTTTATTAATCCAGTTCATTCTAAATTTAAAGGTTGTTCTCATCCCATTTTCAACTATCTCTTTGTCTTCTTGAGTATTTACGAAAATATTTTTCATCATTGTTATTGTTCTCTCGTTCTCAGTTGTGTTCTCCATTTCGATTTCAAATGAGTCGTCAAGTCTTTGTCGTTTTTTGTACAATCTTGTCTGAATTGTCCCCGAATTAGATCTTGTGTTTCGAATGTGCCATTCCAAAAATCCACGGTTTTTTTCTGAATCGTAAATATGTTCCTTTAATAGAAATTTTAAATTTAATTAAACTTTTAAAAATAATAATATCAAATATACTTACGTATCCTTTTGGTATTTTATCATTTTTTAAAATTGGAAACAATTCAATCAAAGCTTTCGCAAATTTCTCTTTAATTGTTTTTGTTGGAACATCATTGCTAAAATAAATTCATATTAAACAAAATTATATTTTCAATGTCAAAATATTATTTTACCTCTTTTTCATTATTAACGAACCAGCAATTTTAATAATTTGGACACGCCATTTGGTTGATTCATTGGTACTTGAGTCTTTGTCAGGAATTTTCGAACCAATTTTATCTTTTCTAACGCATTCTTGAAGTTCATTTTTTATTTCCATTAATTCATCAATTTGGACACTTGGTTGTACAATTGAAGTTGCATTATGAGACGATATTTGGGATGTAAAGGCAAAATTTTCTACGAGATTTTCTCTATGATTAAAACTCGAGTCTCGGTTTTCAGTGGTTTCATTTTGAATTATTTGGTTTTCATTGACCTTAAAAATTTTTTTTGTAAATCTGATTAAAATCAAAATTAAATCTTAATAAAAGTTTTGTTACCTGGCATAGGACGCAAGTGAATGTTTGATTCGAATCGATTACCATATCCGGATCAAGATCAAATTCTTCCTCGAGAATTGAATCATGGTAATATATCCGATCGTATTTAAAGTTTTCCAACTTTTTCTGGGCTTTTAAGTTTTGATTTATAGTTTCAAAAACTTGTACTCCATTTATTCGTTGTTCATAGTTTCTTTTTATTGTGATTATTTTATTTGAGTTAAAAACAAATTGAATTATCAGGAAAAACATGTTTGTTTGGATGCTGAGTTAATGGTAAGTAAAATTTTTAAACAGTTATCTTAAATATTATTATTTGTACTTTTAAGCTAAATTGACATGGAGGACATTTTGATAAATAAATAAATCAATTAAATTGACACGTATGGTTTAACAAAAATTCGATTGTCGTTTCTATCTAAATTCTTCATTGTATCAACAGGATGAAAATGATAAAGATTTTTCGAATCGATTAACAAATATTTGTCAGTTGGTACTACTTCAAACCCATGATAATGGCTGTCGAAATAAAGAGTTTTGAAAATAATTCCATAGAACATGTAACTGTTCTCTATTCGAAGTAATTGGCTTATTTTGAGAATTTTGATTTCTTCGTCGACGTAAACAAAAACAAACATGTTTTTTTTAACGACTTTTCCATAAAGTTTTATTGTTTTCAATATCAAAATAGTATTTGAATCAGTAAACCGAATAGCTGAATCTCGAAGGTTTTTGTCAACCAGGTCTTCAACGCAAATCTCTTCCGACTTATTTTGCTCGTACTCATCATTAGTCATATTGAAATTTAATAAATTGTAACACAGATTGTGTTGATACTTTTTTGTCAGCGAAAGCAGAATATTTTTACAATTGTTTGAGGATTTTGCGGCTGATTTTATAAATTGATGCTTTGCTTCGAATCGAATGGTGCTGTAATCGACTAAACTTCCGATTTGTTTCATTGCAGTACCATAGTGAACTAAATTATGATGTTTTTTTTTTAAAGTTACGTTTGGGAATAGTTCTTTGTACAGGCTATGATGTTCCTCGACAAGCCATTCTAATTGAACAATTAATCCGAAAGATAGGTCGACCGTGTAACATATGTCGATTATTTTGGATAAATAAATATAAAGTCTCCAATATTTATTTTCGAGTGGAATTTTGTCGCCGATCAAAAAGGAAAAATGACGAAAAAGACAAGTTATTTTAGCGGCTTTTTGTTTGATTTTGACTTGTTGACCATCAATTTTTAGCGGACTTGGTTTGTTTATTGAATCGACTTTTCCATAGTTATGTAAAATTATTCGTTCGTTTAAAAATTTGAGGTCGAATAATTTATCTTTGAATATGAACTGATTTAATATCAAAGAGAGTTCAATGGGAACGATGCCTTCCCATAAGTCATGGGTTAAATCAAACGCGAAATTTCGAGTCGTATGAAATATTTTTGATTCATTTAATGCGCAATAATCTTTAATGCCATAAATACTCGATTTCGTTTGATCATCTAATACCATTTGAAGCTTTTGCTCGTATGAAACTTTTGTGTTCTTGATAAAGTCGATCTCAGAAAATTTTTTTTGAATGACATTTGTCGAGGCATTACATAAATGGCATATATTTTCGCCAATAAAACCGCATTTCAATCCGAAAAGCTGATGTAAACCAAGATTATCGGCCGAAACTTGACAAATGGAGGCTCGGTATATATGACCATTAATTGAGATTCCATCAGTTTCCAAAAGTTTTACTTCGTTTGAAATTCTATGAAGTATTGGATTCATTCCATACTTTTTTATATCTTCGCTAAACGCTGAGGCAACCATAAAAATATTTTTTAGATTCGAATTATTTTTTCTTGATAAATTCATAATCGTAAAATAAAAAACCGCTAATTTATAAACTCCAGCTATGTCGCTCAAAGGATTCTTTATTTCTATTTCGTCGTAATAAAGAAGGATTTTGAGACTGTTTTTCTGACTCCAGAACGGCGAGTGAGTAAACTGAATAGGTTGAAATTCATGTTGTATATTATTATTATTAATCGAATCTATCACGGATTGTTTTTTAAGGAGCAAACTGATTGTGTTGATTATACTCAGATATTGAAATGATTCTTTTTTTTGAACAATTTGAACGTTTCCGTCAACCAGTTTTGTATCATCTCGATAGCCGAGCATTATTTCTTCTGAAGGAACGTATTCGTTTAATTTTTTAATTTCGTTTTGAATCTTATAAGTCGATTGAATGTGTTCGAATAAATTACCAAGAACTTTTATTTCATTTATTAGTTCAGTTACATGTTCGATACGATTTTTTGTACCAAAGTTTTGAATCATGAAAATTACAGAGGACAGAAGCTCATCAAAAACACTCGAAAACTCGTCGATTATTAATTTTATTAATGCTTCGGTCATGTTTGATCTCGATTTGAAAAGAATTATACTTTTTAAAATTTTATCTTGGATGCTTTTCATTAAATGACTTCCGTTCTGAAACCCATTAAATACGTCTGTTTCAGGCATTTCAAAACTTGGATTTGTATCCATTTCGTTTGTTTCAAAAACATAATTTGAATTATGTGAATTTCGGTTTTGTGGAGTCTCATTAACAACAAAATCAAATTTGTCATCTTGGTGATAATTAAACAAATGTCTATTTAACGCTTTAAAATCATAAATGTGATTTCTATAATCGCAATTGGGTTGTGCGCATTTAGCTGGAAAAACGTTGTCTCCCAATAAAGAATGTTGTTTTAAGTGGGTTATTAGTCCACTCTGAACTAAAAAAACTTTTTTACAAATAAAACAAAGGAAAATTTTTCATCAACTTAATTGTATTTGTAATGTATAATTAATAAAACAAGAATACGTTTTAATATTTAATGTCAGATAAAAAAAATTTTCAAATTATTTAGAATTTCAGAATGACGAAAAAAATTCTTCTTTTTATAAGCATGTTTATTTACACATTTTAATTTAATATTTCTATTTCGTTACACAAAATGTTTTTCAGTATTTCAAACTCGATTACTTATAAAATGTGTAAAGAAAAATATTGTGTTTTTAACTCAATATGTGTAAAATATAACTCATATTGGGTAAATTTTTCAATTCACTTTATGTGTAAAATTTTAATGAAATTTTTTTTTTGAGTGTACTATTCACAAATTTTTTTTTAATTTTATTTTAAGTGTTAAACTAATATAACTTAGATCACAATAGAACTAAAAACTTCTTTATGGTATAAACTCTATTAACAATTCGCGACGTTTCGGTAAAACGGGGTTACCATTACAAAGCTGTTAATTGATCTAAGACGGTTATATGTTATACCCCTACTACATATATACTTGCAGTTATAACTTTTAACTGTAAATTGGTACATCCTTTCTTCTTTCTCAACATTTTCCTTTCCTTTGATCACTTGTTTTCTTTTCCTTTCCTAAGAAAGGTTTTCTTCTCCTCAAGAAAAAGTTATCTTAATTGTTCATGCAATAGGGTCGAGGAAGAGGAAAGGAATAAATCGCGTCTTAGTATGTTTTAATACGTACTGTATCTTCAGGATATTGATTTTTGACTAAGATACACTTCAGTTTTTCGAATTCAAGATTTTTATCGTTCTGGTCACTACATATAGCTTCTATACGATTAAGAAGACATATTTTAATGGAAAAGGCTAGTCCAATTTAGGTAGACTCCTGTGTACGTATTTTTATGATGGTTTCATATTTGTCGTTGCTCCTCTTAAGTCGGGTATCTAGAAGCGGTAATTTACCACTCTTCATGTTCGCAATTACATATGCAATTTCATTATTTTTCAGCTTGATAATGGGAACTCCGTTTTACCGAAACGTCGCGAATTGTTAATAAGGTTGATACCAAAAAGAAGTTTTTCGTTTTTTTCTTATTTAATAATCAATCGAAATGTTAAAATTAATATAACTTACTTTTTGGTTAACATTCAAAAAATATTCAATCTCGCCAAAATTAAGAAAATATCTAAGCGAACTAAAGAGATCCCAATCTGGATTTATCCAAACAAGATTTTTCTTGTAATTCAAATAGACCATGCCATGTTTTTTGATCAATCCACTAAGCTCGTTGCTAAACTCGGATATTGATATGTTTTTTGAATGTACTTGTGCAATAAAGTTGTTAAAACTGCTGTAAGAAAGAAGACGGGTATCGGAGCCAGTTGTCAAATATGTGTATAAAAACAACTTTTCTAACGTATCAACAGAAATTTGAGTCAAAAAACTCGTTATTTGTTCGAATCCATTAAAATCGTTCATTCTCATCTTGTAATTTAAATAGCTTTTTACTAATATCGGTTTTAAATCAGCCGATATAATCTAAACAACAAAAAATTGAGCTTTTGAACCAGCATATTTAAGAATTACTTACATTAGGTTGAGAATTTTGAATTGAATCGACCAAATCGATCGTTAATTTAGCATTACATTCAAGCAAACGAGAGAATACTTTGTAACCTATTAAACCACTTATTTCAATGTTTAAAATAAAATTACTAATGCTCAATTTATTCATGAAGGAACACTTGAGAAAAAATTCAAAAATTCAAATTTTTACAGGTGACAAAGAACTTACGCTCAAATAAGGAGCGACATCTGCTATCTTCATCAAGGATTTGAAATCGAACATTGAATCCCCGGTTAAAATATTATTCAAATTTTGAATCAAATTTGTATTATTTGAAATTAAATTAGCCAAAAGTTGGTAAACTCTTAAATAAATTAAGTTTAAAAAGCTTTGTTTAAAGACTCGAACTTACCTTTCTCTTTCGACCGCATTATCCAAATTCACCGATATATGATTAAAAAACAATGTTTGTTTATCAGTTAGGTTTCTAACTTGATTAAGCACATTTGCATTGTTTAAACTAACTGAGTGATTTAGAAATTGTTCAAAAACTTGTCCAGGACGACCCGTTCCATTTAAAGAACTATCAATGGCAAAATAATTGATGTCTTGTTTGGAAAAAAAGTCTATTTTTTTGATTATGTTTGACAGTTCATCGGGGGTAAATGTATCAAGTTTTGGTCCAAGTTCAGTTACCAGTTGGGATATTTTATCCACTGAGCCATTCAAATGTCTAAACATTTTAAAAATGTCTTTGTAATAGAGTTGTGATGATGAGTATTCATTGAAGAATCGGGAAAAGTTAGATCTGTATGGTTGAAGAATCGAATTCAAGAATGTAGCTGCAGTTGTATTGGTTGTTTGGGTGTTCAAACCAAACGATGATGCAAGTGGTCCTTGAATTTGTACCAATAATCTGTTTACACTCATTATATCAGCTGTGAAGTAATCAATTTTGTTGAATATTTCAAACCAATCAGATGGCAATGGTTGAAATAAGGTAGTAAAATTGAAATTCTCAATTCTTTGATTGACCAATTTAGATGAACTAAAACTACCATTTGCAAGTTGTTCTACCACAAGTTGACACTTGTCTACATTAAAAAAAATTAAAATTGAAATCGACCCATGTTAGAATTTAATACAAACTTGACATGAACAGCATTGATAAGCACAGTACGCCTAAGCTTACTGAAAAATAGAATCTCATAATGATTTCAGTTGTTTTTTTTTTGTTAAGATTTGGGTTTAGTGATTGGATTTTTATACAGAAAATGTCTGAGTTATGATCCAATCAGAACACGGCACATAAAAGATATAATTTTTTCAAAATTTTAAAAATCATGAAATACAAAAAACCTACTTTAATTATTAAACTATATTGATAAAAGGTAGTTAATTTTTGAAATAAAAATGTGACATTTTTAAAAATTGTTTTCTTTAGTGTGGATTTAAAATCATGAAATATAAACACCTATGTTAAAACAAAAGCCATTAAAATTTATTTTTTAAATTATTCTCTATAGGCCTGTAGGCTTCTAAAAATCATTTTTTTCATTTAAATAAAATGTTATAGCAGCTTAATTTTTTCTTCTGAAGCAGGGAGTATCAGTAAGAAAAATTTTCAACACAAGATCCATTTTAAAAAAATTTCATGGTTATACCCCCATCGCTATGGCTTTGTGAATTGTTTAGACAAAAATACAAATTGTACAAAAAATAATTACATACTAGCCTTTAATTTTCTTTCTGATCATATTTATGAGTTGAAATTTTATAAAAATGTGGTACAACTATTGTATCACCTGATAGCTTTTTTTAAATTCTGATAAATCTAATGGCTTTGGAATTATTTGGAAAAAATCCTTTTCTAATTAGTACATGCATTTGCATTGCATAAAAATGCTTAAAAAGCTTTACTTTTAATCGGGTTTTGGTTAGGTTTGTTTGATATTTATTTATTTTTTTTTCTATTCATGTACAAATCAACTTTATCATTTAATGCGGATTTTTCTTAAACGATTCCACTTCCGCTTAATAGGAAATTACCTTCAGGTGATACAAAAGTTGTATCATATTTTCATTAAATTTTAACTCAAAATATTATCTGTAAGAAAAATTAACACTTTTTTAAAATTATTTTTTGTACAAATTGTTTTTTGTTCAAAAATTCACAAAGCCCATCGCTATGTAAGAAAGTGACAGAGGAGTAGAATCTTTTTTTCATTTCAAATAGACAGGTGTGTCTTCCAGACGTGACCAAACGGGGATAAAGTCAGTCAGTGTCTTCCGGCGTGACCTTACAGGGATAATAAATTTGGAAATAGAAAAATTAAGCTAATAGTTCTTTATTTACTAATAAAAGTTTAAAAAAATCTAAAATAATGTCTAAGGATTTGTGGCCCAGCCAACGATTCAATACCTTTATCATGAAACTCTAAATTTTTTGAATTTGAAACCTTCAGGCAAAAATTCTTTATATTGATTTTGTAATTCTTGATTTTCATCTTTGACTGCATCCAACTCTTGAGTCAAATTATCAATTTCTTTTTTAAGACTTTTAGCGTCGGCTATTTTCTTGGATAAATACGCGTTATACTTATTTTCGATCTCAATAAGTTCAATTGTCTCCTTCTTTTTTTTGTTTAAATCACGTAAATGCAAGTCCATTTCTTGTAATTGATCCACTTTAATTTGATCAACGCCAAGTTTGGACAAAAATCTAATTAATCTTCATCATCTGACGAGTTTGTTGGAGTAGCTTTAATTGGTCCAAAACTAAATGGAGTCGCTGTTCCTTTTGGTTTTGGAACTTCGAACAAAGGCGTTGATTGTTTTAACATATCTGTTGGCACAAAAATATTACGTTATTTATTCATTTTAGTAAATTTTTTAAATTTTTCTAAAACTTTCAAAGAAAGTGTAACCAAGAGACTGTAATTAAAAGGTTTAAATTTAATTTATGTTGACAACAAAAAAGCTTTTTCAATTTTGTTAATTTCGACGTTACATTTTATAGATAAAAAGGAAGTTTTTTAAATGTTGTTAATTTAAAAATGTAGAGCCTTTGGAGCCATACGCTTTAAGTTTGCCGATTAATTCGGGGTGTGAAACCAAATCAAAGACTTTCATGAAGTCTAGGAAGAGAATGTCGTGTCTCTAGGATGTTTGTGAGACAAGAATTGGATTTGAAAAAAACATGTTGGGAGTTGTTGATTAGATTGCGTTCCTCTAAGAATCTGGTCATTAAATCTTTAATTTGCTTCTCCATTATTTTACACAAGACCGAGGTCAACGAAATTGGGCGATTTTTTGAAGCAATATTTCTTTGTCCATTCTTGAAGATTGGAGTGATGTTTACATTTAGCCAAATTGATGGTAAAGTTGAACTATCCAAGGACTTCTTGAAAATCATTGAAATGGGAAATGTTTTTCATTTAATTTTATTTCTAAGTTAAAACAAAAAAGACTAATTAAAATTTACATTTACAGTTGCGTATGTAAGTAACTGGCCGTATGGTAGCCGTTTTTAGTCGGCTTCAGTTGTGTCATCATCCATTCTTTGATCAGCGAGATGTCGCTTTATCACATCTTGCCTATAAGTCGGGAAATGACGACCATCGGGTCTGCCAATGATCGGTATCAGCTCTTGACTATTTATTTCGGTACTAACTGGCTCTTGTCAGGTTCTTCAGCACGAACCATAAGACATCTCCTTCGTTGCCAGATGTAATGTATTACATTGGTACCTTTTTGCCCGTCTATCCGATGCTCTGACTGACTGAAAAATAACTGGACGCTCCCCAAAATTTACCACTAATGGTCCTTATTATTTTGAGTCTCTTCGAAGCTCTTTCTATAGTCAAACATTCAGTAGAACACTTATATTTTACTGGTTGTTTAAGGGTTTCTTAACTAGCCGTAACTATCAGAGGTTAAGTATTAAATTAAAGATACTGAAGATTTATTTAAAGTTTATTTAAATTTAAATCAAACAAAATATTCCGTTTACGTAATAATTTACGATTATTGATTATCGTATTGTTTCTGATCCTAATGATATAACTTATTGAAAGATATACAAAATACCTAAGCAAAGTAAAGAAATAAAACAAACGAATACACAGCAAAACACACATAAATCAGAGAAATTACAATTGTAAAAATTGAAAAAGATATTGTGTTACATATATAATCCTGTTTTCTACTGTCATAACATTCAGGAGAATACTTTTCTATGGCTAAATCTATAAATCTACGTAAACTTAAAATAAGAATCTTATGAATATTTGATTTATTGAAATGATTAATTTTTTCTGAGTCATTTATTTTTCATTTAGCTTCCTTCTTGTAATATGTTGCCACTTCTACTTTAATCATTGAATTCACTAGTCATTATTCTGAATCTCTGTTACACAAACACACAGTATAAAAATAGAAAAGAAACAAGATTTCTTTCAGAAAAATGTTGATTCATGTTTCGTTAGGTATTTTCATTTAATTTTTATAACAAAGCCCAATGCTTTTTAAATTGTAACATTTAACACACATTGTTTTAAAACTGCAACTAAATTTTTTCATAAGCTTCTTACAATGAGGTGTGTACCGCCAAAATCAAATGTGATGATCAATTTTCAGTGTTATAGGCCAGGATTCACAAAAGCACTCTTCAACACAAGAAATTTATAAAAAATATTTAGACGTCTATAAATTGCTCATCGACTTTATACTACTTTATACTGATTCAAAAAGTGATCATTTTTTGCGCCAAATTTTTCTATTATACCCATTCTATTTCAACAAACGAAAAACTAATAAAGAAGAAAAGTCTCGATTCATGCACAGCATACACAACTTTATGAGAAAAAATCGTCATGAATTTTCTGTTTTAGACGCGTTTATAAAGTTCAAATTTCCAAATACCCAGTCAGATTTTTTTTAAAGATCTTTAAGAGATTTTTTAGAGATTTTTCTAGAGATTTTTTGGAGAATATTGGACACTTTTCTCTAAAATTCCTTTAAAGAAAATAAGAGATTATTTAAAGATTTTCACTTTTTCTCTATAATTTCATTTTTTTTCTTTAAAATTTATCCAATATACTGTTGTGGTCATTCACGTGTTCCTCTTGTGAACTTTCATGAACTAATGTTTTGGGAAAGCCATCATTGATTTTTGGGAATCAAATGAAAGCTAAAAAGCTCTTGTTGAAGCTTGTAAAATTGTCAATTTGAAGTTGAATATCAGTTCAAAAAGATCAATTCAATCATTTCAAATTATAACTTTAATAGAAATGAAAGTAATATAGAAACTGTGTGACAAAGTCTGTCACATATAATTATTACTTCTGCAATAAGTCTCCAAAAAATGACGCAGTTAAAAATATATAATTTTAATGGTGTGTGATCTGCAATGTGCATTTTGATAATTGCAGAAGTAATATTTAGATGTGACATGCTGTGTCACACCGAAAAATCTATCTCTCCAAACCATTTTCTATAAAGTCTACTCTCGATTTTGTTTACCCTGATTTTGTGAAAATCACTATTTTGTTAAAACAAACTTAGTTCCTTGCTTAACATGAATACTTTTACATGGAAGTGCCGTTCGATTTTGTGAAATTTGATTTTATAAAAACTTACTTTTATTAAAGAAAAAAGTCAACGTTTTGCTCAACTTCTAATACTTTAACATGTTTAATGAGTTTGATTTTGTTTAAGTTTTTTTTCATTTTTGTAATCTCATTAAATTTTCCAAAATGGTTCCCTAAACAATAGACTTAGACTCAAAAAATAAATTTTGGATGACCTCGAAAATTTCGATGGTTGAAAATAGAGAGAAAGTGACGCCATACTTAATCAAATTGCTCAATGCTTTAGAAATATTTGATGCCCTGATGAACCCACTGATTAAAAAGACTTCGTTCAAGCTAAAATGAGTGACATTAGAGGTAGTTTCTCAACATATTACAAAGAGCCTAGTTAGTATGAGTTTATGACAAAGTTTACAAAAGAAAAATTAGTTTTATTAAAAGAAAACTTAAATTCTAATTTTTGAATCATGTAAAATAAAAATATATTTGAATGAAATCATTTGAAGCAATCGATCATTGTTAAACTTAATTTTGTGAAAGCTTTTAACAAAATCGAAATTATTAAAATTTGATTTTGTTAAAATTTTTACAACTCCCCAGAGGTTTCACAAAATCGAGAGTAGACTGTATTACTTTCATTTTTATTAAAGTTCTAATCTGAAATGATCGAATTGATCTTTTTGAACTGATATTCAACTTCAAATTGCCGTAAAATTATATATCATTTGATACCCAAAAATCAATGATGGCTTTCGCAAAACATCAGATCATGAAAGTTGACAAGAGAAACACGTGAATGGCCACCACAATACCAAATCAATTCTATTATTTAATATTCTTAATCAATAAAAATCATGTCAACCGAGTATTTGCCATGAACTTTGTGAGCATCAATGAAAACGTAGCTAATTATTAGTGTAGTGACTTGTAGAGACCTACGAAAGGAATTTAGTATTAACTTTACTTATTAAATTTCGAGCATTACTAACCAGGGAAGAGTCCAAAAAAAGTTACCTTCAAGAGATTTTGCTACAATCTCACTCCGACAAAGAGTAATTGTAAACCGCCCGCTAAAAGATTGAAAACGTTCCCAAGCATAAAAAAACTAAGATTTATTTTTGGGATGTCGTAAAAGCAAAAGCAAAGCGTTTGTTTTCAATTGATCTTTGGAACATAAGTTAGGAATCAATTAGTCAAAAATTAGAAAAAAAAGAATCTCAAAAAACTTACTTTTGAAATTGGTAATTTTTTAGAATATTTCAAATCGTAGGAAAATAGAAATATTTATCAATTAGGGAGGAGTGTTAAAATATTATAATTATAATTTATTTCAAAAAAAAATGAAACATTAAAAATGTACTCAATTACAAAGTTGTTTGTAATTTTATTTCTATTGTATTCAAACAAGTTAATTGATTGAATACACTTATTAAGTTTTGAATAAAAATTGACCATACTTTCCTATATTTTTTATTTTTTGATCAACCGCCTCAAATTTTTAACTTTATTATCATGCGATATTTTTCTCATACTCGGCTTGAATGATCTTGTAGAAATCTTAAAAAAAGTCTCTCTAAAAATAATTGGGATGGTTAAAAATATTTTTTTCTTCAAAGACTCAAAGAAAAATTCTACCCCAGATCCCCAGATCTTTAGAATATTGGCTTGAAAAAATTCAAATTCGACAGTAGTATTCCGCATGATTACAAAAAAAATTTTATATCATTTTCCAATGAATCGTTGAATTTTTTCTAAGTAAAGGAATTAATTTGGAATGGGTTAGCTAAAATCAAAATTATGATTCTGAATACTAAGGATTTCTCGGCTTTCGATTTGTTTGATATACCAAGGTGTCCCAATGACCACTATAAAGTCTCGAATGACATTCTTAATGGGTTTACTATTTCAACACAATCGATGGGAATGGGAATCGACCAAGTCAATTAAGTGTCGAGCTAAAAAAAAAATTAGCATTTCGAAGTTCTTTTAGAGAATATCAATAAATATTTAATTAAAGATTTTTCAAAGAAAAAATAGGGAAAAAAAATATATTTTTTTTGATTTTCTTAAATCTCCATTTAATCTTTAAAATTTCTCTAAAAACATAAAGAAATAATAAAGATTCTTTAAAGGGTCTCTAAAAAATCTTTAGAAAAAATCTTACTGGGTAACCTGTCTATTTATGACATATTGAAATATTTTGATCATCCTTATCAAATAGGCTCGGGTAGCAAGTTATATGATCAATTTGGTCTAACTCTTGGTTGTCTTTCTCTTTTTAAATACCGCAACTCGACTAATTCTCAAGTCATATCTCTATTAGAAAAATGTTATGATGAGTTAAATAAGAATAAGAAAAACAGTTTTTCGGATAGTACAGTGTTTTATATAGCATTCAATTTTATTGGTGAAGATCGTATTGATGAAAAACAACTAGTTCCTCTTATTTCTAGTATTAAAGGTATGGCTGAGATTAGGGTTGGTCGACCGGTTTAAAAAAACCGGTTTCTAACCGGTTATTACGAAAAAAAAATTTCTTTTCCAACCGGTTTGCTTAACCGGTTTTGATTTCTGACCGGTTTAATTAACCGGTTTTTTTTTTTTAACCGGTCTGAAAAACCGGTTAAATTTCTAAAACCGGTTTTTTAACTGGTTTTCATCAGAAACTGGTTCAAATTGAAAAAATTTAGAATGTTAATTATAATGTTTATTAAATTTTATATTTTTTTTCTTAAAAAATTATTATCTGATTGGCCTAAAATACTTTCTAAACTAACCATGATTTTAAACAAAGCAATTCTTCTACCGTATTTGAATGAAGTCTTGTTCTATTTTTATCGATTGTTAGACCACCTAATGAAAAAGTTCTTTCAGAGGGAACACTAGTAGGCATCGACGCTAAGTAATCTTTTGCCATTTTTGAGATAATCGGAAAGCTTTTCTAATTTTCTTTCCACCATTGCAAAACGTCAGCTTCATCTGAATATTCAATCTGCGGTTGTAAAAAATATTTGTCTATTTCTGTTAAATCGTTTGTTCTTGTTTTCGTTACCTTTGAAATCATCCTCTGTACCAACGTTTTATTACCCTCATTTAAATTCTGACTTTCATGATTTATGTTCGTTTGAGTCAAATTTTCATTCTTGTCTTGATAAGTTTCAAACACTTCTTTGAACAAATCCATCGCCCTTTTTTTGTTCCCTTTTCCTTCAATATAGGCGATTTTGAAACGCGGATCGAGCATATGACAAATAATTGAGTAATCTTTTAATTCTGGCCAATAATTATCGAATTTCGTCTTCATCGTTAAAATCGAATCCCAAAAAAACTCATAATCTTTGTTTTTTAAACTAGTATTCAAATGATCTTCTATTTGCTTGAAGCATGGATAAAGTTGGGATGATACAACTTTTTTCTCATACGAAAGATCAATTGTACCTTAATAAATAATGAAAATTTTTATTAATATAAATTCTGCTAGTTTGTTTAAAATGTTTTACCTTGATTAAATGGTTCGAGAAATTTGCAAACATTATTAGCTAGTTTCCAATCTTCATCTTCGATTGGACCATAACCGGTAGCTTCCTTTGAATTAATTAAAACCGAAGCTTCTGACAATGACTCCTTTATTTTTATTGATGTTTTCAACATCTGATGGGTTGAATTTCATCTAATAGGAACGTCGAGTACTATTTTCAAATTAGGTTCATTGTTATTTTTTAATAGACTTTTGAGATCTTGCGACAGTTTTGAGGAATTATGAATCTTTTTGCAGTAGAATCTAATTTTCGATATTGCTTTTGAAATTAATTCGTCGCCCAATCCAGCCTGTACCACCAAATTCAAAATATGGGTCGCACATCTAATATAAGAAAAGCCTTCGCTTTCATTTGTTAGCATTTCAGAAGCTAAAACCATATTCGCAGCATTATCAGTTGTAATTGAATGGCATTTACCTTTTAAACCATAAATATCAAGAACCTTTAAAATAAGAATATAATAAAAAAAAATAATTTTTAGGTTTTAAAAAATTACCTCATCAATAGCTTCCTTGATAAAATAAGCATCATGTGGGTGTGGAAAATAAAAAACATCAAGCAGGAAACTCATCAATTTCCATTCCTTATTTATAAAATGGCTTGTAACTGATAAATAACTATCTTTAGATATTGCAGTCCATATATCTGTCGTTACACCAACCTTTGAATCAAGTAAAGTAAATATGTTCTTTACTTCACATAAGACCTCTTCGAACCTTTTTTTAACCATTTCTCGAACTGTTTTTCGGTCTGGGAGTTTGAACTTAGGGTTTAGGCCGCAAATAAATTTTCTGAATTTTTTATTGTCGGCTAGCGAAAATGATTGAATATCATCAATCAAAAATTCGATAAAAAGATCAGATACTTTATCTTGATCGCCAAAAGCTTTTCTAGTGATCTTGGGGCTTGTTGGTTCTTCTGGAGTAAGCTCAGTCAATATATCATCATTTATATTGTGGACATTAGCTAAATGGGTGGCCAAGCCTCTTGTACCTGTCGTTAGATTATAATCTTTTGAACAATCACCAACTTTGCATAAAATCTTGGTTGTGGTCTTTTCCATATGTTTCCATACAAAACTCTCATTTCTCCGAGTTGCATCATTTTTTCTCTTTGTTGCAGGTGGAACCACATCAGGATTTGTTTCAGACATTTTAATTGAGTTTGGTTGGAGGTAAATTTAATTTTAATTTTAATTTTAATTTAATCAAACATATATTTTCAGAAGCTTTTATATCAAATAATTTTTCTAAGCTTTGTTAAGTTTTATGAGTCCTGGATATCATGTTAAAAAGAGAACAATAAAAAAACGATTTTCATCATGAAAAGAAAGTTTGAAAAATTATTGTTCTTTTTAAATCACACTGAAATGCTGGATAATCATGATTGAAACTTAAAAAATAATCTTTATTTTGTTTCATGAAAAAATATCACTGAGACTTTTCATCAAATGAAAATTTGGCTGTTAGATTTTTGATTTTTTAAATAAATTGGCTTAATGCTTTTTTTCAAAATGATCAGCCAATTTTTAAAACAAGACCTCAGCGTTATAATTTTATTTTTGGAATCTATGTATTAGAAAATAATTTTCTTGATTAAATTTAAGATTGAAAAAAAAACTTTTTATATCTAACCGGTTTGTTTAACCGGTTTTTTGTTTTTAACCGAATTTCTAACCGGTTTTTTTTTCAAACCGGTTGAATTAACCGGTTTATATTCTAAACCAGATTTAGAAAACCGGTTTAGTTAAGTTAACCGGTTTCTGCTAACCGGTTTAAAATCAAACCGGTCGACCAACCCTAATTCTACACATATGTACATGTATGCGACATACAATTTTTGTATATCAAACTCCTGTAATTGTATGTAATAAAAAATTTTAATTTATTCTATGTTACACTCCTGTGGCTTATTTTTTTTCAGTTAGATATCATAGTATAATGAATTGCAAAGGAGAGAGGAGGAGGGTCAAATTTTTGTTTAACTTAGAAATAGCTCCGCCCAATAAAGTAAAAAGTGCAAATTCAAAAAAATTCATAATACATGTATGCAATATTTTTAATTTTTGTTATTTAAAATAAAACAAAGAAAATTTTTTTGTTTAATATTTTTGAATTAGTAATCTATAAACTTTTTAAATTTTTTTTAAATAACGGATTTTCATAAATTCTTAATTTTTTTTTCTTTAAGATAAATTAATGTCTTCTTGTGAATCGGCTTATTAAAGTTTTATCTATTTTTTTGTTTTAATTGTTTTCATATAGCTTCCATCTGAGATACAAACCAAGCAAACAAAACCTTTTTTTTTGGTTAAAGAGACCTAAGCTGAAAGTTTTATTTTCGTATATATTTGTCCTGAACGAAAAGAATACCGAGCTTAAACTTTGAAAATTTTAGTCCAAAAATTAGTAATTAAGCCATTAAAGCCTATCAGATAATGATGAATATTCATATCAAATTTAAATTCTTCCTTCGTAATTCTGTCAAGCTAGATAGAAAGCTGAGAAATTTTTTCCTTTTTCTTAGGGTCATAGGTTTGATTGTAGCTAAGTCCTTTGAATCAAAAGGTATTACTTCATTTATTAAGTCAAGATTTTTCCAACTAAGAAAGAAGATTTTAAGAAGATTTATTGAAGTTTTTACCTAGTTTAAAAACCTTTTAACTGATAGAACTGTTTCTCAGATTAAAAACAAGAGTCTTAAAATTTAGCGTAGCTGCATTAACTTTGAAAATATTTAGATTACTTATATTCATTTCTGATTTAACTTTGATTTTTCAAAAACTTTGCTCTTACTTCCATTTAAATGAAATTGACTTACTTGCTTGATACCCTAGAACTTGAATTGCTTTGACTAGATTAAAAATTAATTGAAATTAAAAAAAAACAAAATAAAGCACTTCACATACATGTCACATAGGTGTCTACTAAAATTTGAACATGAATGTTACATAAATGTATGTCTAAGCATTTACATGTATGCCACATAAAAGAGATAGAAATAATCACATACGTGTGACATAAAGCTCCCACATAGAATGTACATGAAATTTTGTTTGACTGGGGTTGTATCTATCTGATACCTCAGAATCCGATATAAGAAGCTTTTATGTCTAAAATTTGTAATGAAAATTTGATCTTCAATTGGATTTTTTTAAAACCAGGAACCGTGTTTTAGGAAAACGAAATCCGGATCCGTAGATCCAGCATTGTGGAGTTAGTTCAAATATTTTAGTTAAATTTTGAAAAAACGAAGTAATAGTAAACAAAGTAACTTTCATATCTTTCTCTGTTATTTATGTCATTTTTTAAGTCAGCAGTAAAGAGCCCATTTAACCTTTGATCGTTGGTTAAGCGATGAAAAAACGGGTCGTCTCTTAAGAAACGCCTAGGTAAGCCATCGTTAACATCAAGTATTTTTTTTAACTCAATTTTCGTCAATTTTTCTAAGTAATTTATAGTGTTATCTATTTGTTTTTTGTGAAACATAGTTTGTTCTTCATAATTATTTGAAACATGCTTTTTAACAGTTATTTTTCCTTCAATAGAAGCTCCATTTGAAATTTTTAGACACGTAAAGATGAGAATACATATGAAAATATTCTTAAAAATCAACGGTCTTTCTTTAAAAAAAATCATGTCTGGTTCCATTTTTGTTTTTTAATTATCAAAGTTAAAAATATTCAAGTAAAATATGATTTTTATAAGAATTTCTTAAGGGATAAGCAAAAACAGATACATTTCACTAATTGGTATTGGATAACAAAAATTCAATATTTTTGTAAGGATATCAACAACTTTTACATGATTATCTAAACATTTTATTTAAATTTCAAAGGTGGTTTCTCCTTTTTTTAAAATTTTTAAATTTCTTGGAAAATTGAAAGATAAATTTTAGACATTTTAGATAACATTAAATCAAAATTTAATTTAAAATTTCAAAAGTATCTTATTTTATCAACTGCGATAAAAAAATATTAAACATTGTTGAACAATTTATCAAGAAAGCGTTGTAATGATCAAATTTCAAATTTTTCGGACCAAATGTCTTTCTGCTCGTTTCGTAATTAATCTTACCAAATGTTTTAAGCAATCATCTATACATGTTTTGCGATCCACACAGCCTCATCTATCCCAATACAAACAATTGTATTATCATCAGATATTCCATTTTTTACTATATTCATTTACAGTTAAATATTATCTGGAGACATCTCCATCGATTTTTAAGAATTCAAATATTATTAAAATGATGATACTTGGACTGAGCTCTACTCTCTTTAAACACAATCAACTTGGATTCCATTAAATCTCAAATGTTATATATTTTTACTTGGAATTTTACAGAGGGTACATCGATTCAAAACTTTTAGATCAAAATGTATTTGGTTCAATTAAATATTTAGAGGCTAAAGGAAGTGTGACCAAAATTGATAAAAATGTGTTCAAAGTGTTTACCAATTTGGAACAAATCGAAATCGAAATAGATTATGTGAACCAAATTTATGATTTTTCATTCAAAATTTCTTTAATGAATTCAAATTTGGATATTCAAGACCAAGATTTTTGTAATTTTAGATCTCTCAAGGGGTTTCTAGAAGCAAACAAAAGTCAAATATCAAATTGCTCTTGCACTTTGAATTGGATTTTAGACTTCAAGTCTCCATGTAAGGAGATCTTATGTGATTTTGACACAATGATCAAAAATTGTAACCCCACTAGTCATTCTTTACATTCAGATCTAGACTATTTATACACAACTGAAATCATTAATTTGTTCACATCTTTATTGGCACCTTTATTTTGCATTCTAGGCTTAATCGGTAATGCTATAAACATCAAAATATTATCATCCAAAGAACGTCAAGTCCAAGACGAACTCAAAAGTCTAATGTACAAACTCATGTTTTACAAATATATACTGAATCTTATCTTTTGCTTCATCTATTTGTTTCATTTAATCAACATTTGTGTCGGTCAAAACGGGATCTATTTTCCTTCAATAGGACGTAGTATACCCTCTCAATATTTTGAGATTGTGTTTACATTTGTGTTTGTTCCCCTTCGAAATACATTCTTTGGTTCGACAGACTCTGCTCTAATACCAAATAATCGTTTTATAAAATTCAAAGCCAAAAAATTGTTTTATTTTGTGTATTTTTCAGTTAGTTTTATTCTCAATGATGTTTGTTTATTAATCGGAATCGTGGTTGTTGATTTTATAGTTTTACTGAGATTTCGTACCAAGATAGGTATCAAAGAATTGATGATCAACTCCACAAAGATGGTCAAGATAAAAAAAAATCAATTCAGATTAACATTTATTGTTTGTTTAAATCTTCAATTTACAGTAAAAATTCGATTATACAGAGCTCGATTATACATAAATTCGTTTAAACATAATCTTGAAAAAGTATGACGACAAAATAATTGTCTTAAGTTTTTCTATGAACCTCGATTAAAAAATCATAAAAAAGTGAATACCTAAAATTATCGTAACACATAAATTTTTTTTCTTGATGAAAGGGGACCAAGCTAGATTTTTAAATTTTATTTGAGTTTTAGAAATAAGAAAACCTTAGACTTTTCATGAAGCAAATCTTAAGATAAGAGTCAGATAGTCTTCTAAAGAGAAAATCATCAATCTTGAAAATCGAAGTTTAAAAGCCGCTAAAATCGTTGAGCAATCTTTTTAATTAAAAGTCGGTATGGAAAACTTAAAATTATGCTGAGTTTTAAGTTTTAAAGATGAAATTATAAAGAAAATCGCCTATGAATACAACATCGGAGTATCGGCTGTTTATCAAATTGTCAGAACACTTACTTACTCATTGAACACCAAAACACCGCGAAGAGAATCCAAACAGTCCATTGTGGAAAGTCTTCAAAAAACTAACTTTTTTATATAAATTTTTTTTTCAATAAGACAAAAAAAAAATTTCATTATGCATATTCGATTTTACATAAAATTCGCTCGAACATAAATCTCAAAATTTTTTCATTATGTATAAGCGAATTTTTACTGTATTTTGATATTTTGAGCGTTTGAATTTGGTACTGCTTTATTTATTATGATAATAAGTTTATCAATGTGTCCGCCATTGACTAAAATTTTTACTAATGTATTTATTACAGGTAACTTGTTTTATCTAATGTCATGTTCATATTCAACTGTAATTTATTATTATTTGAACAATGTGTTTAGAGGTTTGTTTAAAAAAGAATTTTTTCAAAAATTAAAATAAAATTTTTAATTTGGCTTATTTTCTTTTAATGACCTCCTCCAGCAGCCTAAACAACATGTCTTTCAATTCATTTTATAAGTCGTAAATATATTGGTCAGTTAAAGTAAGTCTATTTTATTTTATGAAATAAGTTGAATTGTAAATCCAAAAAATAAACATTGCCGTTAACCATGCCGTGGCCAGTCCCAAGCCTGGATGTGAAAATGGGAGGGGCGGCAATGTTGCTGTCATTCTAACACCGTTCTAAATGTGCTGTATTACGGGTACGTGGGTCTACGGATCGCGTTCGAATCTTGTCGTATTGGGGTGCCGCTGGCTTTGACCATCACTACGTATAGCAGCCTGGGAACGGGCGCAAGAACTTGTTTTACAGCAGACCCATTTAGCAATAGGTGTAGCCTTAGTGACAAAGTTAAGTATTCTCCTTCGGGTTAATACGCTTGGTTTGTGGTTCCAGGCTAGTCTGAATAGTTGTCGAGTTCGCAGCTTCGGCTCGGATGAGTGTCGCTGTTTATGATGAACGTCCCACAGTCACTGGGGTGGATGGCAGTAGCATAGTCGTAACCATGCCATGGCCGGTTCCAAGCCCGGATGAGAAAATGGGAGGACGACTTGTCAATTTTTTGGTCACATGACTGAGAGTAAGTATTCTAAAGGAAGGTCCGAGTTTAGAAATTGAGTCTCTCAGGACTCCGAAGATTTGACACAGAGTCAAACGAGTCTTTAAACATACAAGATGATAGATTCAGAGTGGTTATCATTGGACACGACTCTGTGATTATCCGTAACAGGCTTGAGTCCAAGTACTGACAATTGTTAACTTTTAAAACGGTCAGTTTAGCACAAGATGACTTTGCGAACCTTAAAAACTAATCTTAAAAATCGAGTCCAAAGATTGGAAGCTCTTACTTTTCAAACACGGACGGGGTTATCCGTTTAGTCCAAGACAAGTCTAACTCTTTAACACTGTCTGTTAGATCGGTCATAGTCTCCAAAAATTGATTGTCTATCTTCAAGTCATAAATTAAACACTGAAAGTTTGAGGATACAAGAAAGGGTTAGTTACATGATTCCAATAAGGTTTGAGTTCGAGTTATTTGAATAAACTTTTATGACTACAAAACGAATAAAATCGTTATTGGCTTTAAATTCTTCTCATTTTTTTTATACTTATTCTTAATAGTTGAGTAAACCTTGAAAAAAAATATGCTTTAAATTCTCTTTATTCGGTATGATCACTCCTGGAAGACACTGACTGACTTTGAGTTCCGTGTGGTCAAGCCCAGATTTATATAAACCTAAACTTTATTTTTGATTAGAGAACATATGGTCCATGGTGGACAAAACCATCAAGTGAAACAACCAACGACCAAGCGACCTTTGTTTATTACTCAAGACTTTAGCATAGTGGCATATTTTGTGGCATAGTCGTAATCATGCCGGTTCCAAGCCGAGATTAGAAAACGACTTGTCATTTTTAAAACACAAAATTCAAGGTTCTCGAAAAGATTATCAGCAGAGATGGTGAGTGGACTGACTTTTAAAAAATAAATGTAAAAAATTTATTTCTAATAAAGTTAAAAACCCATTTATCAATATGTAATAACTTAGTAGTAGTAGTAGTAGTAGTTTAAACTGCAACTTGAGATAACTCAAGTAGAGCTCTACTGAGCTATAGCAGTCGCTTCAACACGTTCCAACAACCATTCATCAAGCTTGGCTTTAAAACTATTAAGGTTCTTTGATTCAATCAAATCTTGTGGAAGCTGATTCCAATGGTTCACAATTCTATTTGTAAAAAAGTTATATCTCGAAGGACAATTTTTTACCTGTTCACGAGTTAAACACTTGTTATGTCTTCTTAAATTGTAATTTCTATAGCCATCTTTGTTGTTTAAGTTGTAATTAACACCCCTCTTTAAATTGATAATCTCCATTTTGTTTATTAACTTATACATTTGAATAAAATCACCACGCAACCTTCTTGTTTCTAAATTTGTCAAATTTAACTTTGATAACCTTTGTTGATATTCAAGGTTGCGTAGCTCGGGGACTAATTTGGTCGCTCTTCTTTGTACTTTTTCAATTTCGTTTATATCTTTTTTTAGAAACGGACACCAAGAGCTAATAGCATATTCTAAATGTGGCCGAACAAGAGACGAATAAAGTAGTTTAATTACATCATGTTTCGGGTACTTAAAAGACTTTCTAATGCACCCTAAAATACGGTTAGCTTTTGACGTTGCATACTTGACCTGGGTGTCCCATTTTAAATCATTTTGAATGTATATACCCAAATCCCTTTCACAATTCGATTTAACTAGTGGCTGAGAGTGTATAGTATAGTCAAACTTTGTGTTGTTATTACCTATGTTAAGTACTTTACATTTTTCAACGTTTAATTGCGTTGACCAATCATTTGATCACTGACAAACTTTATCAATATCACCTAGCCCATCACCAAAACCAAAAAACTTAAGTTTATGTATTAGCTTCTTGTGTGAAACTTTGTCAAAAGCCTTAGCAAAATCGGTGTATATTATATCAACAGGAAAACCGTTTTCAAACTTTCTTTTCATGATGAAAATCGTTTTTTTATTGTTCTCTTTTTAACATGATATCCAGGACTCATAAAACTTAACAAAGCTTAGAAAAATTATTTGATATAAAAGCTTCTGAAAATATATGTTTGATTAAATTAAAATTAAAATTAAAATTAAATTTACCTCCAACCAAACTCAAAACCTCAAACCAAACCAAATTAAAATGTCTGAAACAAATCCTGATGTGGTTCCACCTGCAACAAAGAGAAAAAATGATGCAACTCGGAGAAATGAGAGTTTTGTATGGAAACATATGGAAAAGACCACAACCAAGATTTTATGCAAAGTTGGTGATTGTTCAAAAGATTATAATCTAACGACAGGTACAAGAGGCTTGGCCACCCATTTAGCTAATGTCCACAATATAAATGATGATATATTGACTGAGCTTACTCCAGAAGAACCAACAAGCCCCAAGATCACTAGAAAAGCTTTTGGCGATCAAGATAAAGTATCTGATCTTTTTATCGAATTTTTGATTGATGATATTCAATCATTTTCGCTAGCCGACAATAAAAAATTCAGAAAATTTATTTGCGGCCTAAACCCTAAGTTCAAACTCCCAGACCGAAAAACAGTTCGAGAAATGGTTAAAAAAAGGTTCGAAGAGGTCTTATGTGAAGTAAAGAACATATTTACTTTACTTGATTCAAAGGTTGGTGTAACGACAGATATATGGACTGCAATATCTAAAGATAGTTATTTATCAGTTACAAGCCATTTTATAAATAAGGAATGGAAATTGATGAGTTTCCTGCTTGATGTTTTTTATTTTCCACACCCACATGATGCTTATTTTATCAAGGAAGCTATTGATGAGGTAATTTTTTAAAACCTAAAAATTATTTTTTTTTATTATATTCTTATTTTAAAGGTTCTTGATATTTATGGTTTAAAAGGTAAATGCCATTCAATTACAACTGATAATGCTGCGAATATGGTTTTAGCTTCTGAAATGCTAACAAATGAAAGCGAAGGCTTTTCTTATATTAGATGTGCGACCCATATTTTGAATTTGGTGGTACAGGCTGGATTGGGCGACGAATTAATTTCAAAAGCAATATCGAAAATTAGATTCTACTGCAAAAAGATTCATAATTCCTCAAAACTGTCGCAAGATCTCAAAAGTCTATTAAAAAATAACAATGAACCTAATTTGAAAATAGTACTCGACGTTCCTATTAGATGAAATTCAACCCATCAGATGTTGAAAACATCAATAAAAATAAAGGAGTCATTGTCAGAAGCTTCGGTTTTAATTAATTCAAAGGAAGCTACCGGTTATGGTCCAATCGAAGATGAAGATTGGAAACTAGCTAATAATGTTTGCAAATTTCTCGAACCATTTAATCAAGGTAAAACATTTTAAACAAACTAGCAGAATTTATATTAATAAAAATTTTCATTATTTATTAAGGTACAATTGATCTTTCGTATGAGAAAAAAGTTGTATCATCCCAACTTTATCCATGCTTCAAGCAAATAGAAGATCATTTGAATACTAGTTTAAAAAACAAAGATTATGAGTTTTTTTGGGATTCGATTTTAACGATGAAGACGAAATTCGATAATTATTGGCCAGAATTAAAAGATTACTCAATTATTTGTCATATGCTCGATCCGCGTTTCAAAATCGCCTATATTGAAGGAAAAGGGAACAAAAAAAGGGCGATGGATTTGTTCAAAGAAGTGTTTGAAACTTATCAAGACAAGAATGAAAATTTGACTCAAACGAACATAAATCATGAAAGTCAGAATTTAAATGAGGGTAATAAAACGTTGGTACAGAGGATGATTTCAAAGGTAACGAAAACAAGAACAAACGATTTAACAGAAATAGACAAATATTTTTTACAACCGCAGATTGAATATTCAGATGAAGCTGACGTTTTGCAATGGTGGAAAGAAAATTAGAAAAGCTTTCCGATTATCTCAAAAATGGCAAAAGATTACTTAGCGTCGATGCCTACTAGTGTTCCCTCTGAAAGAACTTTTTCATTAGGTGGTCTAACAATCGATAAAAATAGAACAAGACTTCATTCAAATACGGTAGAAGAATTGCTTTGTTTAAAATCATGGTTAGTTTAGAAAGTATTTTAGGCCAATCAGATAATAATTTTTTAAGAAAAAAAATATAAAATTTAATAAACATTATAATTAACATTCTAAATTTTTTCAATTTGAACCAGTTTCTGATGAAAACCAGTTAAAAAACCGGTTTTAGAAATTTAACCGGTTTTTCAGACCGGTTAAAAAAAAAAAACCGGTTAATTAAACCGGTCAGAAATCAAAACCGGTTAAGCAAACCGGTTGGAAAAGAAATTTTTTTTTCGTAATAACCGGTTAGAAACCGGTTTTTTTAAACCGGTCGACCAACCCTATGTAGAATGCATGTCACATTTTTTTTTGTTTGACTGGGACCTCTTCTTATACTTTTTCAAAAACTTATGTTTATGTTTCATTATTTTTCAATAAAAAAAATATTTTACTTGAAGCCGCTAAAGCGATTTGATCTAAGCAGAGTATTAATTCGTCCATTAATTCAGATCTTTATACGTGTTCGATACCAATCGTCAATCAGAGATTTAAGTAATACTAGGGATATGGATCACTGTGAAATAAACAAAATGGAAGCCTTGAAAAGCCTTAAGTTCACCAAATGCGATAGATAGAAAGACCCTTCGGGCTTTCTAGTTACAATTAAAAAGAAAATTATCTTAGTGAATTAGTTAAAGTTAATACAAGTCTTCCAAATTATTGTTACGACACGATTGACCTTGGAAAATTCTTGGAATGGTCTATTTCGTAAAACCAAATTATTTTTTAAGATTTAAAATTATTGGTTAAGCATCAATAAAGAAAATTTTACCGACCAAACGATGAAAAAAGGTCAATCAATGCCAATTCATGTATCTTGTCTAGCTCTTAAAAAAAGGATAATTTTAATACAGAGTTTTTATTTATCTCTAACCGATGAGAACATAAGCTTATTCTAAAGCGGTTTCTTGAATCAGATTTTCATCTTTGTGAAACTAGCTAAAAAAAAAGGATAAGAAAGTTAAATTTTAAAAGTCTTTAATTTACCGCAAAAATTTGAAAAACTATGATCAACTTACAAAAATAATTAGAAAATTTTAAACTCACTTAAACGATTGTAAGTAGTAAAATGTCATTATATACTTGTTGTACGTTACAAATTAACATAATTTAATTTTAAATTTTTATTGAGAATTATTTGATGTTAAAAAATTACCACATATCAGACAATATCATTTTCATTTAAGCATTGGACCAGAGATAGTGACTCAAAAATTTGACTCGAGTCAAATGTGACTCAAGTCAGATTTGAGTCCTTTTTTTTTTGACTTGAGTCAAGTCATTTTTTTCCTGAAAAATTGACTCAGACTTAGTGTCCGAGTCAACAAAAAAAAGGTGACTCAGACTCGAGTCGAGTCGCTGTCATTGAAAAATGACTCAAAATGACTTTAATTTTTTAAAATCCATCTCATAACATTTTTTACTCAGAGATCTCAACTTTAACTAAAAGTTCAACTCATTTTAATTGAAAACAGTCTGATCATATGAATATTATTAAAGAATGGTAAGGAAAATTTCATTTCAATTCTTTTTTAATAAACTGGCTTAATATTTCCAAATAAATTAGAACATCAGAAAAAAATTTCTCTTGCTAGATGGTGCTAATCTAAAATAAAAAGCTCAAACAAGGCGTACATTTTTCATATCACTTTAAGTTCACTTCTTACATTGAATATTTTTAACTTTGTTTATTAAAAACCAAAATTAGTTGGAAGAAATTAAAATGGAACCACACAGGAATTTTTTTAAAGAAAGACCGTGGATTTTTAAGAATATTTTCATATGTATTCTCATCTTTACGTGTCTAAAAAATTCAAATGGAGCTACTATTGAAGGAAAAATAACTGTGAAAAAGCATGTTTTAAATAATTATAATAATCAATATCAACAAATCAAAGACCAAATAGATATTACAATAAGAATATTAAATGGAATGACGAAAACTAATTTAAATAAAACACTTGATACTAACGATGAATTTAATGAAATTCCCTATCGACCCACAACTGACCATCAATTTTTCCATCGTTTAAGAAGAGATGGAAGGTTACATGGGCTCTTTGCTGCTGACGAAAGAATTAATGGAAACCTAGAAGGTGCAAGAACGATATTTGGCTACAACAACACGAGAAATATTGTTTTTTATGGAATAGGTAAATTGATATAATTTTTAAGCATAATTTAATACAATTAATTTTTATTAAATTAAAGGAGACTATCACATAGATGAGAGAAGTCTCGGAGATGTAGTCAGTGGTATATTTAATCCTAATATATATATAGAAGTTTTTAACAGCAGGGGTCAAAAAATCGGAATAAAAAGATTTCCTTACAGAAATCAAAATGAAGCTCCTCTTAATCCAGTAAATAACTCACCAACTGGCATGTAAGATGAAATTTATCTAGAAAAATCGAATTTAATTAAATATTTCTATTTTGATTTATTTGTTTAAGTCGACATCCTTCGAATACACGTAATAACGATCGTACATCTTTGACCAGAGATAATTTACCGCAAAATATTCATTTTAATCCAAATATCTCACCAACTGGCATGTAAGATGAAATTTATCTAGAAAAATCCAATTAAATTAAATATATATATTTTGATTTAATTGTTTAAGTACCAACCCTTGGAACGCGCAAAGCCCAGGAGGTTTATCGCAAAGAATTCGTAATCAAATCAATGACTCACCAACTCGCATGTAAGATGAAATTTATCTAGAAAACTCCAATTTAATTAAATATTTATATTTTGATTTTATTGTAAAGTAACAACCCTTGGAACGCGCAAAACCCAGGAGGTTTATCGCAAAGTTTTCGTAATCAAAACAATGACTCACCAACTCGCAAGTAAGATGAAATTTATTTCAACTGTTGTAGACACATATGAAGAAGTACAATCTACAACTAGTGCAACTGAGACTGTAAGCCGTAAGCGTGGTGAAGGGTAAAGGGGCTTTGAAACACTTTTAAAAGATTATTGTGACAAAAAAAACATATTTTGCTTTTATGTAAATTTTTTTTTATGCTTTAAAAAATAAAATCTTTGTGACAAAACAATATCCTCATACTTTGTCAAATTAATCTCTTTTATTCTTTAACTTGTCATAATTAGCTAGCCATTTTTAAGTCTTTTAAATTGAACTTGTCAAAGTTAGCGTATACCTCTTAGAACGTCTTTATTTTATAGCTTTGACTAGCCGTAAGAGCTTGCGCTGTACAGTAGTGACGAGATTGGCTGACAATAACTGGTCATTGAGTTGATAAGTACGTGAGTAGCAAGAGGCAAGCATTTTTTCGTTGGTATCAAATGTCAAGAACGAAATTAACATAAAGTGGAGTTCATATGATCGCAATGGTTCTCGAATTCAACTTCTTTAAAATTAAAGAAATTAGTCTTGAATTAACTTTATTTTAGTTTATAAAAAAATATTGTAACTGAAAACTGACTAGTTTACAAAGTTAAGTATTCTCCTTCTTAGAGAGTATGCTTGGTTTGTGGTTCCAAGCTAAGTCTGAATAGTCGTCGAGTTCGCAGTCTTGGACTCGGATGAGTGACACTGTTTATGATGAACGTCCCACATGGCCGCTTCGTTGATTAAAATAATCGAGACGTGTAAGGGGTTAAAGTATCTTAACTTGAGTTCTTGTACTCAAGTGACTGATTTTGATGGTGTTATGAGTTGTATAGGAGATAATTTGGTTGGATTAGAGGTTTTAGGTTTATGGCGAGCTTATTCATTGACTAACTTTGGTCTTAGAAAGCTTGCGACTGGTTGTAAAAATTTGAAGGATTTGGACATCGGGTGGTGGTAAGTGAGTCGGTCATTTAAAAATTTTCAAGATAAAATCATTTTTTTCTCAAAGCAAAAATGTGACCATGTTTGAATGGCTCAGAATTTTGGTTGAAAACTCAAAAAATTTGCGTCGACTATTCTTGACTGCACTTAAGATGGCGGATAATGAGATTCAATTGATAGCGAGAAATAGTAAATTATTAGAACAATTGGACATTTTGGGTTCACCATCAGTTTCAACTGAAAGCATTGAACTGTAAGTCTACGATAATGATTAATCAAAGTTGGCTTAAAATTTGTATTCGAAAAGGATTCTAAAGAATTGTAGACAACTTAAGCTATTGGACATTTCGTTTTGTTCGAATATAGACATTATAAAAATTAAGAGCATAAAAGAAGAGTTTAATCCAAATTGTTCGATCAAGCGGAGTTTTACAAATAATAATTAAAAAAGAAAACTTTTTTTTATTGAATTATTGGTTTTTGAAAATAAATTTTTTTTTCTAAATTCGACCTTCCAGTAGAAGACTTACTCTCAGTCACGTGATCAAATAATTGACGAGTCGTCCTCCCATTTTCTCATCCGGGCTTGGAACCGGCCAAGGCATGGTTACGACTATGCCACTGCCATCCACCCCAGTGACTGTGGGACGTTCATCATAAACAGCGCCACTAGGGTTACATATACTGCTAAATTGGTCTGCTGTAAAACATGTTATTGCACCCGTTCCCAGGCTACTATACGGAGTGATGGTCAAAGCCAGTGGCACCCCAATGCTTGAAGCTTTTTTGGTGAGGGTCTCGAGTGCATCAAGACACTTTTTTGGATTTGATCTTTCGATTGAACAGAGAGACTTTCTTAATATCATCTTCAAGTGAGTATTGAGAATTAAAACGTCGAAAGTAAAGGATACACACAGATAGTGAATTTTCTATAAAGTTTCGGCTTCTGAGAGCAAACTGGCGGAGATAAAATAAAATATTTTTAGTCTTCTATTATGAAATCACCATTTTTATTTCCGAAAAATTTTCTTTTTTAGCAAACAATGAGTGTCTCTTAATTTTGAGAAATAAACAAAAGAGGTATGAATTAGAGATTAAATTAAGTGTGTGGGTGAAAAGGGATTGAAAGACTAACGACTCATTCGAGTAAATTATTTTGAAACGTAAAAATATTTTTATTTTTTAAATTTTATTTCATTTGAAAATTTATTAGTTTTATAGATTCGAGGCAATTATAAAATTTATTTCCAAATACATATCTCATTCCGAGAAGCAGTAACCAAATCACCATTAGGAAGAAACGTCGTTTGAATAATCTTATCTTTATGTGACTTTGAAGTTGTTAAAATTGAACCATCATTTGGATTCCAAACTTTTAAAGTCTTATCCAATGATCCACTCAATAAATTACCATTGTCTAATACATGCAAACAACCATAAGGACTAATAGCACCACTATGTCCAGTTAGAACCCGAATTAAATCACCTGTTTCTAAATTACGAATCTCTATATTACCATCAACTAAACCACTTGCCAGATACCCATTCTTAAGAATAGCTATTGACGAAACACGAGATGTATGAGTTATACTTTTAAGAGGTTCACTGTTTGAAGTATTCCATATTTTAACTGTTTTATCATCTGAACAACTAACTAAATTTTCATTTGGTAAAATTAGTATTTGATACACTCTGTTAATATGACCAACTAATCGTCTTTTAACTTGACCATTTTGTGAATCTCTAATAACTATATCATAATTTGTGCTTCCTCCTTGTCCGATAACTAAATCATCATTTTTTAAGACTGTCAAACATTGAAATGATTCGTTTGTTTGAATAATTCGTTTCAATGGGTCTCCTTGATTCACCTTTAAATCCCATATTAAAATTGCTTTGTTCTTATAGTATCCAGCCACAAGATCACCATTTGACAAAACACCAAAAACAAATGGTTGAAAATGAACACTTGTAAGATTTCTTTTGATGATTCCATTTTGAATATCCCATATTTGAATAGTTGACCCGAATGATCCTCTTACCAACTCTCCATTTGGCATTGGAAACACTCTTTGCCAGTCATTTGATACTGGAATATTCAACTTGAGAATTCCATCAAAATTATACACTTGACTAATTGTACTTGTGGGAGTTGTTTGTATTCTTTAATTATAAAAGTTAATTTAATATAAACCTCTTCTTTTTTAACTTTTTGACCTATTTGCCATTGTTTTACGTTTAATTTGAAAACCAGCAGAGAACCAATGTAAATGGAGACCAGATAGGCCCTACTTTTTGCTTTAACAAGACTGTTCCCCTCACAACAAATCCCTTTTAAGATGATGAACGCCTAAGTCAAAATCACTTGTTTCTTTTTCGAATTTAATTGAAAAATTTTCAACTGGTTTTCAAAATTCAAATAAAAAAAATTTAGTGACCTCTTAAAATATTATCTTATAAAATCAAAAATAACAATCTGCGTAATTTTAAATAGAAATAAAAACCAAGTTACCTGGTGTGATCAGTCGTTCTTATAGTCGATGTATGTGTTGTTGTCAATGGTCGTGTTGACGTTGAAGCAGTTTCATTTGATAAGCATGAACAATCTTGTATGAAAGTGGATAATTTTGAGGTATACAATCTAAATTTTTTTTTAAATAGAACCTCGTATTCTATTCTTTTAACTCTGTTTAGCGTGATATCTTTTGAAAATTTTGATTTGATAAGACGTGATACTCTAATTGATTTGGGTACTATTTTTTCACCTTGAAACTCCCAACTTACTTTATCATCTGTTAATTTATTTAATTCTTTAAGTTGATCATTCAGGGACTTGTTTTGTTTCGACCAACTTTCTGTTTTTTTTTCCAATTCACTACTTGAATGACCGTAACTGGCCCCAAATAAACCAAAATTCATTCCGACTTCAAAGCTATTACTGTTACCTGATTCATTTTCATTGCTTCCTCCACTGTTATTTTCTTGGTTTAAAACAATGTATTTTTTTGAGCCTTCTGACCTTACTTTAAATATGTTTGAAAGCTCTCGTTTAATAATATCCGGTTGCAAATCATTGTTAAAATTGTACCCGGATAAAGAGTTAAGAGCTTCGTCAATGCTCACATGTTTAAAGACAACGTCAGATGTTTGCTTGATAAAATCGTCGATAAAATTTTGAGAAAATTGTGATTCAGACATTTGATACTCTTCGTTAATATCTAGGTTTGAGAATATTTCCGATGCCAAATGTGACATTTGATCTCTACTCACATAAACAGAACTTGCAGGTCCAAACACTTTATCCTCAAGACCTAAATTTTGAAGCTGTTGAGCTTTTATTTGAAGTTTGTTTACTTTTGTATTTTTTCCGTTGACCATGAAATCACATTCAATAATTGGCTCCCATGCCCTACCTAGATCTTTTAATTTTTTTTCAACCCTTAAACGATTAACACTATCGGGAGCTTCCATAAAATCAACACGAATAGGAGACTCTTCAAGCATCATTGCATTTCCACTTAAAATAACCTGTTTGCCTTCATCATCAAAAAATTTAATGAAACAATCGAATTTGGAAGGTACCAAACTGATAATTTGAGTGGGTAAAACATCAATTTCGTGTTTTTGCTTCACAAGTTGAACAAACTTATTTCTATGAACATCTGTTAACATATTTACACTGAAATAGAAACCTTCTTGATGAAATTTTAAAAAATTGGTTTCGTTGTCTGCTACTACCAGTTGAGGCACACCCAATGAAAACCATTTTAATTGATGGTATTTTGTTTTGCTTTCTTTTTCCAAGATTGATTTTGAACCCGTTGATAAAAATGCCTCTAAATGAATCATTCGATTTTCGGTCCTGTAATCACCAACCAAATCAGTTATACCAAAACTTATGTCTTTACCAGACGCTTCGTCTGTCAACTCAACATTGTAGTGAGTTAAAACACAAAATAAAAACAATAAAATACAAAGTTCTTTTGAATTCATTTTTTAATAAAATGTAAAAAAAAACAGTGTTGATATTTATAACAAGTTAAATGTTCTTATCATTTTAAAAATGTATTTAATTAAAAAAAAGGGAATACTTTTATCTTTTTTGAAAGAAATTAATTTGCTATTTTAACAAAATTTGATTCCGTGGTCTTTGATTTCATTTTAAACATTTTCAATTTTATTTATTTTTGTTAAATAATACTTTTTACCTCCCTTTTTTTTAAAGCTAGGTTTCAAATTCTTTATTTTTAATTTGATTTTCATTTTTCAAACTTTACAAGACATCATATTCACTATTCGACGTCTACTTTACGGATGAGTGAATAGTCAATAGTTCCCCTAAGATTAGTGAGGATTTGCTTTGCCTGGGCACAGCATCGAGTCGCCCTCCCATTTTCTCATCCAGGCTTGGGACTGGCCACGGCATGGTTACGACTCTAGTTGCTGTGGGACGTTCATCATAAACAGCGTCACTCATCCGAGTCTAAGACTGCGAACTCGACAACTATTTAGACTTAGCTTGGAACCACAAACCAAGCGTATTCTCCTAAGAAGGCGAATACTTAACTTTGTAAACTAGGATAAACAGTTACATTATCACCTTCCCATTGCCAAATCCGGACAGGACAATGTATGGTATGGTTACGATGTTGAAAAAAGATTGCATTTTAAAATTAGGAAATTATTTATTTGCGATTAAAAAAATTGATAAAAAAAATTTTTGATTTTTTTGTCTGAGTTTGAATAAAATAATTTAAAAAAAAAGAAAGAGTTAAATTCATTTGTTAAATCGAGAGTAAATAAAAAAAAATTAAAAAAAAAAAATTCAACAAATTCATATTTTTTATCGTTCAATTTGGTTCCTAAAATACACCGGGAATTAAAAAAAAAAAGTATCAAAAATTCTAAAATTCTAAATATACGTTGTCTTGTTATCACTTTCTTTTTTGAGATTCGATTTTTGTTGTCCACATCGTTCAAATTGTTTTCTTATATTGGGTACACTCCAAGTCACACCAGCTAGTTCCAAATCACACACTGACTTGTTCTTACTCGAATCACTGTTATTATTATCATCCATTTTTTTGAATAAATTCAATGTAGTCGCGTCTATGCTAACCCTATTTTGACTTTGTTTGACCCGTGTCACCTCTTGGTTCGGAATCAAAGTAACTATCGACTTTCGATTCATCTCATTCTTTTTATACTTATTCTCAATGGTTGAGTAAACCTTGGACACAAATCTTGGCTTTTCTTGGACCTCATTCGAAAATATATAATGCATACTTTTACGGTCCTTAAATTTTTCTTCAATTTTATCCTGGTCGTTTTTTAATGACAGACTCCTCTTTACGATCGGTTTGACTTCTTCGTCATTAAACAAATTAACAACCAAGTCCTTTGAATTTTGTTCAACTGGGTCAAAATTATACCTCACTCGCTCATAGGGGACGTACACAGTCGATGAATGTCGTGTTTGATTCGTCAAATCCCCTAAACCAGTGTCCACAAAACTCCCAAAATCAAAATTATTTTTTTCATCGTAAAAAATTTTAACAATTGATTTTCGACTTGCATGAGGTCGGGTCTTTTGATTTTTGTTAGTCTCTGTTGATTTTGTTTCTTTGACCTCCGGTGCGAGAGGTGCAATTGATTTTGATGAAAATCGTTTCGAATTCTTTCGTATAAACTCGTCTATCTTTTTGTTCAACGTCAAATCGTAGTAAGCGTCGGACTCGGAAAATTGTTTCATTATTACTTTTTTATCCTTTTCACATTTGTTCGATTTTTCACTCTCAAGATCACTGATTGTTGGAATTGATAGCCCAGAGTCAACACTGAGAGTATTCGAGACAGATCGTGTTTGTTTAAAATTTTTGTTTTTTGTAAATTTTTTGTTGTAGATAATATCCTCGTCGTCATCATCTGTTGGTTCGTAGTCATCGTCTGATACAAAGTATTCGAATATGAATTTGTTATCGCTTGTTCGTCGTTCGTTTGAGCTAATCGATTCGGATTTAGGATAATAGAAATCAATGCTTTGGGTCATCTCAGTCAAATTTGAGTCCAATGAATTTGTCATTATGTCAGGTTTAGACGGTTTTGGTTTTGATTTGATTTAAGAGTGACTAAATTGAACATTTTTTTTGCTGTTTTTTGAGATCGATTGTAAATTGATTCATTTGATTTTGAGATTTGACTTGATGAGTCAGAGTTTATTTCAATTTTTAAAAAGATTAAGAGTGTCTTTACCGAATAAGTCTTCAATGTTGTTGATGAGGAATTCGACGAATGCGATTTACTTGAAGCTTGATTCGGCGTCATTAGGCCGGTCGAGTTTATGAAAAATACTTGGGGCTACACACACTGAAATATTGTGCGTATCCATTTTGTTAATCGAAGAGTTTAATGAAATCAAGTGGAAAATACACATGAAATGCTTGAGACATATGTAGTTTCATTTAGGCAGACGGTTGAGAATTAGTTTTGTCGATTTTAATTTTTGATCTGAATCGGTTATTTTGAGAGTGCTGATACAATCGTTGAAGAAATGATAGTCAATAATCCCGTCCGGATAGTCTCTCAAAAAAACAAATTTTGTCTATATGGGAAACATATTTTTTAAGAAAATTTTTGAAATATAAAAAAGTTCAAGTTCATCCTAGTTTACAAAGTTAAGTATTCTCCTTCGGGTTAATACGCTTGGTTTGTGGTTCCAAGCTAAGTCTGAATAGTCGTCGAGTTCGCAGTCTTGGACTCGGATGAGTGACATTGCTTATGATGAACGTCCCACAGTAGCTAGTTCAAACGACACTGTTGTAACCATATCTTTGACCGGTCCAAAGTCCGAATGGGAATATGGTAGCGCAACTTGAACTTTTGCTGAGCTGGAGCTTAATTTTATTTATTTATTTATTTATTTATTTATTTCAGTAAACACCGCTAGGGTGATGATTAGTTTAAAAAAAATTAAAAAGAAAAAAAAGTTAAGTTTATAAAATAAAAAAAACGAGAATGCTAATTCGATTACTTTCAGTGGAGGACACGTGATACGATTTTTAATTACATCTTATATTATGAATTAAAAATAAATCTCAAGTGGGTTTAAAAAAAATAAAAAAGATAAAATAAAATAAAAACTAGAGTCTAATAACACGGAGTAATCTGAAGCTAAATTACGGGACAGGATCTAATGGTCAAGTAAGTTTATTTATTTAAGTTAGTTTTTTTTTTTTTTTAAAACGCCTTTGTTAAGAGCTCCAGTATGCTCTTCTGCTTTTCTTTCGAGACCTCAGCGTTGATACAGTATTTGATCGATTGAACCAGTCCATCTTTTTTTTCTTCTCTTGTCCTAATGTTTAGTTCTTTGATTCTGTCTAGAGCTTTTTTAGAGATCGATTCAATGTTTGAGTTCTCGTCTAATAATGTGACAGCTTCGAGTATGACTGATTTTTTGTGAAGGCTACTTGTGCTTTCTTTAGATTCATTGATGATGTTGTTAATTAGCTTTTTGGTGAATGGGTTACATGAAAGACGTGTTAGAAACGAGAGTTTCCTCCTAAGGAGCATTGTTTCAGTCGACTCCATATCGAGTGCATTCATTAGTTTTGTTGTTTTTGACTTCTTCCTCAAACCGAACATCCTTTTTATCAACGTACCTTCGGTTGTTTTTAGCTTCTTATGATGGGTCTCATTTATTTTTAGTGCTTCACAGCCATAGGTTAGGATTGGACGACAGAATGTTTTATAGAGTTGGACTTTGATCCTTGATTTAAGCGTTTCATCATTTATCCCAAGGTTACTCATTCGGTATGTGCTTCGAATCGTCTTCTGGATACGCTGTTCGATATGGTCATTGTTATTATTTTTCGAGTTGACAATCACTCCAAGGTACTTTATCTTAGAAGCCGTTTCAATCTTCTTGCCGGTCATGTGGAGTTCAATATGTTTTTCTCTATTCTTCTTTGAGCCGAAGGTTATTACCTGGGTCTTTTCTGGATTGAATTTTATTTCATTTTCTTTTCCATAATTTTCACAGATTTCGATCGCTCTTTGGATTTTTTCCTTATCCGTGCTCAGCAGGAGAATATCGTCGGCATATAGAATGGCGGCTACTTGTTGATTACTAATTGAGATGCCAAGATTTTCTTTTTCTATTAACTGAACTAGGTCTTCAAGGTAGATTGAGAATAATTTGGGAGACAGTGGACCGCCTTGTTTAACTCCGACCGTTGTTTTGAAGATCTTTGACATTTCACCTTGGTTAACGACGTATGCGAAAGATGAGTCATAGTAATTTTTGAGGCTTCTCCAGACAAGTGGATGAATCTTTCCAATTAGCTTATTGAACATTATAGTTCTATTAATTTTATCAAAGGCTTTACTCGCATCAATTGCACAGGCGTAAACTGTTTTGTTTTTTTTTAGCGTATTTAATATTGTTTCATTTAGTGCAAAAACAGCGTGACTACAAGATGACTTGGATGTGAAGCCGAATTGGTTTGGGACTCCAGTGTGCGTTTTCTCAAGCTCAATCATGATGATTTTTTCATAGATGTTGGCTAATGTGTCTGAGATGGTAATTGGTCGTATGTTGTTGACGTCCGTGTTACTTTTGGTTTCATCTTTAATTATAGGTGATATCTTTCCAACATTGAAGAAGCTCGGTGTGATTCCACTATTAATAATTTTTTCAATTAAGGTTGTTACAAGTTTAATGAGCGTGTTTGAGATGCCATACTTGTACAATTCATTCTTTACCATATTAAAACCTTCGGCTTTACCATTGGGTAAGTTTTCTAGAATTTTTTTAACATCATTTTCGTCTAACTTGATGCATAGTTCGATTTTTTCTTGTATTTCGGTTTCATACTTTTTTACTCTCTCCCAAATCTCGTCTTGGTTTCCTGAATTCTCTAAAATTCGCTTGTTAAAGTTTTCGTCGAATAGTGTCTTAAGTTTATTTATTTCTACCAGACAATTTACTTTCTTTTTTCCTTTGAGTTTGATAAGCTTCCAAAATTTGTTGAAATCTTTACAGTTGTTTAGTAATTTTATAATTTCTTTTTCAGTATCATTTAGCTTCTTCCTTTGTATGTTTCGGAAATCATTTTTGAGTCTTTTGTACTTTATTCTACTGTTTGTATCTTGATATTTACTCTTCTTGAACACCCATAGATGATATTTCATCTCTGTGTGGATTTTCTCTAAGTTCTCATCCCACCATTCTTTTGATTTTCTTTTCGTTTTTTTGTATATTATTTTCTTTGATAACGTTGAGCTTAATTCTCTCATTGTTCTTTGTAAAGAGTTAATTGTTTCGTCGAGCAAAGCGTTGGTTATAGTACCATGATTGTCATTAAGTTTTTCGATGAGCTTTTTGGCCTTTATTTCGTTCTCTAGTCTATACGCATATTCAGTTCTTACTTGGATGTCATTCCAATCTATCTTTTCTGACTTTTTCTTCTTCTTAGCATTTCTTACACACTTCTTTTGAATAATTATCCTTTTCTCTATTTCAAGTTTTGTTATTAGTGGTACATGGTCACTCTGGTTGAGTGGGTCAAGATCGCTGATTGTTACGTGTTTAATAGTATTGTCGGATTTCGGAGTCCCAATTACATGGTCAATAGTTGAGAAATGAATTCCATTTGTGTAAGTAAACTTGTTTTCTTTATTAAACATTAGGTCAAAGTACTTAAGCCCTTTTTTTTCGACTAGTCTGGTAAGGTTTTGATCGTATGTCTTATTCCGTATCGGGTCGCTATTAAAGTCTCCAACAATAATGTATTCTTTATCTTCTTCTGCCAACTTTTCGATTAGTATTGAAAGTTGAGCTAGGTCTATCTTGTGTTCGATTTCTGATCTGTTCGAGTTGTCGTTTGCAGTTAGGTATACACCGATTATTGTTAGCTTTTCAAATTCTAGACTTGAGATTCTTTTACTGATAAAATTCACTTTTGCGTATTGTTCCATGCCTTTCTTTACGATCCAGCCCAATCCTCCATAAGGTCTACCACTTCCGTTATAGTTCTCCATTCCTGATTTAAGAAACATGGACGCATTTTCGAATAGATCTTCGTTTAATATTTCATTCTCTTTTAACCAAGTTTCACATAAAAAGATAAAATCGTTCTCTTTTAGTAGTTTTTGTATATATAAATAATTAGATTTTATGTTCTTACAATTGTAGCTCGCGAGGCTGATCGTAAGTCATTCTAATTGATTTTTGTTGTTGATTGTTGAGCTGAGTATTTCTTCTCCAAGATTTAACAGTTGATTGTTTTGGTCAGTTTCATTGTTTTTAGGAGTTTCGAGATCTATAAGATCCTCTTCGTTATTGTCCTCATCATAGCTGTCTTCACTCGATTCACTTTCATCACTTTTGTGTTGGTCTTGGTTCTTTTTTGGTTTAGAGCTCTTTGTTTTTCTTGTTTTCTCTATTTTCTTTACCATAAATTTGCCTATACTCGATTCAATTATTTGCTTGACTGTATCACTAAAGTTTCCAATGTGATCAATAATTTGTTCAAGGCATTTTTTAACCTGACCAGTCTGTATTCTTTCTTTTTTGTCTGTTTTCGTTTTTATTATTTTTTTACCAGTCACTTGTTCCTGCTGTTTGAGTACATCTGCATATGTTTTACCAATATTTTTGTTTAAGTTGGATCTATATTTTTGAAAGACAGGACATTCGCGACTATAACCAGTATGATCCTTACTACTGCAGTTTGCACATTTTATTACTTCCAACTTATTTTCTAACTCTTTTGATTTACAGGCACTGTATTCGTGGTCCCCAGCACATAATGTGCATCGGACCTGGTTTTGGCAATGTTTGGCAATGTGTCCCGGCTTTGAGCAACGATAGCAAATGATTGGTCTTTGGATGTATTCCTCTACAATGAAGTGTCTATTATCATAATACAATCCGTTTTTTAGTAAGTATTTATGATCTTCTTCTGTCTCTGTACTGGCTTTAATAAGGGTAGTTCTTTGTTTTTCTCGGTTCAGTATTCTTGAAAGGCTTTTTACCCCATACTCCTTTTCAAGCTCCTTTAGTAAGTCTTGTTCTTCTAGGTTTCTCCTAATGCCTCTTATGACACAGTAAAAAGCCTTTTTTCTTGTTGTTATATCTTGATGTTCGACAGGTTTAAGTCCTTCTCCGAAAGCATTTTTGGGCCAGTTCTTATTAATCTCAGTATGGTCTTCTTCTTTTGTTGTTAAAATGACTAGCTCGTTTTTTTCACTTATATAGGCTCTCAGGATAAACACATTCTTCTTGTACTTAAGTATTTCTTTAATTAGGTTTCTTGATTTGTAATCAGCCAATTTGGGACCTTGTAATACCGTTTTGTAAACTTGTCTTTTTTTAGCTTCTACTTTTTCGTTTTTGTCTCCATTATCATAATTATTGGTCTCTCTCCTTGTCATGTGATTACTTTCATTATTTGTTTTTGAATTTGCTTTTTCATCATGGTTTATTTTCTCTCTGGGTTTATGCTCTCCAGGTTTTGGTTCGCACTGCTCCCTAGTCTCTTCTGATTCTTTGTTTTTTTGTTGGAGGAGCATCTGTTGATATTGATTTTGAAAATATTGTTGGTATTGACTATGAAATTGTTGTTGTAGCTGTAGTTGTTGTTGTTGTTGGACATAGTTGTTTATTTGATTTTGCTGTTTATTCCAGCCAAATGCATTCATTAGTTTCGTGGCTATATTAGTTGAGGCTATGGTTTCTATAATAGATTTTTCTGAGATCGAACTCATATTGTTTATCTCACGATTGGTGTCATGACCTTTTTGACTAGTTAGTTTACCATCACTTTTATGTTGTTTTACTCTGGTTTCAGAGCTAGGGACGGGAACAGTTTTTTTGAATGACGACCTTCGGGTCTTCGGACCACGATATACATAATCGTCGTCTGTCCCAGTGTCAGAGACGTTTGAAATCATTAGTTGTTGAGTCACGTGATTCAAGTAAAAATTCAAATTTCAAAATTTTTTTTTTCAAATTCTGCATAAAATTACTTTATGCAGAATTTGAAAAAAAAAATCAATTTCAAAATATCAATAATACTTAAATAATCCGTTTTTTGTTCTCTATTCATTTTTTATCCTAAACACAAATTAGCTTTTGAAACAAAAGATTTTCCATTATGATCAATCAAAATCGGATCTTTTGATATTAAAATATTAAATCTATCAAGTTGCAAATATTTAAAGTGGATCCAACATAAAACTTTCTGATCAGTCTTTAAAACAATTAAAAAATGAAGAACGTGTGTTTGGCTTTAATTTTATTTATGCTTTGGTCATTTACACATTCAATTGAGCATTTAAGCCCTGACATAAAATGCAAATCAATGAATAACTATCTAAGTTTACAAAATTTCCTAAATTCTAAACAATTAATTATTTCAAATTTCAATAAATTCGAACAATTAGATTTAACATGTTACAAAGGCGAAGAAGTTGACCTAATCTCAATTGTAATTCAACCAAACTATCCATTAGTCCTCGATGAATCAATACAAATTCCAAGTCAATTCTTTTATGAAAACACCAAAACTTTATATATTACTTTTATTAACATGAAAGGTATCGGCAAAGTAACGCTTTTTAATAATATCTCGGTAATCCTTAAATTTTATTATTTTCACTTGAAACTTGTTGAACCAGTAGAAAATTTAACAATTTTCCCAAAAATTCAGAATTTATTTTTTTATTTTACAGTCAAGTATTATCGAGACACGTCACCTTTAATCTTTAAAAATTCAAATATTGAAAGATTGCTCATATATGGACTAAGCTATACTCTTATCAAACAAAATCAACTCGGGTTCAAGTCAAATAATGATTCGAAAATCAACTCAAACATTTTTAATCTTCATTTAACATTTTATAAAGGAATTCTCGATTCGAAATTATTCGATCGAGAAATTTTCAAATCAATAAGATTCTTATCGTTAAGAGGTAGTTTGACTCAAATCGAAAAAGACGTGTTCAAAGGATTCAAAGATTTGCAAGAAATCGAAACCGAAATAAATTATGTAAATCAAATATTTGATTTTTCGTTCAGATTTGTGGTGTTTATTCCCGATTTATACATTCAAGATCAAGATTTTTGTAATTTTAAATCTCTGAAAGGATTTATTAAATCAAACCAAAGCCAGATAACAAACTGTACTTGCACATCGAATTGGATTTTTGAGAACAATACTCTTTGTTCAGAGCGTTTAGATTGTGATTATGATAAAATGATGGAAAATTGTGACAAAAATCTTCATCACTTTTACCCAGCTTTGGACAAGTTGTACATAACTGAGATTTTGCATTTAATTACATTAATTTTCACGCCGTTATTTTGTACCCTTGGGATAATCGGAAATGTCATAAACATTAGAATTCTATTTCATAAAAAAAATGTCGGACCAATGTTTTACAACTCAATATTAAACTTGATTTACTGTTTTATCAGTTTGTGTCATTTAATCAACATTTGTGTCGGTATTAACGGAATTTATTGCCCGCAAATAGGAAGGAGTATACTCTCTCAATATTTTGAAATTATTTATTACAACTTTTTGGGCGGATGTGTTAGAACTATGTCAAATGTCCTAATACTTTTTATATCTTGCTGTCATTTACACGAACATAAGGTTAAGATTTTAAAGTCAAAAAAGTTATTTCTCAGTATGGTCTTAATTTGTGTATTTGCAAATTTTGATAAATTATTGTTGTCTTTGGCAAACGAAAATTGGCAAGCAGACGACTATTATGACTATTTAGAATTTCCTGTTCGCAATACCTTTTACGGTGAGGTCGTTCAAATGCATTTATTTACGAATATCAAACGATCTTTATTTAATCTTATTTTTTATATTAAATTTATTATGAACGATTTGTTCTTATTAATCGCAGTATGTGTAATTGATTTTTTTATTTTCCCTAAAATTTATTCGATTATTAGGCATACGGAGACAATTACAAGGGAAAATAAAATTTCAAACAAAGCAAAGATCAAATTAAGAAGAGCATTAATCGTATGTTTCAATTATCATTTTAATCTAATATTTCGTGCTTTTGAATTTGGATCATCTATTTATGTTATGCAAAAGAATTATTCATTTTTAAGGTGTGATAAAATAAACAAAACATGTACAAATGTGTACTTGTCTGGAAACTTTTTCTATCTAATTTCATGCTCTTATTCAGTTTTAATTTATTATTTTCTAAGCAAAGCATATCGAAAATCGTTCAATCAAATTAAGAATTACAATTTTCGCGCTTTGAAAATTGTCGTTATTTGGCGTACTAAACGCTGTTTCGAAATCGAAAAGTAAAAAATCTGAATGAGCAAGGTCTGGAGAGTTTGATGGTTGCTGGATTAAACTAAAGCCTTGTTCTTTTAGATAAGTTATTACATATTGATAAATGGGTTTTTAACTTTATTAGAAATAAATTTTTTACATTTATTTTTTAAAAGTCAGTCCACTCACCATCTCTGCTGATAATCTTTTCGAGAACCTTGAATTTTGTGTTTTAAAAATGACAAGTCGTTTTCTAATCTCGGCTTGGAACCGGCATGATTACGACTATGCCACAAAATATGCCACTATGCTAAAGTCTTGAGTAATAAACAAAGGTCGCTTGGTCGTTGGTTGTTTCACTTGATGGTTTTGTCCACCATGGACCATATGTTCTCTAATCAAAAATAAAGTTTAGGTTTATATAAATCTGGGCCTGACCACACGGAACTCAAGGTCAGTCAGTGTCTTCCAGGAGTGATCATACCGAATAAAGAGAATTTAAAGCATATTTTTTTTCAAGGTTTACTCAACTATTGAGAAAAAGTATAAAAAAAATGAGAAGAATTTAAAGCCAATAACGATTTTATTCGTTTTGTAGTCATAAAAGTTTATTCAAATAACTCGAACTCAAACCTTATTGGAATCATGTAACTAACCCTTTCTTGTATCCTCAAACTTTCAGTGTTTAATTTATGACTTGAAGATAGACAATCAATTTTTGGAGACTATGACCGATCTAACAGACAGTGTTAAAGAGTTAGACTTGTCTTGGACTAAACGGATAACCCCGTCCGTGTTTGAAAAGTAAGAGCTTCCAATCTTTGGACTCGATTTTTAAGATTAGTTTTTAAGGTTCGCAAAGTCATCTTGTGCTAAACTGACCGTTTTAAAAGTTAACAATTGTCAGTACTTGGACTCAAGCCTGTTACGGATAATCACAGAGTCGTGTCCAATGATAACCACTCTGAATCTATCATCTTGTATGTTTAAAGACTCGTTTGACTCTGTGTCAAATCTTCGGAGTCCTGAGAGACTCAATTTCTAAACTCGGACCTTCCTTTAGAATACTTACTCTCAGTCATGTGACCAAAAAATTGACAAGTCGTCCTCCCATTTTCTCATCCGGGCTTGGAACCGGCCATGGCATGGTTACGACTATGCTACTGCCATCCACCCCAGTGACTGTGGGACGTTCATCATAAACAGCGAAACTCATCCGAGCCGAAGCTGCGAACTCGACAACTATTCAGACTAGCCTGGAACCACAAACCAAGCGTATTAACCCGAAGGAGAATACTTAACTTTGTCACTAAGGCTACACCTATTGCTAAATGGGTCTGCTGTAAAACAAGTTCTTGCGCCCGTTCCCAGGCTGCTATACGTAGTGATGGTCAAAGCCAGCGGCACCCCAATACGACAAGATTCGAACGCGATCCGTAGACCCACGTACCCGTAATACAGCACATTTAGAACGGTGTTAGAATGACAGCAACATTGCCGCCCCTCCCATTTTCACATCCAGGCTTGGGACTGGCCACGGCATGGTTAACGGCAATGTTTATTTTTTGGATTTACAATTCAACTTATTTTATAAAATAAAATAGACTTACTTTAACTGACCAATATATTTACGACTTATACAAATGAATTGAAAGACATGTTGTTTAGGCTGCTGGAGGAGGTCATTAAAAGAAAATAAGCCAAATTAAAAATTTTATTTTAATTTTTGAAAAAATTCTTTTTTAAACAAACCTCTAAACACATTGTTCAAATAATAATAAATTACAGTTGAATATGAACATGACATTAGATAAAACAAGTTACCTGTAATAAATACATTAGTAAAAATTTTAGTCAATGGCGGACACATTGATAAACTTATTATCATAATAAATAAAGCAGTACCAAATTCAAACGCTCGAAATATCAAAATAAATTGAAGATTTAAACAAACAATAAATGTTAATCTGAATTGATTTTTTTTTATCTTGACCATCTTTGTGGAGTTGATCATCAATTCTTTGATACCTATCTTGGTACGAAATCTCAGTAAAACTATAAAATCAACAACCACGATTCCGATTAATAAACAAACATCATTGAGAATAAAACTAACTGAAAAATACACAAAATAAAACAATTTTTTGGCTTTGAATTTTATAAAACGATTATTTGGTATTAGAGCAGAGTCTGTCGAACCAAAGAATGTATTTCGAAGGGGAACAAACACAAATGTAAACACAATCTCAAAATATTGAGAGGGTATACTACGTCCTATTGAAGGAAAATAGATCCCGTTTTGACCGACACAAATGTTCATTAGAGAAACAAATAGATGAAACAATAGATAAGATTCAGTATAGAGTAGTAAAACATGAGTTTTTACATTGGACTTTTTAGTTCGTCTTGGACCTGACGTTCTTTGGATGATAATATTTTGATTTATATAGCATTACCGATTAAGCCTAGAATGCAAAATAAAGGTGTCAATAAAGATGTGAACAAATTAATGATTTCAGTTGTGTATAAATTGTCTAGATCTGAATGTAAAGAATGACTAGTGGGGTTACAATTTTTGATCATTGTGTCAAAATCACATAAGATCTCTTTACATGGAGACTTGAAGTCTAAAATCCAATTCAAAGTGCAAGAGCAATTTGATATTTGACTTTTTTTTTGCTTCTAGAAACCCCTTGAGAGATCTAAAATTACAAAAATCTTGGTCTTGAATATCCAAATTTGAATTCATTAAAGAAATTTTGAATGAAAAATCATAAATTTGGTTCACATAATCTATTTCGATTTCGATTTGTTCCAAATTGGTAAACACTTTGAACACATTTTTATCAATTTTGGTCACACTTCCTTTAGCCTCTAAATATTTAATTGAACCAAATACATTTTGATCTAAAAGTTTTGAATCGATGTACCCTCTGTAAAATTCCAAGTAAAAATATATAACATTTGAGATTTAATGGAATCCAAGTTGATTGTGTTTAAAGAGAGTAGAGCTCAGTCCAAGTATCATCATTTTAATAATATTTGAATTCTTAAAAAGTGATGGAGATGTCTCCAAATAATATTTAACTGTAAATGAATATAGTAAAAAATGGAATATCTGATGATAATACAATGGTTTGTATTGGGATAGATGAGGCTGTGTGGATCGCAAAACATGTATAGATGATTGCTTAAAACATTTGGTAAGATTAATTACGAAACGAGCAGAAAGACATTTGGTCCGAAAAATTTGAAATTTCATCATTACAACGCTTTCTTGATAAATTGTTCAACAATGTTTAGTATTTTTTTATCGCAGTTGGTAAAATAAGATACTTTTGAAATTTTAAATTAAATTTTTATTTAATGTTATCTAAAATGTCTAAAATTTATCTTTAAATTTTCCAAGAAATTTAAAAATTTTAAAAAAAAGAGAAACCACCTTTGAAATTTAAATAAAATGTTTAGATAATCATGTAAAAGTTGTTGATATCCTTACAAAAATATTGAATTTTTGTTATTCAATACCAATTAGTGAAATGTATCCTTTTTGCTTCTCCCTTAATAAATTCGTTTAAAAATCATATTTTACTTGAATATTTTTAACTTTGATAATTAAAAAACAAAAATGGAACCAAACAGGATTTTTTTAAAAGAAAGACCGTGGATTTTTAAGAATATTTTCATATGTATTCTCATCTTTACGTGTCTAAAAATTTCAAATGGAGCTACTATTGAAGGAAAAATAACTGTAAGAAAGCATGTTTCAAATAATTATGAAGAACAAACTATGTTTCACAAAAAACAAATAGATAACACTATAAATTACTTAGAAAAATTGACGAAAATTGAGTTAAAAAAAATACTTGATGTTAACGATGGCTTACCTAGGCGTTTCTTAAGAGACGACCCGTTTTTTCATCGCTTAACCAACGATCAAAGGTTAAATGGGCTCTTTACTGCTGACTTAAAAAATGACATAAATAACAGAGAAAGATCACCCGCACGAATGATATTTGGCTACGACAGAAATGGAAATATTGTTTTTTATGGAGTTGGTAAATTGATATAATTTTGAAACATAATTTAGAAATATTAAATTTTAATAAATGAAAGGAGATACTCACAAACCAACATCCGATCGTTTTGCAAATTTAGATCGATATTTACCAGTTTTTAACAGCAACAATAATGAATGGCGAATAATTAGATACCCTGAGCGGACAGCACCAACCGCTGGTAATTTACCGCAAAATAATCGTAATCCTACAAATAACTCACCACCTCGCAAGTAAGATGAAATTTATCAAGAAAAAAAGAATTAAATTAAATATTTATATTTTGATTTTATTGTTTAAGTCGTATTCCTTCGAATACACATAATAACGATAAGACATCTTTGATTGGAGGTAATTTACCGCAAAATAATCGTAATCCTTCAAATAACTCACCAACTCAGAAGTAAGATGAAATTTATCAAGGAAAAAACAATATTTATATTTTGATTTTATTTTTTAAGTATCAACGCTTGGAACACGCCAAACGCAGGTAATTTACTTCGACCTCCTCTTAATCCAGTAAATAACTCACCACCTCGCAAGTAAGATGAAATTTATCAAGAAAAAAAGAATTAAATTAAATATTTATATTTTGATTTTATTGTTTAAGTCGTATTCCTTCGAATACACATAATAACGATAGGACATCTATGATTGGAGGTAATTTACTGCAAAATAATCTTAATGGTCCAAATAACTCACCAACTCAGAAGTAAGATGAAATTTATCAATGAAAAAAACAATTAAATATTTATATTTTGATTTTATTTTTTAAGTATCAACGCTTGGAATCGAGCTTCATCAAATTTTCGCCCAAAACGCGATTTCCGAAGACCATTCACTCCAGTTTTTTTTACTGGCCACTCGCTTTAAAATCTAATCTAACTTTAGAAAATTTTTTTTGAATTTTTTATAGGTGATAATTGATAAAAAATTGAACTCTAAACAAACTTTATAGTTAATAAACAAATATATACAATTTCTTTTTTTTTAACATGGGCCTTGCTGGAAAAGTTTTCCCCATGTTAAAGGATTTGTACATGAGGTTTTTAATTTATGTAAAAAACATTACAATTTTTGGCCTATATTTTGTCTTCAAATGAAGCGGTTAATTTGGAATAATTGATACTTAAAAAAATTGGCGCTTCGGTTACTTTTAATGAATACTAAGATCTGGCTCCTAATAATTGTCTGCAACAACTAGTCTACGTGTTTTTTTTAATTTTACGAAAAGGCTAATCGAAAAAAAAGATAAAATCGTCAGGACAAAAACTAGGTTCACACTGATAAAAAACACTAGTATTAGTCTCTTGGGAAGTATATTGATGAATTGAAATAATTGGATTTCAAGCGAATTATACGTTAGAGAACAACTATGGCAAAACTAAAGGCCTATTTAAAACAACGTGCGTTCGAAAATTCAAAAAGTACCGTTCAATCGATTTGATCTTAGACGAACATGACGAAGATTAGATTTTAAGCAAGTTAACTTAATACAGTTCGAGTCAGTTAACTACACAAACAGAGCTTGAACGTTTGAAGAGTGGCATGAAGACAGGAAAAGATGTTGATCTTATTGGGAGGCCGATTACAGAGACTACTTCTTTATATATTGCACGAGCATCTAAATAATACGTACGTGAATTTTCTTCGCGTTCGATCCCCCATGAATTGAACGAGAATCAACAGAAAAAAGGGTTGCAAAATTTAGACCTTTTAGAGACCCAGAGATAGGGTTTATGTGATTTAGTTACAGGAGATAAGTCATGGATTTACCACCGTAAAATTGGGAATAAAGCTTTTAAGTTGGATTCCAAAGTCAGCAACGAAAAGTAAAACGCAACCAATTTGAGCCGAAATCAATGGTGTGTGTCTTTATTAAAACAACAGGACCTAGTTTAGTACATGTAGTTCCTGGGGGACAGTCTATAAATAACACATATTATGTTGAAAATGTCTGAGGTCCTCTTATTGAGGTCTTAAAACCGCATCAAAAGTGGGCTTAGCGGTTATGATTTTGTATAGAGAATCAAGGCAATTACTTTGATCACCCAAAAAAATAAAATCGATAAAAAAAAGTTTTAAAGTCTTTTTTAACCCAATGTCAAAACTTTTGGAAACGGCTAAGTAAATTTACTTTTCGACGAAAAGCACGAGGGACTTCCTTACTTACAGTCTTTTAAATTAGAAATTAGATATAAGTTCAAAAACGATTTCGGCTTCTCGAGCTTTTCGGTTTAAAAATTTTAAGCTGGATCTTTGTTTTTTTGCTGATCAATATGAACCATGTCTTAGGTTAAATTATGGAACTGATATATGATGAATTAAAATATTTTAGTTTTAAGTTAAAAAAAAATTTGATGAAAATTCTGTATTTGGAAGCATTAGGTTTATAAACCTTAAACTTTCAAAGTTAAAGGTAAGTAAAATTTTAATCTTTTTTTATTCGAACGATAAAAAATAAAAAAAAATTTGAAAAAAAATTAACATAAAATTTATTTTATTGAATCATCAAGTAGTCGTTCGGAAATCGAAGACATATTTGAACAAGTAGACAACTTTCCTTCATTTGGACAGGGCCAACATACTGAATATGCCAAGAAACATCAGGCAAAATATTTGAAAGAGGATTTGGATAATCAAAAGAAGATAATAGAAGACCAAAAAAGTCAAATTGAAACACTCAAAAAAGAAAAAAACACCCCGGTACTAGCTTATGTGAGTCCAGTATCCTGGAGTCAAAAATAACTGGAGACTAATTGGCTGGAGCCAATCTAATGCAATCTGGGTTGCAGAGGGAGGAACTCCAAAAACAGTAGTAAAAAGTGGAAGATCTGAAGATAAAACAATGGTTTGTATTTTATTAGAACAACTGTGGTGGATCTGATTACATAATGGAAGAGCGGAGGCTGTGAGGATTACAAAAAAATAAAGATGATCACTTAAAACCTTTGGTAAGATTAATTAAGACGAGCAGACATTGGGTACCAAAAATTTTAAATTTCATCATTGCAGCGCTCGACCGCACGTCCATCAAGTTGTAATAGCTTATCTAAAAGAACAAGTTCTTTTTAGTGACGAAATGAACATTGAGGTGGACAACCGAAAAAACCGAATTTGCATTCGTAGGACTACGGCAGAAAAGTACAATCAAGATTGCATCATTAAGCGTACTAAGCAAGGAAGTGGTTCAATTTGAATATGATGCTGTATGAGTTATTATTGTCTTGGAATTCATTGTATTTTTGATGGAAGATTAAATGCTGCTAGGTGCATCGAGATTTTGTCTAGAAACTTGGTTGAATCGATGGAAAAGATACGCCAAGACGAGCCGTTTATATTTCAGCAGGACAATGCACCAGGTCATAGAGCCAAAAAAGTAGTCGAATGGTTCTCTAATCGCAAAATAGAGTGTCTAAAGTGGCCAGCTAACACTCCAGATTTAAACTGCATTGAAAACTTGTGGAGTTGGCAAGATCATTGGAAGAATTGAAAAGAATCGTTCCAGAAATCCTAGAAAGAGTACCAAGAATTCTTCCCGAGAATCTAGTTGACTCAATACCAAGAAGAATTAATGAATGTTTGAAAAATAGTGGTGGTGTGACTAGGCATTGACCTTTTTTAGCTAAAAATGTAAATCGTTCTCTAATTTTTTCACAATACTGTATGTGATATCACATACGAAAACTATTTAGATATCCCAGTGAACAAAGAGACTGTTCAACAATAAAATAAAATAAAATAAAAGAATAGTTACACATTATTTATTAGTAGGAGTCCATAGACGAAGAAATGGTTGTTCATACAACCGCTAGCAGTGCTCGTCATTGGCTGCCAAAATTTTACCTTCTGATTTGTTAATTTTGCGCATTCAATCCGATGGTTTTCTTTTGTGCCGCATTTAAAGAATTGGATAAGTTTTCTTTAATTTCTTCGGCGCTGTGAAATTAATAGTGCAGAATTGTTAAATTTTGTTCTAGAGGTGCTATATCCTAAATAAAACTTGTCTTATCCGAAACAAAATTTGTCTGCTCTAAATTGAGCGTGGCTACAGGACGATTAGTACGATTTTACTATTGTACGATAGCTTTCTGTTAAAGATCCTTCTTTGATTTTTTTTTACTAAATGTACCAAACTGAGTACACTGTGTACAAGAAAAAAAAAACTTGATTAAACTTAATCATCAAGACTATCTAGGCCAACCCCGGAATGTGAAAAGTAAAACTATAATTATTGTTCTAAAAATATTAAAAGTTGCGCTGTACGATTGGTTCTAACTGTTATTTAACATGTTGTTCACAATGTACAACGATAAAAAATAATTTTTTGTTTTAATTGACGAATCGTACTTTTTTTTTACCGTAGAAAATTAAAATAAAACATTGACCTTTTCTAACGAACATTTTATCGAAAACGTTATAAAGATTAATAATAAAAAATCGTACTGTTAAGCCTTTTTCAACTTTTTGATTTGTTTACAGCCTTTTTTGAAACAAATAAATACATAATAATTTATAGTTTTTATCATCAAATCGGTATGTTTTTTTTATCAAATCAATATTCATTTTAGTATTGCATGACTCGAAAATAATCCCAATTGGCTGTACTTTATCTAGGAACTTTATTTTTGATTGTAGCTTGTTATTACAAGTACTGCAACAACAGTCCAGATAAAAATGACCGTCAGAATTTACCAAAAATTCTTTTTGTAATTCTGACACACTCGAGACTTTGCAAGTCGAACAATACTTGGTGAAGTTAAAGTTTTGTAAGACTTGCATTTTAGAAACAAAAAAATCGTATATTGACCCCTCCCAGGAAACGATTCTTATGTTATGATCTTAATAAGTTCTTGACACGATTTTCTCAAGTTCAGTAATCGATCTTATAAGATTCCAATAAGATTTGGGAATTTTGAAAAAATCTTACTCAAGAAAACACCAAGAATTGATAAGAATAAGATTAAACGAAGATTCTTGAGAAATCTGTGAACCCAATTTATAATAGTCTGGAATCTCAAGAATCTTCCTTTAATCTTATTCTTATCAATTCTTGGTGTTTTCTTGAGTAAGATTTTTTCAAAATTCCCAAATCTTATTGGAATCTTATAAGATCGATTACTGAACTTGAGAAAATCGTGTCAAGAACTTATTAAGATCGTAACATAAGAATCATTTCCTGGGTTCACAGTTCAAGTTTGACGTTGTAAGCTCCAAATTAAACCCATTTGTAATAATTTTGAGAGAAGGCTGGAAAGTGAGATCTCTTTTATTAGTTTTTTTAATGTGTAATTTATTTGACTCAGGAGCGTTAGGTAGTTGAACCGACGTCGACGGCCGTAATTTAGATTGGCCGTCGACGCCGGTTCTAACTACCCTGATAAATCACTTGTAATTGGCTTTTTTTATAAGCATGTCACAGTTTTTTAAAATATTTTTTCCTAACGGTTCTAGCTGGAATTATTTCCTCCGCTTGACGATAGGTGTAAATTTCATAGCATTTTAATTTAATTTTTTTTATTGGCTATTGAACTCAATTATTTATTATCATTAATTTAATAAAAAAACTTGTTTACAAATTACTTTTTTGACAAATGTTCGAAATTGACAAAAGGTATATTTTTTAATTTTTAACAAAAATATTTCTTAACAAATAAAAAGGTTAGCAAATAACTAAAAGCCCCTATGAATTTACTTGCTATGAAGTTAGACATGTTTTGAAGTGTTATTTGTTAGTACGAAAAAACAGAGATACATCCCAGAGAAAATAAAACGTTGAGATAGATAATTAGCCCGACTGATGATGATGAACTCATAGTTAATCGAATGTTTATTTTTTGATGTAAATTGATCTATTCAGATTCAAAGATTTAGTGAACATGCTAAGGACGATCATTTAACAAGGACCCTGTTTTTAGGATCTTATAGTCGTTAGAGACACGAAGTAAAATCTCAAAAGTATCTTGGTTTCTCAAAAACTTGAATCTTTGAGTTCTTAAGAAGGACATATCTTAAAGAGTTTTTGAAGCTTATGCCCATTCAAAACAACAGATTTGAATAGGTCACAACGTAGAATAACACTTTGATTGAAATAGAAATGGAGTAGGCATTCTAATACAAAACGGTTTAAAGTACGAGGTTTTAGATTATTTTGACATTTTTAAACTAGAGATACAAGCTGTAAAAATTAAGCTCCCAACCCAAACGATTAATGTGATCGCTTGGTATCTTCCCCCCGACAACCAAAAGAATAAAAGTTCGAACGAAATTCCAGAAGAAATATTTAATAAGGTCTCGATGATTGGTCCTTTCGTTTTAATAGGAGATCTTAATTGTCACTCATCCAAATGGTATTGTTCGAAATCGAGTAGTGGACACTTGATGGATTATGACAACATCGAAATAATCGATAAAGCGGATACAGATATGAAACTTCGAACCAAAGAATTGTTACACATTCTTAAACGTAAACAGTCTATTAACAAACAGTTGAACTCTCAGTCCAACTACGAAATCAAATCTCTTATTATCCAAGCGTATCCGCAGTTTCGAAAAACAAGCGATTAGTGGGGTTGTAATTACATATGTGTTTGCAGTATAAACCCCACTAATTAAATAACGTACGTTCCAAAAAAAAAGAAAAACATAAAAACGAAAAAAAAAGAAGAATTTGTTGTTAATTTTTATTTTTCGTTTTATAAAAAACGAATAAAAAACGAATTTTTTGGTTGCTGAAAATTAAAAACGAAAAATTTTTTTTTGTAATAATTAAATTTCTATTAGGCACATTGTGTGAGTTTATGCTATTCCACTAAGAAACCCCCGTTCCAGTGTAAAAAAGGACTTTTCATAAGACTAAATCCTGCATAATCACAATAAGCTTACAAAAATAAGTACGATAACGTAAGTTAGTTATTTATTGTTTTTGATTAGGTTACTTTTAAAGAACACTCTTGATCATCAAAATGAATAAGAAGACATAAAATCATAGGGAAACGTACCAAATAAAAGGTAAATATTATTTAAGGTTTCAATTTTTATGTTGTTGGATGTTTTTAAATGGACTTGGCTTTAGCACTTATCGACTGATTTCTCTAACGTTGTCCGATTTCTTCAGTTTGTTCAAAGAAGTTCCGGTAAAAAACGACTAAACAGCTAATATTAATCTTTACTTGTTACTTAACTTGCTGATTCTATATGGCAACTATTTTTTTCAATTAGATTTTTTTTATGTTTTTTTTTTCTTCAAAAGGCCTAAAGAAGAAAATTCAAATTCAAAAAATATAAATTATGCCATAATGATAGAGCTCTTTTCTATTGATAACTGAAGATGGAAAATAATTATCTTCAATATTTTGGCAAATATTCGCTTTTTTGTAACCTCTAGAATTCAAATGAAAACAAAAAATAGATTTTTATTTTTTATTTTAGAAGACAATCTTTGTGTATCATACAAAAAACTATTTCATTTTTTAGATTGCTTAAATTTTATAAAATTTTTTCAAAAAAAAAAATTATTAATTTTTAAGATAGGTTGATAATTTTATAGATTTGTGAATCAATTAAATTGATTAATAAAGCCTTTTCAGTTTCTACTAAAGTCAGCAAAATTTAAAAACAAAATCTACTGAAAAAAAAATTTCTTGAAAAATAAAATTTTTGATAAAATAGCAATTTTCTTTAAAAATTCATTTTAAAGTGTAATAGTATTTTGTATTATGGAATTTTTGAAGGATCCCGTTCAAATCTTGTCATACCGTGTGTCGAAGGCTTTGACAAACACACTGTATAGAAGACTGTTTTTAAAAAAAATTCGAAATAGTTGTTCCCCTACTTTACAAAGTTAAGTGTTCGTCTCTGGGTGAATACGCTTGGTTTGTGGTTCCAAGCTAGTCTGGATAGTTGTCGAGTTCGCAGCTTTCGATGCTCGGATGAGTGGCACTGTTTACGATGAACGTCCCACAGTAACTAGGGTTGAATGACAGTAGCACAGTCGTATCCATACCGTTGCCGGTAACAAGTCCGGATGAGAAAATTGGAGAGACTTTCTGATTATAATAAAATTGCTTTTTTTGGAAATTCGAAAAAAAAAAGTTTTTACTCCGCGAAATACCTTAAAAATTCTGTTCTGTTTTTAAAATAGTAAGCTTATTCAAATTTTATTAGCAGACTTATTTTAGGGTTCATTATTAGATTTTTTTTTACTATAAAAATTAAAAATTGTAAAATTAAATTTTTGCTTTATTATGTTCATTTTTTTTCTAAAAGCACATTTTTAAGTTTTGTATCACTAAAAAATTTTAAAAAAGAAAATTTTAAAATAAAACATGTTAGAACAAGAACAAGTAAAAAATTTTCATTTACTAGCCTGTTGGATCACATGTTCCAAAAATGAACGATCCCAACGTTGATATTTGGAACATGTAAACGACCAATCTAAAAATTAATTCGTGCAAAATTAACTGCTTTTTTAAGCCGGTAAAGAGGGTCAATAGTGACCTTAATTATGAAAATCCCACTGAGGTAGGGCTTGTTTTTATTTTCAAAGCTTCTGAAATTTGTTTTTAAGCCTCAAGCGAATAAGTTTATTTGTCCTTTTTGCTTGCCGACATGGGAGTCAACAAATGAGCATCAGTTGAAAGATCACTTAATCTCCAGGCACCAAGATAAGATCAAAAACGACTTAAAAAAAAAAAAAAACGAGAATAACAGTGAAGGGTTGAGTTTTTTGGATGTTTTAAACAATAACAAAAACGCAAACGGGACCGTCTTGGAAAACACTGTAACGTTGATTTTTAGTCTTATTTTTTGATTTTTTTAAATTATTTTTTCTTAATAAAGAATTCCGCAAATCGAGAAATTTTAAACCAGGTCACCCTTCTTAGCGTTGAATTGTATGAGGAGAAAAACAAAAACATTGAATTGAATGCAGACTATTTACAATTCAAGCAAAGTGTGTTAACTAATCTAAATCTTGCTAAAGCACAAATGAGTCGATGGTACCAAAGTATCCGAACTGATTTTGATAAACTGAATACAGAATTGTATATTTTGGGTCCTTTCCAATTTGAAATTTGTTAATAAAATTTTTTTCAAGTGCCTCAATGAAGCAAAATATTGATGGTGAAGTGAATCAACTCCATGTTCAGTTGACCGAATCCAAGAATGAAAATATTGACTTGAAAAATGAAATCAAAATATTTCAAGACCAAATTCAACATAAAAAAGTATTCATTTTATTTTGACAGAATAAAACCAAATTTTTAAGAATGAAATTTAAGGATTCAATTGGTTCTGAAGAAGTTATTAAAAAAGAACAACATTTGAGTGCTAAAAAAAAATCATCAGTTTACAGTTTTGAAGGTAGGTCAAGATAAAATTTATGGTTTCGAAAGCAATCTATATCGACTTTTTATAGGCTTTTTGCAATCAATTAGGAAGAAAGATGGGCGGAAAAATTAGTTAAAAATTTTAGTTCTTAATGTCTCAATTTTAATTCTGAATAAAGTTTCCAAAGATCATTAACTTTTTGATTATTTAATTTTAAAACTCAGTCGGATAAAGTTAAGATGGTTGGTAATAATCATCCTTAAAATGAAAAATTTTAGTCTTTTGATTTGTCTTTTTGTTATTCAGATTCATAAAGTTAATAATTTAAAATCTAAAATTTTTGATCATGGGATTTTTTGAAGAAGTTTCAACACAAAAAAAAAGTAATCTTCAATAATATTTTCCTTTATTGATCGAGAAATTTTTTAATCAGTGTATTTTTGGGTCGGCAATTTTTTGTCGAACAGTCCTTTATTTTCTTAGCCTCTCCGGTCTAATTGTATTTTTTTAGGTGTGATTGAAGTGAATCAAAATTTAATCCCGAACAAAGTGGTTGCTTATAATGGGCTTAGAAATTTAGGATCAACATGTTACATGAATTCTATTATTCAGTTTTTAAATTTTGTTCCTTGTTTCAAGAGAAAAATTATAGATTCAGCTGTTAAACTTGGCCAAAATACAAGTTTTACTTTAAGTTTGAAAGAATTGTTCGACGAATTGAGGAGTGAAGGAGGATCGAAAAGCATTAAAAACATTTTAAATTTATTAGAGTATTGATAATTTTTTAAATATCAGCAGTTTACAAAACTTTAAAGCTTTAATTTTTTTCAGTTTAAGAATTTTTCAGCAGATGGATGTCAACGAAGTTTTAAAAAAAGTTAGTCAAAACTTTAGTCACATTTTCGGATGACTAAAGCATTTACAATTTTAGATTTTTTTTCGGTTAGAATCTGAATCTTTAGAACAAAATTTCAAAACTTGTTGCGTTGAAATGTTTAAAGGAACTACAAAAGTAACCTTATCAAAGTTAAATTTACTCTAGTTGTAACCTAATCTAAGTAAAAAATTAGACGAATGTTGTTGGGATAGATTTTGATTATCAAAACGAAGTTGAAGAAGATTTTTTGGATATAAAACTTGATGTAAAGAATTATTCAAACGGTTTGTTTTTTATAAAAATTAAGTTGTTTTATTTCATGTCCCTTAAGATAAAAACAGGGTATGATATTCTTTTAACAAAAAATTTAGATAATTTATTTTAAAGCTCAACAGTCTTTGGAGAGCTTCACGAGTAACCAAATTCTTAATAAAGAAAATGGACTGAAAATCAATAACGAACTTGTTGCGGTTAGAAAGTCAACTAAATTTAAACGTTTGCCTAACGTTCTAATGTTACATCTTCTACGTTTCGAATATTGCAAAAAAAAAAAAAAGCAAGTGAAGATTAACAAAGCATTTTTTTTCGATGATGTTTTGAAGTTAAAAACTGACGAAGAGGTAATTGAGTTTAACCTTCAAGCCGTGTTTATCCATTCCGGAAGTTGTATTTCTGGACATTATTTTATTTATATTAAAACTGATGGAAAATGGTATAAATTTGATGACTTGAAAGTGGAAGAATGTGTAAAAAATGATGTCTTTCAAACTGGATTCGGAGGCAATGGAAGTTGTTCTGCTTATGTTTTAGCCTACATTAAAAAATAAAATAAAAAAAATTAAATTTTCAAATTTTTATTTCAAAGTATTTCTGGGAATTGAATACTGTTTTAATCTAATTAGCCAATATTGTTATAAAGGACAATTAAACAACAAATATCTTTATAAATTTTCAACACATATGTTAATTTTAAAAATTTGATTAGATTTGACGTAAAAAAATGAGCGTGAAAGACCGTCTCTCAACTGTAGAATTCAACGAATCAAGCGATGAAGAGCATTATTACTCGGTTGTACCCCAAAAGAATTCGAAAGAATCTTCGGTAGGAGAAAATGAAAAACAGGTACAATTTTTACTAAGTACAATTTTAATTTTGGTAAAAGAAAAATTTTAAATTAAAATTTTTTTTTCGAAAATATTAGAGATTGCCGAATATTGAAGAAGACAAATGCTTCGAAAAAGTGAAAAACGAAAACGTAAGAAAAGCTGTTTCAATTTCCAAAAAAAGCAATTTTATTATAATCAGAAAGTCTCTCCAATTTTCTCATCCGGACTTGTTACCGGCAACGGTATGGATACGACTGTGCTACTGTCATTCAACCCTAGTTACTGTGGGACGTTCATCGTAAACAGTGCCACTCATCCGAGCATCGAAAGCTGCGAACTCGACAACTATCCAGACTAGCTTGGAACCACAAACCAAGCGTATTCACCCAGAGACGAACACTTAACTTTGTAAAGTAGGGGAACAACTATTTCGAATTTTTTTTAAAAACAGTCTTCTATACAGTGTGTTTGTCAAAGCCTTCGACACACGGTATGTCAAGATTTGAGCGAGACTCTTTGATCTAAGAATCCTTCTTGGAAATAAATTAAACTTTCTTCTTTTTTTTTAAGTCAAATAGGTTAAAAGCTCTCTTGAAAAACGTTGATCCAGATATTAAAAAACTTTTGGAATTTGAGATAAATTCGATTCTAAATGAAAACGAAAAATTGAAGTCAATAGTAAAATCTCAAAAAGAAGACCTTCGATGCAAAGTAAATTAAAATAAAATTAACTTGATTAATATAATTAATGTTTATTAATAAGGAAATTGAACTCGAATTGGTGAAAGATGAAGCGTTTTTTTTGAGTAGCAAACTGAACAAACTAAAGAAAGAAAAAAATGAAGTCGAAAAAGATTTTTTTACCCTAAAAAATGAGGTAAATTTATTTAATAAAAACATGATCCAGCGTCTAGCTGTACTTTTTCGCATTGTTAAAAGGCTGATCAAACGAGAATTGAAACTTCAAAAATTTCAAACAATTTTCAAAAAAAAAATGGAAGAGCTATTAAGCAAGATCCCCAAATCGAAGAAAAAAAAGTGATCTTTTTTTCTTTTCTCAATGTTTTTAAATATGTCTAATTGACTAATTTTTAAAGTTTGAACTTGAAACATATGGTTCTGGACTTTATTACGAAGAACGAGGAACGGTCAGTTACTAAATTTTTTGTCAATTTTCTTTTATTTTTTTTGGACTCTGGTAGAGTCGTTTTTAAAGTATTTTAAATAAAAGGACACTTTTTTCATAGCGAGTCTACCAGAGTCTAAAATTTGAAAAAGAAAATTGACAAAAAAGTTAACTTGTCTTATGAAATATAATAGTTTTCATTTATTGATTTTAATCTAGATAAAAGAAAATAAAAAAAAAAGTTTCGATGTTTTCTTATCTCAATATTCGTCAAACCTTAGTTCATTGGTAATTTTTTTAAGAAAATTTAAAATTTTTTATTAATAATGTTGATAAAATAAAGAATTCAAGCTTTACTGAAAGCAGAGAGAGACGACCTGAATTTTCGAATGAAGATTTAAATGAATGTATACATTTTAAGAAAAATGGCACTCCAAATTTAAAACATAAAGAGAACAGAGAAAAATACTTGGAAAAGGGCTTTAATATTGACGGAACCCCAGACATGCGTCTCAAAGAAAATATCGAAAAACTTAATATTTTTTATCGAAATTATCATAGAAATAATTCAAATTGAGTTGAGAGGACAAGAAAACGAAATTAGCTAAAATATCTCTCATGTGAGATAGAAAAGTAGTTTCTTTGTCATAAACAACTTAATTATAATTTTATTTTCGAAATAAAAAAATAAAAAAAAATTTTTCTAGTAATTTTTTTTTTGAGACAACATCAGTGAAAGTAATTGAAGATTTTCAAACTAGATTCACCAGTCTAAAGTTACTAAAATTTTACCACGACATTGATTTTTTGCAGTTTTTACGCGTTCTGGATCTTTCTTGTGTTTAGGTTCAGTCGGAGCAAAACGTTCACATTATCTAAATTCGTCATTTTTGACTTTATAACGTTAATCTATCACCTCGAAAATCCAAAAAATTAATTTTTTTAATTGGGGTAAAAATCGAAAATTTTGACCCTACCATCCCGCTTTTTGCAGTCAAACGTCAAAGTGCTTTGTTTAAACATTTTAACAAACATGATTGGAAAAAGATATAATTGATGTAAAGATAATGTTCTGAAAGATAAAAAACCACAAAAAAATTTGTGTAATGCGGTTTGATGCACTTTTACGTTTGACTGCAAAAAGTCGGAGGGTATGGTCAAAATTTTCGATTTTTTACCACAATAAAAAAATTAATTTTTTGGATTTCCGAGGTCATAGATTAACGTTATAAAGTCAAAAATAACGAATTTAGATAGTGTGGACGTTTTGCTCCGACCGAGCTTTATTCGGTTTAAAAAAAAACTATACCCACATTATATCTTTCAAATCTTTTTTTTGTCATTTTAGAAAAATAATTTTTTTTCAAACATGCGGATTGAATTTTCAAAATTAAGATTATTTGATTTAATGAAAAAGAACAAGTTCAAAATCGATCAGGGATTAATTTCGGCTATTTTATGTACGATCGAGACAGAAAACAATAATTTTTTTCGAATCAATAAAACCATTCTCTTGTCGCAAAGCATTTGTTCGAAACTTTTTTCGTTGAAGAAAAGTTGGAAGACATTAAACGGTGGAAGATCAAGAGAAAACTTTAGATCAAAAATATCGAAAGAGAGCTTCTACATTGATATACATTTTGAGTCAAAAGATCTTGATAAAATTGATAATATAAATCAAACAAGCTCGATTTTTGAAAATAGTGTTTCTAATTTTAACGAAGTTTTAAACGACATTGATTTTATTCAAACAGAGCCTTTTATGCCGAAAAAAAAACGATTCTGTTTTGAAGAACAAATTTTTACAAATGTTGTTTTTTATAATTTTGAACAAAAACTTGAATACGTCCTATTCGAGCTTTTAGGCATGAGACTTTGGTCAAATTTTTCGAAAATTTACTTTAAAGATTCAATTAATATAAAAATAATATTAAAAAACAAAATAACAATAAAAAATAATTTTACTATGATATCGTTTTCAATTGTCTCAAAATTTCTGATCAGTAAATCATATATAGTTGGATTATTAAATATAACAAAATTAGACGAGGATGAGATTTATCAGAGCATTAATAAAGTTTTGGAAAATATCTTTTTAAAAAGATACATTTCTTTTCCAGACAAAAATGTGCCTCTTTTTTATTTTATAGAAACAGATTATCGAAATTTATCAATAATTCTAAATAACCGAATTAATAATTGTTTATGGTGTAATTGTACTCTTAATGAATTAAGAAATCAAAAAGTCTCAAAAACGAATCGTATCCTTAAACTAAACGATAATTGTATAATATCTATTGATTCATATAAAATGTTCATGAGAATTACTGATTCAATCATTGATAAATTTATTCAAGAAAATTATGATAATGATTGCAATATCGAAGATAGCCAGAAATATGAAACCAAAAATATTGTAAAAATTGAAGAATTCATTGCCAAAATTAGAAGTGGCCAAGTTAAAAAATTTCAAATTCGTTTAAAAAAAAATTCATATGATCATCCGGATTTAGAATACCTAGAGAAAATTAATTTTATCGATCAATTCAAAAATCTCATTGAATTAGGCATTAATTTTGATACGATTCGTTTTTTCAAATTCGAAAGATTATTAAAAAGCTTTTTGTTCCTCTTTCAAAAAATATCAAACGGCGTCGATGTTGACAGTAATGAATATTTTGATTGGCTAGAGCAATATCTTGAATTGTTTACAAACGATAAGATTACAACTTATGTTCATGTTTTTGTATATCACTTCCCTAAATTTTACAATGAATCAGTTGGAAAAGGATATTTCAAAAACCAAGATTTGATGTTTACCAAAAAAAATGACGGCTTAAGTCTTATATTAAACAACTCTCAAAATAAAGAGATCAAATCTGTTTTGAATTCAATTAATGAAAATGAAATAAAATATTAAAAAATATATATTTTCGTTTAAATTTTGGTATTTCAAGTAGTTTTTGAAATCAAATAATTCTAAAACCCTTACGAAATTTTTAAAATCTTCAATAGTTTTGTTTCAGAATGAATAATGAAACTTTACAAATAAAATATGAAAAGGCATTAAAGAATTTTAGTGAATTTTTCAGATCTGCAAAAAAATATGAGAAATATAAATATGGATTTCCAATTTGTACATCTGGTCTGTCAAGAATTGAAGCAAAAGCTCTTGGTTTTAATTTTTCTACTTACATGTGGAAAAAGTGCAAAACTATCGGCGCGAGAAATAAAAGTAAACAAATTTAATAAAAATTTTGTAGCTCTTTTGAAATTTTCTTATGAACTGGGCACTTATATCGACAGTATTTTCGTTGTATTACAGTTTTCAAGCTAAGAACACCTAATTTTAACCATAACTAAAGAAAGACATAGTAACAGACATATGTACCCATAAATTTTAAGGTATTGGGTGGGTTTGGGTTACCGGAATAATTCAGGTTTTAGGTTTGGATAGGGTATAGGTTACCCATAAATTTTGTATTTCAGGTATGAGTCTGGGCTAGGTAACCCAAAAATTTGGGTATTTTATGTATTTAAGGATTTATTTTGGTCAAAAATTGTGTTTCTGGTATATACAGAATTATATGGGTTACCAAACCCAGACCAATTCCTGAAATCCAAAATTTATGGGTTACCCATACCCACCCAATACCTTAAAATTTATGGGTACATATGTTTGCATCTTCAGATATTTTAAAGAGCCATTGTTAAGTTCAAAAAATTTATTTAGTACCACTTGTTTTCGAAGAATTAAAAAAAGGAATTGGAAAATTACCATTACTTAGTAAAGTAATGCAGTGTTCATTACTTTTTGTTGAGTAATTTTCAAAATTTTTAGAATCAAATCAAATCAAAAATTAGCGATTTCTGTTCGAAATTCTTTTAAATACATATTTTACTAAGCTATTACTTTTTACACACAAAATTTTAGTTTTTAAAATTCCATTTAGTTACACGAACATTCTAACAAGACCTCTATTTAGTTTCCAATTAATTTTCCTTATCTTTTTCTTTTAAAGCCGGAAGAAAAAATCTTTGTCATTTATTTGTTGAATCAATAGATGATCACATGCAAAACATAAGTTCGATTGCGGCGAATCGTTACCTAAAAAGATGCAAATCAAATGCCTTCTATTCATCTGTTTCGAATTTAGAAGCTTTTAGCTCATTTTCAATGAAAAATCAAATATCTTTTTCATCATTTTACAAGTATCAAAGCGATAAATACAAAAAGCCTCATAGAATATCAGATCTTTGTGATTATTGTGAGATTAATAAAGTAAATGATATTTTATTTTTCATTTATTTATCGATTATTTAATTAAATTGAAATTTTTAAAATTTTTAGGTTTATAAAAAAGCAGTATTTGACTTTGCTATTCAGAATGGATATGAGAATTTACAAGAATCAAATACGACATTAATCAACGATTATCTTGCGAATTTTCAGGACATGTAAATAATACCCTTTGATTAAAATACAGTTGTGGCCATTCATGTGTTCCTCGTGTGAACTTTAATGAATTAATGATTTTAATAAGCTACCAATGACAAATGGGAATCAAATAAAAGCTAGTTTTACAAGCTTTAACTAACGCTCTTTAGCTATCATTTGATACCTATAAATTACTGGTAGCTTTTCGAAATCGTTAGTTCATTACAGTTCACAAGAGGAATACGTGAATGACCACAACTGTACGTCATTTATTTACGTTGTATTTCATAAGAAATGGAATCGAAGAAGTAAACGAGATGATAAAAATCATCGTCGATTTAGATTTTCATTCAACAATAGCCTCGCGTCAAAGAGAAGCATACAATCAAATGAAAAAAAATCTTGAAAGTGATTACATTTTGATTGAAATCGATTGGAAACAAAAAATTCTGATTGGTAAAAATCTTATCAAATTACTCTTTTCATTATCTTAGATTGATTTAAAATTTTTTTAACTAATCTGTTTTATTTTCAAGGTTTAAGCCCAAGACAAGCAAGCCTTGAGTACCGAAACCAAAAATCAAGAACTCTTTTGGGATTCGGAGTTTATTATAGAATAAATGACGAAATAAAGTTAATGAACATTGATTTAATTTCTTCATTCCAAGATAATGAGTCAGCATATAATGTTGTGTGTGGATTTAGGTCAGTAAAACCAAAAACAATTTCTAGTCCATGTTGAATTTTTTTTTTTACAAAAGGTTTTTGAGAAAATTGGACATCTTTAAAGCAGTTGATCAAAAGAAATATTTGGTTTGGGCTGATACCGGCTCACATTTCAGATGTGCTGAATTAATTCATTATTTGTTTAATGAACTAGCGACCGAAAAAATTAGAGTCTGTCTTAATTTTTTTTGTGAGAAACACGGAAAAAACAGTCGAGATCAGCACTTTTCACTCGTTAGCAATTTCGTAAAACAAGAATCGCTCGTCAAAAAACTTCAAAACTCTCAAGACATAGTTGACGCTATTCATAAACATCAAGAGCTCTCAAATGAGCATCGGAAAAGAGTCAAATTAGAACCTATTTTTACAAAAGCATTTGTCATCAAAAAAGAACATCTTCAATTTCCGTTAAGGTCTTTTAAAAAAATTAAAGATATCAGATTGTATTATAACCTCTTTACCGATGAAGACTTTGAATTAAAAAGTACTATCCTGTCAGATTTAAGAGCACCAATGAAAGTAAACTTTAACGATAACAGTGAGTCACTTGAGTTTGATGATGAAAACATAAATGAAGAAGTTGTTACATGTCCATTTAAACTCGGTTATTTTACTAAAAAGATTGGCAAACTCAGAGTACTATTGAATAAATCTTCCGAAATATGTAATGAAGAAAAGGAGAATGAAGATGAACAATCAATAGATGAAATTTGTTTACCGAAAAACTGCACTGACAAATGCAAAGATTGTGACCAACCAACTAATTTTCGACTTCAAGATCTACAAGGCGCCGAAAAAAATCTACTACTTCGAGACATTAAGGCTGAATTAGTAATTCACAAGCATCCAAAATACCGAAAAGACAGTGCGTCAGGAATAAACAGGTCAAAAAAAATGGCGATTGACGAACTAAAAGAGCATTATCAAAACAACCATAATTAATTATCTTTTTTAAACACAATTTAGTATGAATAAAGGATCTAAAATGAAAATTATTTTTTTATTAATTTTGTGATAACCTTACAGAATCTAATGAAGTAACATGTAAGATTTTATTATAATCAGAAAGTCTCTCCAATTTTCTCATCCGGACTTGTTACCGGCAACGGTATGGATACGACTGTGCTACTGTCATTCAACCCTAGTTACTGTGGGACGTTCATCGTAAACAGTGCCACTCATCCGAGCATCGAAAGCTGCGAACTCGACAACTATCCAGACTAGCTTGGAACCACAAACCAAGCGTATTCACCAAGAGACGAACACTTAACTTTGTAAAGTAGGGGAACAACTATTTCGAATTTTTTTTAAAAACAGTAATCTATACAGTGTGTTTGTCAAAGCCTTCGACACACGGTATGACAAGATTTGAACGGGATCCTTCAAAAATTCCATAATACAAAATACTATTACACTTTAAAATGAATTTTTAAAGAAAATTGCTATTTTATCAAAAATTTTATTTTTCAAGAAATTTTTTTTTCAGTAGATTTTGTTTTTAAATTTTGCTGACTTTAGTAGAAACTGAAAAGGCTTTATTAATCAATTTAATTGATTCACAAATCTATAAAATTATCAACCTATCTTGAAAATTAATAAATTTTTTTTTTTGAAAAAATTTTATAAAATTTAAGCAATCTAAAAAATGAAATAGTTTTTTGTATGATACACAAAGATTGTCTTCTAAAATAAAAAATAAAAATCTATTTTTTGTTTTCATTTGAATTCTAGAGGTTACAAAAAAGCGAATATTTGCCAAAATATTGAAGATAATTATTTTCCATCTTCAGTTATCAATAGAAATGAGCTCTACCATTATGGCATAATTTATATTTTTTGAATTTGAATTTTCTTCTTTAGGCCTTTTGAAGAAAAAAAAAACATAAAAAAAATCTAATTGAAAAAAATAGTTGCCATATTGTCTTTATAGACATTAAAAAAAACTAAGTAAAAATAGACGGTCTAATAAAAGTCTTTTCGGAAAATTTTTGTCTGAAAATGAGAATTAACTGTCAAAGAAGGTTTTAAGTGTGATCAATAATTAATTTTTGGATTGTAATCTTAATGAAAAAATTTCCAAAAATAATTCGTTTTTTTTCGTTTTTACAAAAACACAAAATAAAAAAATAAAAACGAATTCTTCGTTTTTTTTCGTTTTTATATTTTTTGTTTTTTTTGGAACGTACGTAATTAAATATGCGTTTCAATTTTGAAATATTAAAAATTTTATTTCAAACTTCAAAAAAATCTTTCTTGAATTTTTAATCGTATTTCCCTTTTAGATCAATTAACAGCTTGATAATGGTAACTTCGGTTTACCGAAACGTCGCAAATTGTTTATTAAGTATACCAAAAAAGAATTTTTTGTTTTATTTTTGATAAGTTGAAAATTAAATAGCCAAAGTAATTAAGATAAACTATTCAAAATATGAGTAGATACATATTGAGTCAAGAATTTCGATCAAAACATTCACATCAAATCTCTGATTGCATTGTTCTTAAATATTTGGTTTCAACCCATTGCATATTATTTTAAATTTTTACATAAATTCATTGACGCCTTTTAAACCATCTCGACTTTTAAAACTCTCAAAAAACAAATTCATATTTTTCATTTTTAGAATAAAATAACCACTTAATAGTGAAATTCAATAAATTTAATGAAAATTTTAAAATTTGAGATCAACTTTATAAAATCTAAAAAAACAGCGAACAAAATGCTAGGTTATTCTTTTTCACAAACTCATAACTGGACAATTTTTTTAAAATTCCAATTATTTAATATTCAAAAAATTATTCAAATATTCAAAAAAGAATTTTTTTTCAAAATCGAACAATTTTTCAAATATTCAAATATTCAATATTATTTCTAAATTATTCAACTATTTAAATACTATTAGGCTTATCTCATGAGCCCTGTGATCTGGGGGTTTTGGAGTTAAAGGGGGGAAACTGTGTCAAGCTTAGAAAAAAAGTATGTTACACTTTAATCTATCAGGGTAGTTAGAACCGACGTCGACGGCCGTTATTTGGATTGGCCGTCGACGCCGGTTTAACTACCAACGGTTCTGAGTCACTTTGTTAGATTTCAATTGAGTCGAGCCTCGGACACATCCTTTAAGTGACTACTTACTTCGTTATAGCAATTCGAATGATGTTTTAAGTTTAAAGTTAATTTAACTAATGAGTATATTTATTTAATTCATAATCACATGCAAATTAAACTTTGTTAAAGGAATTTTCTTTTGAATTTGTTTGTTTTTTTAAATTCATATTTTCTTAGTGAAATTATTTCTTCTTGTTTCTCTTGTGTCTCTGCGTTGTTTTGATCATTATTTTCATTGAATATTAAACATAACAGTTCTTTTGAGTATTCTTTTGCGTTTGGTTCTGGAAACAAAAATAGCGATTTAATTTTTTGTATGCATCCGTCATTATAACCTAATATAAATCTGTTTTCGAAAATAATTCCAGAGGTTATTTTAGAATCTCGCTCTTAATTGATTTTATAAATTAATTTTAAATTGATAAAATTAAATACATTTGCGAAGTTATTTTTTGAAATCGCTATAATAAACAGGTCATTTTTCGAAATCATTAAAAATTCTATTCCAAAATCTTGTTCTTGCAACGATAGTTTAAATTTTAAAGACCAGGAAAAACATTCAAAAAATACGACGCTGGAATTATTTGCTACTCCAAACAAATTTCCTGAATTTAACCATAAATAATTTGAAATTATGCCATCTATTTTACCAAATCGTTTAATCACCAAATTAACCTTTGTTGATGCCACAACAAAAAGACCGTATTATCGACTAATAGCATGAATTCCGAATTTTTCGGATTAAATTTAAAATTAACTATTGGATTTTCAATTTCATTTAAAACATTTTTCTTTTTTAATTTAATGTCAAACCAGCATAAATAGCACTTTTCATGACAAACTCCAATAAAATTTGAATCGTTACTGACATCAAAATATGTAATTTTACTTTCAAAATCAAAAATATCCTCTAGTATTAATGAATTCGAATTCCAGATATTTATCTGATTGGCTTCATTCGAAATGTAAAATTTCTGATTTCTGAATTGAAAAAAAGAACAAATTGAGTTTAGTTTATACTCATTAGGACACGAGTGATCGAAATAAGCAAATTTTTTTATTAGACCATTTAAATCACACGTAAAAAAATGATCAGTAATATCTTCTGAATCACCCAAAAAAACTTGACCACCTTGATAAATTTTTCTGACAGAACAAACACTCATTATATGACAATTTCAAAATGTGATAAACAAATTTTTATATTATCTTTAGGTTATGAACAACTTTTATCAAAACTTCTGAATAGGAAACCATAAATTCTTTATTTAAAGAATATTTCATCTTTTCTATATAAAAGAGGTCAGCATCTATATTCTAAAAAAAAATCATCTAAGACCATAGAATTTTTCAAATTAAAGTTTTGTCTCTGTTACATTAAAAATAAACAATTTGCTTTTATTAGAATTGAAAAAAAACGTGGTCGGATTTGTTTAAATTTTTTGCTGCTCTTTAATTTGAAATATATTTTGTTTCGAGAAATCTTGAAAAAAAAACGTGGTCGGATTATTTTCAATTTTTTGCTGCTCTTTAATTTGAAATTTATTTTGTTTCGAGGAAGTTTGAAAAAAAAATATTATGTAACTGCAATTTAAAATCTAAAAAACTCAATTGAAAAACACGTTTTTTTTAATATAGTCCCCTCTTAATACAAATCTAAATAAATTAATCCAAGCTAAATCAAGACTCATTGTATTTTAAAAATAATCGAGAAAATTACATCTTTAAGATTAAACCATCAAAACACCATACAAAAATTAAAAACCATTGAAGCTCATAAAAGCGAAGAACATCAACTTTAAAAACTAGAGATATCCCGGAAAAAAATAAACGGATAACATTTTTTGTTTAAACGCGTTTTGAATGTAAACTCGTTTAAACGGCTATAAACCTTTTGTTTAAACGCGTTTTTGGGAATTCTTCAAGTAAGTGATTATACGCTCAAAAACGTATTTATAAAAACACGTTTTAACACATTTCGATATAGAAAAAATATTTGGAACGTATCCAAAGAAAAAATATTGCTCAAAATTTATCGTTAAGAAAAAAGATTCATCATATTCTTAACTTCACCTTAGATTTAAAATTAGCTCATCGAATTAAGGTAAAATTTAGTACTGTTTTTTAGTCTAATCGACAGTATTATTTTTTCAAGCAGTATCTACGTGCCTTTCCCAAAGTTGGTAAAAAAAAAAGAAAATAATAAAAACATTATTCTGACCCCGCCTTGAAATTTCGATATTTAAGTGATTGCAACTTTTAGAATTTTTATTATTTTTCAAAACTAAAAAAAAATTTGATTCATATTTCAAATTTTCAATCTTTTAATTCATCTAGATTGCTTTGTTAAATCAAAGTGAACATTATTTTTCCTCAATGCTTTTAAAATAAGTTCCATATTTTGCCTATTTAGATTACATTTTTATAATACAATAATTTGAAAAGATCCTATACCTTAAATTTCGTAAATTTCTAGTCAATTCTAGTTTTAGAACTTTCAACAATAAAATATCTTTAATTAAATACTTATCAGGGTGAAATTTTCCCTTTCTAAATTCTAAAAATATTTCTGGGCTTAAATCTATATTCTTATAATCTATATACTATAGAATTTAAAGCATAGCTTTTGTAAGGAGATTAATCTCGGCTAAATAAATTTGAAAATTTGATTAACTTAAAATTGGCTTTGAAAATTATTGAAATTGTAAAACTTTTGATCCTTTCCATTAATTGAGCATTCATTTACTTAAATTAAATTCTTGAAATGCTTGATAAAATCCTCTTTCTCTATTTATATTATTCCAATACCTGAACTTGCATTTAAACGATTGGTAACAATAACCAATTGCCCATAAGTTCATTTTTGAACTAGTTTGTGCATGACACTGAATGTTCATTCGTTTAAACTCGTTTTTTTCGAACGCGTGTTTTCGCGTTCAATACTGTTAAAAAGTTACGTTCCTTAAACTTACTAAAACGCCATAAAACGCGTTAGTTTACCCGTTTAAACGCAATTTTAGTTGCGTTTTAACGTGTGTAGAAACTGCGTTTATATTTTTTCGGGATACTTTGCTTAATTTGAGTTGTGTAAGGTGCCCCGATTATAAACCCGTGTTGCCCAAAACACCGATTTTTTAGGTCAGAACCAATTTTTTCAGGTTTTCAAATGTGCAGAATTAAAATTTTTCAAAAAAAAAAAAATTTGACCTAGTAAAATTTCGGACCCAAGAGGCCCCCCTAAAAATTGAAATAAGCCAGTATTGCTGAAGGTGCTTTTTGTGACTTTTTTTTAAATTAAAAATAAAAATTTGGACCAAATTATTTTTATAAATAGAATTCTGATTCGATTTTTTAAAAAAATTTTTCATTTCCATAGCTTTTTTAAAAAAATAAGGGGTTTTCCCTTAAAAGAGCTCTTTAAAATCTATTCTGACCCCCTGACATAGTAGCCCATTCGAGTTTTTTTTTTTAACATTAATTTCGACCCTTTTTTAGTAAAGGTAGGTGGGCTTTTTGCTTAATTAGTATTACTTTATGTATAATGAACCATTTAATTTAAGCATTAAACTATTGAAAGGCGCCAAATAACGGACTGTTTTTTAAGTAAGAATTTCCAAATGAAACAATTTAATTTTTGAATTTAAAATACCTAATGCCTAACATAAAAAAATCTCTTTAACAAGCCTATATTTTTTTTTCATACTATTTTCTTTAACATGTTATGGAAAAAACAAATTAAAAGCAACTTTTCACCATTTTCTCAAAGAATCGCTTTAAACTTTAGTTTTAAGTTTTCTAGAACTAATTAAGTGAAGAAAATATTAATAAAAATTCAAAAAAATTGGGTAAATATCTTTTCATTAGCTTTAACAATGCTTTTTAGCTACACAAAAAAATTCTTTTAAAACTTTTATTTTCTTTTTAATATTTTCTTTTTAATTTTCCTTCGTTATTAGCTTAGAAATTTAATGCAACACAAACCTTTAATCTAATTCGGAATCAAGGTATTAAAATCTTTAGTTTTTTTATGAGATATCACATTTGCACTAGATTTTGCGCCAAACAAGGATTCCAGGACTTCTTGATAGCTTGAACCATACTGATACATTTCAAAGGCTCTCCAAAACCTATGCCACAGCTTAACATTTAAGTCTTTTTTTTTATATTCATCAATGGACTCCATAATTAAATTTAACAATTTTGAGAAATTCTGATCGTTTCTTCTTCGAACATATCCTTCGATAGGATTCAATTCGCAGTGATATTTCGGACAAAATGTGACAGTATATCCATATTTTGAGTCTAAACTTTCGAGTCGCGTGTTGCAGTTATTAAAAGCCGGATGTTCAAGTAGCTTTTTCCTTAAATGTTCAAGTTTTAACTTTTTTGCCTCGGCTTCATCATCAATTAATTTTAAATCACTCAAAATCTTGACTAACCCTTTATTAACACCATTTTCATCCAAACAACTAATACTAAAACATAATTTTTTTTTAACTAACTTGGCTCTAGAAATTTTAAATTTTAAATAAAATTTTACCTTTTAACAGTATCACCTTCAGTCCATTTTATTTCGTTGTATATACAGTTAGTTCCAGGAAACTTATTAAACATTTTTATATCATAAACCCTTGCTGAATGAGTTCGAGCATTGTCAACAATTATCTCGACATCATGGTTTTCAAATGCTTTTTTGAACCGTAACAAAATAAACAGTCTTTCAAATTGTCTCAATATTTGCTCGTTGTCTATGTAATTATCCTTTCTTGGCTCGAGCCAACCATTCGCTGAACGTGAAAAGTAATTTAATTGGTCATCTTCATTTAGCTCTGGATGTCTTTCTAAAGCTTGCTTAAACTCAGCTTCGTCTAGTTCAAAAATTGAACAATCATTATGTGAGACCATAAATAACGAGATCATAATGCTTCTTCCTCGTCCTTTGTTGAAAAAAGGTGCTTTGTCTGGAAAAATCCTCCTAAACCTCGAAACCTCTCAAGATCTAAAGGTAGACTCGTCATGAGAGATCAATATTTTCTTTTTTCTCATTGGTAAAATCCAGCTATAACCATTATCTTTCTTTGGAACAAAACAAAAGTCTTTATTTTCGAACATATGTTCTATGAACAATTTTCGAGCCTCAACAACATCTTCTCGCTCATGACCTTCAAAATACGGACGGTTTTTATTTTCATCGTATTTTGCACCCCATTTTAACAAATCAACTCTACAACTTTCAACTGAACGTACAAGTTCTTCCGGGTCAATTTCAATTTCAGGAAACATTTCACGAAAACGTTTATCGATAAATACAGATAAGGTTTGGGCATTAAAGGTACACTCTTTTTTACAGCCTTCGGTTAACGCGAATGATTTAGCTTCTTCTAACAATTCTGGAAACTCTTCGTAAAATGTTATTCGTTTGTATGATCCTCTAGAGTCTTTCAAAATAACACACAAATCATCTTCATCAACAATTGTATTGACCCAAAGGTGACATTGTTGAATACACATCAAACGAAGCTTTGTCATACAATCTCTCGTATAATCATAGGATAAGTTCATCAATCTCAATAAAGATAAATAATAACACTTAGCACTCTAAAGTTAATCGAATCAAAATCGGTCAAACCATCGATAAATATACTTATAAAATCCGAAATAGTATCGAGTGTGAAGTACTTGGCAATAATTCCAAGTCGGCTACCATTTCCTGAATCACTTGTCTAAGTGCTAGCATCTTTTTTTTCTATTTCTGTTTGAACACCCAGAGTTGACTTGTTATTTCCGTAGTTTATTAGGCTAAAATCGTTAAAATCTTCAATAAGCTCTTCATGTTGAATGCTCATATGATTTTCTGAGTCGTTATTTAGCTGAGCCGCAGGTTGAGATACTAATTTGGCCACCCTCCGATTAGTAACAGATCGGTTAGTTATAGTTCTTTACTCTTCCCATTATTTCGAAATAAGTGAGTATAGTTTAGATCTAAATATATCAAAAAGTAAATATGATATCAACAAACCCCCACCTACTTGTATAGAGGACAGTCTGAACTACATTTTAAAAAAAAAATTTTCGATTTTATCGATTCATGAGGGAGGAATAGGCCGTCAAAATTGATGAACTTTCAAAAATTTACAAATATTTGTTTAAAAAAAAAGTTTTGTTTGATGTGATTGAGTGAGAAAAAGCAATTTTTTTTAATCAAAGTATATAATATTTTTTATGAGGAAAAAGGTAAAAAAAAAATTGGTTCAAATTTTTTTTCTATTTTTTATAAAAATCATCCAAAAGTCTGAATATTTAATAAAAAATTTAGCATAAAATTTGGAATAAAAATACTCATCCGATACAAAAACTAATCGAAAATTTGAACTTAGATAAAAAACTACCCTAAGTAAAACATCTAAAAATAAAAAAAATTTCTTGGTTGCTTATCACGGGTTTATGATCTGGGGCACCTTATAAAAAGAAATTCAAAATTGAATTCTCAACACATTGTAGTTGAGTTGAAAAAAAAGAAAATTTAAAATTTTGTTCGTAGTTTGTGTACTAAAATGACTTCTAAAATTACTGAAAGGGTATCAAAATGCTACCAAACTCAGCTGGAAGAAAGTTCTTTAATTGAAGAAATAAAAGATCTAATTAATGCTTATTGGTAGCGATTACTTCTTTTTATGAATTTTCAAAAATAATTAACCACTTTCGTTTTTAAAGCTTAAACAAAAGTCTCCCTTTTGAGAGTGTTTTTACAGGCTTAATAACTGTTGGAAGTACATTGTGCAATAAGTCTATTGTGAATGCTAATGACTGCTTCAAACAACCAATTAGTTTTTATTCACTAATTATTGGACCGGTTAGTAGCAAAAAAAGTGTGTGTATTGAGCTTTTTAAAAGTTCTTACGAAATATCTGCAGCATCGATCTCTAATTTGGCTTGTTCAAATGACGTGGATTCATTATCTCAGCCCAAATCAAACAGCAGTATGTAGAGTTTTATCTTAACTTTAAAAAAAAAACTAAAATTAAAATTTAAAAAGGTATTACAATTGAATCTCTTTTAAAAGAGTTATCAACTCATTCAAATCTAGTTCAATTCTGGGATGAGTTTTCAACGTTGATATCAAGTTTTGGAAAGTATTAATCTGGAAACGGGTCGTTTGATAGGTCTATATTCTTGACGTTATATAATGGTCCAAAAACTTTCAATCATATAGTAAAATCATATGATTTTGAAATTAGTGAGCCACTCTTAAGTATTTTTTGCGCTGGTCATCATTCTAAAGGAATTGAAATGCTCGACGAAGAATAATCCTTTAAAGGTGATGGATTTATATCACGATTTTTAGTTTGCTGCCCGAAACCCGTTCGTCTTAAGTTGACACATTTGAAAAAAATTAATAGAGAAATAACTATGGAAAAATTGTTCATTTCTATTCGATTTTTAAGCTTAAATCAAATTGAATATTCTTTTGAAGAGAGCAGCATTTGTGTACTTGAGAATGAGTTTGAAGTTTACGATAACATGTGCGAAGCTTTTGAACTAAAAAGTTCTTTTATTAGGTGAGCTTATTTAAAAATTATTTAATCAATCGTTATCTAATCTAATTAATATATTAAGATCAGTGTATGGAAAAGCAGCAGGTCAGTTATTAAGACTATGTGGTATTCTACACATTTTGGAAGAGACAATTAAAATATTAAAAGAGATAAATATTAGTAATGAAGTTTATTCCGAATTACTTTCATGCCTTAAAGACAAACGAATTGCTATCAAAATAACCCCTGAAACAGTTGAAAGAGAAATTAAAATAAATAAGTATTACATTACCCAAAAACTTATTTTAGCTGGTTACTTATCGGCTGAATCTCTCATTTGGTTGTTGAGAAGAATCAAGAGTCAAAAGCTGATTCCGAAAACGTTCATGCTTTAGAACGATTGTTGTTATTGGAACCTGGATCAGTTGTTTTTACAAGTCAAATCACCATCAAGTTAAAAGATTCGAAAAAAGAAGATTTCATTGAAGCAGCAAAAAGACTAGAAGAAGAAGGATTAGGTAAATTTCATGTAGGCGACAAAGTCGATGGTCGAAAAGGTTCGACTTGTTTCATTAAAGCAAGCCTGGAATCAATGAATGAAAATCAAAAAGTCGTTTTTATCAATAAACTTTTAAAATATAACGTTCAAATCGAAAAATATGCTGACATGTATCTCCCAATAATTGTCCTTCAACCTGAAAAACCAAAAGAATCTAATTCATCAAAAAGTAAAATTGTGACTCATTTTAAAATAAAAATAAAATTTAAAAAGAATTTTCAAGAAGGTACAAAACGACCAATTTCCATGCAATCTTATGATGATATAGACAAAAGAACAACATGAAATCAAATTTATCATTAAAATTTTGAAGTTAACGACTTAAAATAAATTTTTTCCAACAAACTTTTCTTTTAAAATTAATTTAGTATCCAATCATAATTTTTTTATTTTAGTTCTAGTCTTTTGAAAATATGAAAACATTTGAAGATTTTTGAACATTCAGCGTCCCTTGAACGTTCATGAATGTACACGAATGTTCATGAACGTTCACGAACCTTCATTTTTGGAAGCTTTGAATGACCAGGGTTGTATATCCAAAACGTGTTAGTTTTTATTATTTAATTTATTCTTGTTAAATCTTAAACCAAAAATCTTAAACAGGATAAATATGAGTCATGTGAGTACTTAAAAGAGATGCAGGGCTAATATTTGTATTTTAAAAAGCATGAAAAAATTCGTTATCTTGGGAGATTTGAACTTTGTAAATTATATAAATTCAAAACTTTAATTCAAAAATATTTTGTTTAGAAGAAAATAAAAAATAATGTTTTTTTATCCATTCGAAAACTTTGTTGAGGCTTTCTCTTCATGCAGATTATGCTTGAATTAGATTTAAAAACTGATGGCACTTTAGTATCAGATTTTTTCGAAAAAAATTTCAATAAACAAATTGACCCCACAACAGTAAACTCTGTTTTCAGTAAATTCTGCTTTTTATCTGGGTTGAAGGAAGATGTAATCAAGTCATTTTTTCGAAAGCTTAAACAATTTACAAAAATTGTATAAAAACAGTCGTTTCACCAATTGATAAATGCAAGTTTTGCCAATGTCAGTTGATTGATACAGATTCATCAATAACTATGACGTATGACATAAAAAAGTCAACTCAATGCCGCTATGTTAAGAGAATTTGCTTAAGTTGCAAAGCCTTTTACGATATTGATTATCGTAAAAGGATAATTATGACTATTAATGACTATTAATATATCGTAAAAGAATATTAATAGTCATTCAAAATCTCATCATGGTCCGTAAAATTTTACATCAGAAAAAGATGCAAGATCGATTAAGACGAATTATCCGTGAAACCCTATAATCAGAAACAAGAAGTTATTGGCAACGTCAAAGACATCGAGTTGGAACAGCACAGCGAATAGTCCATTGTCGTAATATACGAAGACAATAACGGGTACTGTTAGATAACCAAGAAAACATATTAAGTCACCGTTTCGGTGGTAATATCGAAGATTTAGATGTCCTATACAGACCGGAAACTCCGAAAATTCCACATTTGATGTCAATTGAGTTTGATCAAGAATTTTTGAGACTGGCCAGCTCAAAAATTTGTAAAAACATTGATCCTATCAAACCAATTTTCACTAAAAACTGGAAACAAGGAAAATACAAACCGATACGAAGCAAACCTCGATACTATACGTCTTATAGAGACACGACTAAACCGTGTTCAAGTAAATCAATTGAACAGGAAGTATTTAGGTTCAAACAGAACCCAAAGAAAAATGATCTGTTCACACCACCCGTTCAAACAAAATCTTGGGACCTCGGTGTACAGATCGATGTCGAGAAACATACCCACATCAAACAACGAACTATTAGAGAAGTTGTCCCAGAAAGTTATAAGGAGGCGGTTGAATATCGTTGTCCTCCATGGTCTTTGCCAAGTGGTTCATCTTTAGAAATCATTAAACTCGACATGAGACCAATTTCTGAAGAAACTCAAAACAACAAGAGTTGCCAAAAAGACATGTTCACACCATTAAACGAAAATATGAACGAAATAGTCGTCAAAGCAAAGCAAATCGTCGAACTAAACGAGAGAGTCGAGAAATACTGGATTAATCAATCGAACGATTTAATCGAAGTTGAATGTCAAACATCTCGCGACCCCCTAAAATTTGACGAAGAATTTTATGAAAAATTCGGAGATTCTGACGACAACGAAGCATTAGTCATAAACGACAGCGGAAGTGATTTTGATATGAATGACGATGAAAAAAACAAATGAACAAGATCGGGGAGATTATTAAAGTTGTTTGTCCAAATGCTGCTCATTTTTTATTTTTAGTCAAATTTTATTATTTTTATTTTATGTTGATTTATTCTATTTTTGTATCATTTATATTTTATTTAATTAAATTTTTGAGAAAATTTTATTTTTATAAGGAAGGGACGTGTAGTGGTAACACCACAGCTCCAAAAACTAAAATAAAAAAAAAAAAAAAGAAAAATAAACAAAATTTGAAATTTCAACAAATTATAATTTATTTTATTTTACTTTTAGATGTCTTTTAATAGATGTCTCTTTGTAAATGTGAAGTTATGTTGCATTTTTATATTTCTGTATTTTACAGTTAAGCAACATAACATCACATCAAAACTTTACTTTACATTATAAATTTATCTTTATTTATATTATTTGTTAGCTTTATGCTTTCAAGTTACCAAATTTATTTGAAATAAACTTATAAAAAAAATCAAATAAATAAACTTTTTATTCACTAAACCGGTGACTATCTGGAAGAGTTGCTAATCCTAGCAACTGAGCTGCTGATCCTAGCGGTATTAGGTGACTTCCCAGATACAGGTTTAACTCCTACCCACCTTAAGAATAATTGAACAAAAAGATAAAATAAACATCATCCTAGCTAGATTTTGAAACCCATCTCTACGGGTCTACATAGTGGTGACAGCAGTGCTAGCCATGGATAATGAAAATAACACTGCGTTCCTAGACAATAAGGATGAGGAAAACGTAAACAAAGCACTCTTAGCCGCTTTCAAAAATCTTGAAAATTGCCTTAAAAAGGCGAGCAAAAACTTTACCTCAGGATCCATTGAGAACCTTTAAGTCTAAAAATCCGGAGCATTACTTAGCCCTATCGACTAAATTCGGTAAAGAGGTGTCAGACCCACTTGAGTATATCGAGAGTCTAAATTCATTGGCATTGGCCATCGATAACAACGATCTAAACGAAGCCGTAAAGAATGCTCTTAACTGCACTTTTAATAGTTACTTTAAAATACCCAAAGAAATTTTAAAAGATTGGAATTTAATAGGAGATAAAACAGAGAGTGAGGCTAAGAAAGGTAGACACTCTACACCTACTGGAGACGCGACTAGTTCCGATGAAGAATTTAGTGACGCGTTTGAAGACTTGAAGGACATACCTAAAGCCCAACAATCTTTTCTGAAAGCTTTAACATGCTCGATGATCCAAAACAAGGTTTTGAAAATCGAAAGTTTGAAGTTTCCAAGCCAAAATGTTGTTGACTGGTTCGAAAGATTCGAGTTACTAACCACTCGATGGTCAAGTAAGGACAGAAGATATGAGGTGGTCAGCTATTTCGAAGAGATTGCCCTTAAAAAGTACCAACTTCTTAAGGAAAAGAAATTTGATTATGCCCACATTAAGTCTCACCTCATCAAAGAATTAAGACCAAAATTCTCCACTGGCAGTCTAATGGCCGATTTCTTCAGCGCCAATCAGAGGCCAGAGGAAAACATAGACGCGTATGCTCACAGACTCCTCGGATACATCATGTGGCGAAAAAGGAACAAAAGGACCTATTCGAAGAGGAATTGACAGACGTTTTCAAAAACGGATGCGACAAAAGGGTTCAAAACTTCCTCTTATCCGAAAAATGCAAAGATTTCAATACTCTATGGAGCCTGGCCAGGAGAATCGACAAAAACAACAAAGAAGAAGATTTTATTTGAAAATAAAATCTATTTGAAATAAACTTATATAAAAAATCAAATAAATAAACTTTTTATTCACCTAACCGGTGACTATCTGGAAGAGTTGCTAATCCTAGCAACTGAGCTGCTGATCCTAGCGGTATTAGGTGACTTCCCAGATACAGGTTTAACTCTTACCCACCTTAAGAATAATTGAACAAAAAGATAAAATAAACATCATCCTAGCTAAATTTTGAAACCCATCTCTACGGGGCTACATAGATATGGAATTGGAAATACTTATTTGTATTATGAATTTCAGACAGTGAAATTTTTTAAACTTAGCAATAAAACAATATTTTCGAGAGAATTATTGGACGACCTTGATAATCATATCAGTAGGAATAGTGTTACTTTTGAAGGTATAGTTGTAAAAAAAATATATTAACTAATTAGAATGCGTTTTTTCCTTTAGGCTATTCAGATGTTTATAATTTCAAAGATTTTAAAAAAATTAAACCCCTTTGTCGGAAATGGTTGTCGGAGATATGGTTTGGGTTTAAAAAAAAGTAATTAATTTTTAAAATTAAAGATATAAAAAATTCAATTTTAAATTAAATTAGGCAATATCTAATGCTCACTGATTCCAATTCGAAGGGTTTCGATTTTAAAGCCACTGAAAATTTTTTGGAAGAATTTCTGCCAATTTTCGAAAATAAAATTTTGAAAAAATGGAATAATCTACATGAACACAATTGTTTTGATATTGTTTGCAAAAAGTCAAGTAGGTGTTTTAATTTAAAATTAATCCGTTGAGACCTTGATCAATATATTAGTCTAAAACTTTAATAAAATATTATCTTTTAATTAAAAGTTGTTTTGGATGGGAATTCAAAATGCAATAGGTTGAGATGCATTGTTCAAGAAGACTTATTAAATTAAAACAATAAATTTGGATGTCCTGAAACTCCAACTTATGGAACTTATTACTGTCCTAAACATCAGACCAAAAAAGACGCTTTTTTACATAATTTTCCACCCGGTACTTTTTTAACGTTTTATTAAATTGAATTCTTACTAATTGCATTTTTTATTTAGAGGACTTTGTAGATTGATTCTTATTTAGAAGATTGATTCACATACGAAACATAATAATGGAACTAATTTATTTAAAGTTAAATTTGAGACTAGTCCAAAAATTAGATGGATCGAACAAAGAGATGTTGAGAAATGGGTATTTGAATATGATGCTTATTGGAAGCAATTTAATAAAAATAGGATGATTGGAAAAATTGATACCTGTTTAATCGATAAAGACTACAACAATAATAAAGCTAAAACAGAAGGTATTTTGGTCGGTGCAAGTGGCTGTGGATTCATTTTAAATTTTTCCGAAATGATAAAATCTGAGTCGCTAAGAGTGGTAGCAGATTTGTTAATACAAACAACATTCATAAAAGAAAAGAAAATCGAATATTGCATCTATGATAATTCGTGTCATCTTAATGAACATATTGAGAAAAATCAAAAAGGTGAGTACACAGATGTAATGGATAAAATGAAAGAAATCAATTTTTTGAAAGATAACATAGTGAAAAAAAAACTGCGGTATTTTAAATTTTATAAAATATTTTTATTGGTTAAAAGAAATGCAATATTTTTAAAAATAAAAAATTAAAATTTTATAAACAGTAAAAAAGAAACAATGAAAAAAATCAACGAAATAAACTGCACCATTGGCAAGCTTTTGAAAGTTCATAGAAAGAGTTCCGCGATGAGAAATTTCAAAATTAGAGTCAATCCCAAATTAAGGCTTAACTTGTAAAGTTAATTAAACGACGCTTCTTGTTTTCTCATTGCTAACCGACTAATTAAAGAAAGGTTTGTAAACGATATTAATTTTTTTGAGATTGAAAAAAATTCATTTCAAATAAAATTAAAAAAACCGAAAGCTTTAAAATCTTAAACAGTGACTTCCAAGAACAAAGCTTGTTTCCGTCAAATGAAATTAATTTTCGATTCTTTGTCAAAAAGATATTGTATAAATTGTATAAATTTTTTTTTTGCATAAATAACTTTTTCCAAAAATTACTCTTTTTCTTAACCAATTAAAATAAAAGTTTAAAAAAAAAATATTGCATTTTTTTAATGGGTTTCATTCAAGATGATTTTCATATAAATAACCATACAAGATCAATCTGTCGTACGAAATACTCAACGAAAAATTATGATGACCTTACCTCTTTCAATACACAAGTGTGTGAGGAACTATTTAGTAAAATTTCAAGATTCAAAGAAAATACTAAACATATGACAAAAAACCATTTTAAGTTCTTTTATTTAGTACTTTTTGATAGCTTTAATCGTAAAAATTTAAAAATTTAAGATGAAGCAGGAAATTTAAATAAAATTAATTAGCTTAACAACAAAATTTTTTTTAACTTTTAGTTCTTTTGTATTATAATCTTTCTTGAGAATATGATCAAAGTTTAATAAGCGCTTCATGACTTAGACCTAAGTTAAAAACCGAATAATTGAATAATTGAATATTTGAATAATTTCCTTGACCTATTTTAAAAATCGAATAATTGAATAATTGAATATTTGAATAATTTCCTTGACCTATTTTAAAAATCGAATAATTGAATAGTTGAATACTTTATTTTGGTTATAATTTTACTAAATTATTTGAATAATTTATGAATAATTTATAAATTATAAAAATTGTCCATGTCTCCACAAACTAAAGTTATTCATTTTCAAGGTAAAGTAAATTGTATAGAAAAAAACTTATTCGAAGAGTTTGACAATCTAAAAACGATCGACGGGGATGTCAAAAATTGTCATAAAAAAAAAAAGTCATAAAAAAAAAAGACAAAAATTGTCATAAGAAAATTGTCAGAGTAAAAAATTGTCAATACTACTAAAGAAATACCGCAACAAATTTTATTGGTTAAACCATATTTGTTTATTTTTTTTTTATTTTATTTTAAAAAAAGAATAGAAAAAAATTACAGAATCAGATAAGTAAAAAATAAGAAAAAAATTACCGAAACAGATAAGTAAAAAATAAGTGTAATTTCAAATTAAGTCAACACAAATTTCAGTAAATTTAGGGATATAATTTTCGATTAAATAATGAGAAAACAAATACAAATTATAATTTTTTATAATATCACAAAATTCTCCCCTTATTCTGTGTTGATCGAAAACTAATTTACCCGGATCTATGTCCATTGCTAAAGCAAGAGAATAGCCAAGAGCAAATAAGCCACAATCTTTTGTACCTTGTTGTTTAGATACATTTACGTTAATAATATTAAAAAATCTGGAACCACCAGAAAGCATTTTCAACGCTGGCTTTATAAAATTAATATAATATTCTGGATTGTTCATACTGTCATAAAGAAACCAGTTATTAAACCCATCATCCAAATCAACATAACTCGGGTTATAATTTGAAACAACGACCCAGTGGTCACCAGCATGTAAAACTTGGACAAATAAAGATTCCCTGAGTTTTTCGGGATTAAAGGGAGCATTTGGGAGTACATAATAGTCAGGCATATACAGGCCGGACAATTTATATTGCGCAAAAATTAAGTTCTGGAATTCAGTTATATGAAAATTGTTCAACCATTCGGAAACATTCAGTTGTAAAATTATCATTGATATTGGAATCCGCTCATGTTTACTCGCTAGGCGTACTTCTAAAAATTGAATATCGCCATCGTCATCCAATTTTGCTCTTTTTGGTTCGTTTGTTTGTGCAATTTCGACTGGTTGACTTTTTATTAAATGTTGACTTGTGTACACTTGTAACGCATTGAATAAGTCTTGACGTACGGGTTGATCTTTAACGATGAAGTTGTTGTAGATGTGTATTTGCGTTTTCAAGGTAGTGAACATTTCCGGTGAAAAGCGATTGAGTTGTTGTTGTAATTGAGGCTTGGTCGCGATATTGAAATTAATAAAATCGATTCGATCCATAAACTCTTCTTTTTTAAGCGGATTATCGAAAACAATTTTTCTTTTTCGTTTCTTGCCCGTTTCTTCGTGTTCATCTTTGTCGTCGTTGTCGAGATCGAATTTGATTTTAACTGTTTCGTAAGGATCAACAATATGATAAGCAAGTTTTTCGAAATACTGTTCGAAAGTGATTATATTTTTTGTGTACTGATCTTTTAGTCTTGTAAAGATATCGTCTTTTTTTTTGTTCTTTGGCAGTTGTTTAGGCTCCTCGACTGGATTACGTTCGGTGTTAAAAAATCTGTTACACGTTTCTGTTTCAGATTTCTTGATCATGTTGATAAATGTTAATACATTGTTTGATGTTGCTGCTGGTATTTTTGAGAGTTTTGCGTGATACCCCTCGAGATGATTGTTTGTACGCGGTCCATCGTTTCCAAAATGATTCCAAGTAAAACCGTATTTACCTTGTAACCAATTCTTGACGAAATATTTGATAAACTTAGCTATGTCAGCATCAAAATCTACTGGTATTGTATCCAAAATGTTGTTCCATCCACTGATTACATCATTTAATGGAACCATCGAAAGCGCTCCAAATTTTCGAAACCAGGTTTTGAATTGAAAGTTTTCGTAGTACAATGATCTTTTATGACAAAGTTCAAATAAGTACCGTATAAGAGCTTGGTTATAGTGAAACCAACATCCCAACATTTTTGTATTTTCAAAAACTATGGTAATGGCTTGCATCATTGCGAGTTCAAAGTCACATAGTGTCTCTTCGAGTTTTAGACCGTTGTTGTCGGAGTTGAAAATTTTTTTGAATTGGACGAGGGCTTCGTCGTACGTTTCACGCTCTTTGTTCTGAAGAAGTATGTATCCCGATGGAAACATTTGATTTTGGTAGTATCCATGGATCGAAAATATTTGAAGGAAATGAGTTGGACACGTTTTGAATGTACCATCAAACTACCATCGCTTCGAATTGCTTAGTATTCTGATAAATATTAAAATTCGATTGGAATTGTTCTTGTTATCGAATTGAAGGAATTGTTGATTGTTGATATTGGCGTAAAGCTCGTTTATTTGTATATCGTCTGTTGTTTTCGGATTGACAGGCTTCGATAGCCTTCGATGATAGCTTAGAGCCGATTTTTTTTCGGCGAACGGTAGCCAACTGACCGCAACTTCTTCGTACGAGTACTTTGCTATAAGTCGTTGATATTGTTGGTTGTAGGCGTCTCTCAATGATATCTCGTGATTATTTTTAACCACTTGGCAGCACTCTTTAAAATATAACATAGAGTCGATCATACAGTCAGTTAATCGTCTGTGATAGTGTTCGACGTTGTTGTTTTCCATTGTTACCGGATTGAATAACGCACCACATGTTCGATTTACACATCTATACCAATCAGACTTCTTTTCGTTTTTTTGGTACCGTTGATATTGGTAAATTAGTTGCTTGTTCTCATTGTCAACGTAGGTGATGTCCATATTGGAATGGTTTTTTAAGTTTTAAGTTTTGATAAGGTGTTTTAAGATTAACAAATTTTGGTGTATTAATCAATTGAATCATTTATGCATTTTAGGCTTGGGTTTTAGTATTTTCATATTTTTGGCTTTTAAAAAACAAAAAATCAAATATTTGCAAACTTTTTTTATCCTTGTCTACTCGCTTTTAAGTTGTATCTATTTTATCGTAACATTTGGTGAATTATTGTCCCTTTGAAGACGGAATGTTTTGCTCGTCTATTCGCAATTGGTTTTCACTACAGTACTTTCAAATTTAATTTGTAGACTTTTTGTTATCAATCATAAAATTTTGTTTAAATTCAGCTTTGATTATCAACGTTATTTGTTAGTCGATAATAAAAATCGTAAAATAGAAAAAAAGTATGTGTTTTACTTTTTAGGAATATGTTTCATTATTTCGTTGTTAATAAGCTTGTCAGACATGTTGAATTCAAAAATAAATGATTACTATCCTTTTCTCAATAATCAGATTTCATTTAAACAAACAAGAATATATGTACCGTTTTGAAACTGAATATTTGAAAACATTTAATTTGATTATGTATTGGAAAATAATGGAGGATTTTTTGTCATTAATATTTTAGTTGAATTTGCATTTTTTTACAAATTAAAAAATTTATTGAAAAAAAGAAATGAAATTCGAGCAAAATTGAAAGTGAAATTAAAAGCAAAAGATGATATATAGATAAATCAAATAACCAAGATATTAATAAATTCAATACCGTATTTCCTTGCTTATAAGCGACTAAAAATCGCATTTTTAAGGGATAGAATAACGCCTAAGCGAATTGAATTTGAGGTCCTTTTGCGAAACTTTTTATACAACTCAGTCTGATCAACTTCAAAATCACAAAATTTGAATTTATACGATCTCCATTGGTCTGTAAAAAGGGGGTATTAGGGTGGCACTTGTGAGCAAGGAAATACGGTACTCAATTTTTTTTTCAAACTTCCAGATATTTATTCTATCTATTATTCGTTTTCTATCAAAAAAATTACCATGGATCGTTTTTTAGGAAGTTATTTGGTTTTTTTTATTGAAATTATTTCAAATCTAGGCCTCGACAAAGTAATGAAAAGTTTTTGCAAAATGTTTTTTACACTTTCAGTGCTGAATAATTATTATTTTTGCTTTTATTTGAATAAGAACCTTGATATCGCATTTACTAAAAATGTTGCAAAATAGATTTTGCCTACCAATGACGATTTTAATAAAATATTAAAGTTTAGACAATCTTTTTTTGTTTTATCCCAATCCAGAATAACTCTCAACATTTATGTTTTATTTTATCTTAATGGTTTTGGTGACTGTTTGACTAAACCAAAAATGAGACAATTAGGAGCTGATTTGAAATCACCGTTATCCTCTTTACATTGTTCAATTTATAAGCCTCTAAGGTACTCTCTCGCGTTAAGTCTGGTTCTATCCAGATCATAAGCAATGTTTTGGTCTTTCAAAAGTTTGTCTAAATTAACCTTAAATATGTTAATTGATTTGATTCAATAACTTTATTCGTTAGTCCGTTCCAGTCATTCACTATACGGTTTTTCACAAGTTCTGCTTGTACATTTAAATGAGATCACCTCTTCTCCTTCTGGTTGTAAGGTTTGTCATTTCGAGTCTTTTGATCCTTTCCACGTATTCAAACTTTCTAAAGCCATGTATGCTCCGAGTCGCTCTTCTTTGAACCCTCTCAAGGATGTCAATATCTTTCTTTAGGTAAGGATTCCATACCGACACCGCATACAACACAAATTGAATCACTTGTTAAACTGGTTGATTATTCAGAATATCATTTTTTGACTCGAGTAGACTTTTTAAGGGGTTTTAAAAAAAATTGTTGATAATAACAACTAAAAGATAGCTTTAAGACTATTCGAATGTTCAAGTCCAAGTTATGTGTTACCAATCTTTTAGAATCATTAGACTTTATAATCGAAGTTATTAATCCAGGATTTGCTGTTGATCTTATATTCTTAGAATTTGTAAAGTCCTTCGACATTGTTTCACACGCTCAACTCATAGCCAAAGTTAGAATCGTCGGCTTTTATGGACTCTTGTTTCCAAACTGGAACGCTCAAATATTTAAAATTCTCTTTACTTCCGCTGTAGCTTGGAATCCATTTAAGAAACAAGACGTAAAAGAAATCGAGAATGTCGAAAGAAGAGCAACTAAATTTGTACCGAGTTTACAAAACAAAAACTGCACTGAGCGCTTATTAACTCTAGGACTAACTCCCCTCAAAGATGTAAGAGAAAGAGGTGGTATATGGACTAAACATTATTTTTATATATTGATTTATATACCAAATATATAATATATATGATAAGATAAATAATCTTGTTATTAATGACCGCTGGCTCGCTGTTATCGATCAATTTTAAAAAAGAAAGTAATAATTCCAAAAAATATTTATTAAAAAATAAAACTAATTAAAGTATCTATTTATTTTTTTAAAGACTGAACATTTGAAATAAAACTATTTTGGATGATATCATTCAAAATTTCGACTTTTTTGTTCATCTCATCCATTTGCTCAATTATTTTAAGAGAGTTGTCGTTTCTCATTCTTTTGGCATTTTCTACTTCTTCTCGTCTTTTTTCAATAAATTTAGAACCAGAAAAAATTTCAATTATTTCGCCTAAAAATTCAAAGATTTTATTCAATTCTCTACAAACTATTTCTAAACTAAAAAATAATTTCAATGGAAAGAGAAAAACTTTCAAAGCTACGCGAGACCTTTTTTTATCATTGTTATGCGGAATCAAAAGTCTCAAATTTTCAAACTTGATAAGATAAATGATCTTGTTGTTAATGACCGCTGCTTCGCTGTTATCGATCAATTTTTCAACCTCACCAATCGAAATACCAATTAATATATTGACAAATAGAATTGGCATAAATACAATGTAGAATACGAAAATAAAATAATTGATTACAGATTCTTTTGTTAGAATATCAAGTCCCATGTCATCGGTTTCAAGTGAACCAGTAGTCATTGTAATTAGTTTGAATAGAGTTAGCTCAAATGTGTTGTTAAATGATGAGATGTAGTCTGTTTCATTCATTCGTTCTATGACGTGCGAACCTGATCTATTTCGAAACGAGAGAAGAAATCCGATTAAAAATATTAAAATTATGACAAAGAGTTTAAATGATCGTTTGACAACATTTCGAAAAGCATCTACATAAACTCCAAAATTTGAGAACTTGTCCAAACGTAATAGTAAAATATAGTAAGAAAGCACAATGGTAACTGAGAACAAGGCCGACTTTGATTCAGATATGTCTAAATATAAACTAACCAGGCACAAAATGCAGTTGATCGATTCGAGAATATCTTTTGAATGGAATGCAGCAAAATTGGTTATTATGCATACGATTAATTGAATTATTTCTAAGATCAAGAAATAAAATGAGAAAGCGATCGATAACACTTTTGAAGCATTACTTAGACTACTCGATGTAAAATACGATTCTATTTGGATCGAGTAAAATATCAAAAAGATTAAATATAGAATAAGATTTGAATAGTAAACATATCGGGGTAATAGATTGTACCGTTCTAAAATTAATTTTTGAGTTTTCTCTTTTTTTAACCAATCTAAATCAGATATTTGATAAAAAAAATCTAAAATGTTACTTTCTTTACGATCCGCCGGATTATATCCCATGTGTGTCTCATTTGTGTCATCATACCCAACTTTTCTACCAGGCAAACAAAATTTGGATTTTCTGATTCCGAATAAATCAAGTGTCCCTTCTTTTGTTTCGTTTAATATTATCTCAATTACGTCATTCCAATTCATTCTATAGATTTTAAAAAGCCAAAATTCAAAAATCATGTATTTGAAATGTCTCAGATTTTCGAATACTGGCTCGCTAAAATTTTGACTTTTATTACATGACATTAGGTTATCGCATTCAATTTTTAAACATTCGAATATTCTTAAAGCTATCTTTTGGTTGTTATTATCAACTATTTTTTTAAAACCCCATAAAAAGTCTACTCGAGTCAAAAAATGACATTCTGAATAATCAACCAATTTAACAAGTGTTTTAATTTGTGTTGTCATTTCTACATAAGTTTGGGGTTTAGGAAAAAATAAATCAAATAATAGAAAATCATTTCTTGTAAATAGATGATTAACACTTTCGGGTGTTCTAAGCATGAATTCTTCATTTTTTAAATTTGGATTTGAATTAAAAACAAGATGGACTTTCTTTATTAATTCGATCAGTTGTTCGTTTTTAATTTGATCAGTAAATGACACAAAATAGTCAAGTAGAGTTAATTTTTTTTCTTGATAATGTATTAAATTATTTTTCGCCATTCTAAAAGAATTGTTTTTGTTAAAAAACAAACATACTAGAAAGATTTTAGTTTCTACTTGATTAGATAAGCGATCGAATTTATGAGTTATTAATTCTTGAGAATACGGTTGTTTTATTTCATCAGAAATTAGTTTTGTTTTTTCCAAATATTTAAACAAGTGATCCGCATTGCAATCAATTGTAAAACAGTCTTGAAAATCAACCTTTACAAATTCCAATTTATTTAGAACCTTTTCGATCAACCCGATCGGACAAGTTTGTAACGGGTTATTTCGAAAGTTAATTGAAACATCTTTTTGATCCGAAAAAATGTTTAAATCAAGTGTTTTTAATCGATTAAACGAAAAATCAACTTTTTTTAATAGATTTAAACCTTTAAATATCTGCAGTGGTAATTCTTCAATGTTATTATAGGACAAATCTAAATTTTCCAACGAATTTACTCCCTTGAAAATACTTTCTGGTAAAAAAGAAATTTCAAGATTTCTAAAGTTTATCTCTTTTATTTCTAAAAAATTGAGCTTTGGATCAATCGCTGGATTTGACTTTAAGTGAATACATTTTAATAAAAACTCTTTTGTTTCTTTTATTCTTTCATTTTGATTCGGATTTTTATCATTTACGGGTATCATTTTCAATAGGTTTTTATTAAACGACGTTTTTTTTGCTCTTTTATAAATCTAAAAAAAAGTTTCATAAATAATAGGGTGTCTCTACTGCAACAATATGTGTTGCAATAGTCTAGGCTATTGACACACTTAGTTTTGCTAGATGATTTTATTGAATATTTGAAAAATAATTGAGACACAATTGTCAAGAGTTGTGGGTCCGGTATCATCGTAGAAAATTACCGACCATTTGAACGTTACCATTTAATTGCACTCGCTGTCAAATAAAAAATAATTACAATTCCTACTCGATATATTTCTACTGCAATAGAGCCTAAGAAGAAAGCTGGTAGGGTAGTCAAGGCAAAACAAGCTATTGAACGCCAAAATTGACTTGTTTTTTTTTTATTTTATTTTTTTGTTATCACTAAATAAGTTTGACAATGAGTTAAATAATTTGGGCATGTATATAATAAAATAAGACATCATAAGTATAAATAAAATTATTAAGCAATAAAGTAAATAATTAGAACACTAATTAATAAGCTCTTTCGAAAATTTTAACAATAATTAAGAAGATATGATAGATTCTTGTCAAGCTAATATTTTATATAATGATTTTTAATATTTTTTAAAATGACCTAATTCATGCCTTTTTCAGCTCCTAAAAACGACTTTTTGAAGGAAAAATCTTTTAGTTTAGAGAAAATATTAGATTTCACCAAAAAGATACCAACTGATCTTGGAACTAATACAGAGAATTTCGACACTCTGCTTGCAAGACTAGCTCGCAAACCATTAGGGCTTAAAGACCTATAATCTTAAATGTTTTCTCACAGTTTGCTTGTTCCTCTTATTTCTTATCTATTGCTTGTCATTCCTACAACGAGATCAGGACTAAATCCTAATTGATTTATAATTTACTGAAATTACAGTGCTTTTACAAAAAGAGGAGAATTGGTAAAATTTCTTCTATTTACGTGATTTTACGTAAAATTCAGTAAGCTTACGTAATCTTACATCAAAAATAGTCGGTAAGCAAATGTAAGCTTACCTAAAATGACGTAAAATTACGTAAAATTTTATTAATTTTAGTAAAACGTAAGAAAAACCTTACGGACGGCTTTGTGAATTGTTTAGACAAAAGTACAAATTGTACAAAAAATAATTACATCCTAGCCTTTAATCTTCTTTCTGATCATATTTATGAGTTGAAATTTTATAAAACTGTGGTACAACTATTGTATCACCTGATGGCTTTTTTTAAATTCTGATAAACCTAATGGCTTTGGAATTATTTGGAAAAAATCCTTTTATAATTAGTACATGCATTTGCATTACATAAAAATGCTTAAAAAGCTTTACTTTTAATCTGGTTTTGGTTAAGTTTGTTTTGATATTTATTTATTTTTTTGCTATTTATGTACAAATCAACTTTATCATTTAAAACGTATTTTTCTTAAACGATTCCAATTCCGCTTAAAAGGAAATTACCTTCAGGTGATACAAAAGTTGTATCACATTTTCATAAAATTTTAACTCAAAATATTATCTGTAAGAAAAATTAACACTTTTTTAAAATTATTTTTTGTACAAATTGTTTTTTGTTTAAAAATTCACAAAGCCCTTACGGACAACAAAAAAGCTAAAAATCCCATAGGTTTACATGCAAAATTCAGGTTTTTTGTTGTCAGTAAGGTTTTTCTTACGTTTTACTAAAATTAAAAAAATTTTACGTAATTTTAAGTCATTTTAGGTAAGCTTACATTTGCTTACCGACCATTTTTGATGTAAGATTACGTAAGCTTTCTTAATTTTACGTAAAATTACGTAAGCTTTCTTAATTTTACGTAAAATTACGTAAAAATAAGTAATTTTACCAATTCTCCTCTTTTTGTAAAAGCACTGTAAAGAAAAAAATAAAAAGTTGACATTTTTTTAACATTTTTTTCGAATATTTATAGATTTTTTGATTCCGTAGAAACAGTCAAATATTTAAAAACGAGTAATAACTATTTAACTATTTAATAGAAACTTAACAACTTTATTTGAAAAAGAGAACTAACACTTTTCTACTGAATTTTAAAAATATTTTAATTTTCCCCTGATAACTAAGGTAACTGCGTTGTTTTTTTCAATGTTTATTATTAAATTTTGAAATTGTTTTATTTTATTCTACTGTGAAAGTTAAAATGGCATAATGCAGAGTTTTTTCATACACTCAATTTAGATCAGACAAATTTTGTTTCCGATAAGACAAGTTTTTTATAGGCTAAAGCACCTCTAGAACAAAATTTTTAAAGATTCTTCACTATAAAATTTACAAAAGAAAACCATCCGATTGAAGGAGCAAAATTAACAAATCAGAAGGTTAAATTTTGCCAGCCAATGACGAGTACTGCTAGCGGTTGTTTGAGCAACTATCTCTTCATCCATGGACTCCTCTTAATAAGTTAAGCCACATCATAATAGTTGATGAATAGAAAGTATGTTAAGAACGGCTTAGAAAGATGTTCTAGCTTAACAACTAATACACGATTTCTCTTTCTATCTCTCTCCCTCTTAGCCCAGTCTTATAAATACTGTGAAACTATTCTTTTATTTGCTTATGAAATTGTCACAACTCTCATGGCGCAACATATAATTTGCGAGGAACGAGCGTTGCGTGACGAGCATATTAAGCAGACATACACACGAATAAAAAACAAATAATGAACTGTTTTAAAAAAAATTCTGGACGTAAATCGTCAATAGACTATATTAACACAAAGAATCTACATGTATTTTATTTATAAAAATAAATCAATAAATTCATGTATAAAAAATTCACTTCTAACTTAACATTTTCTTAGTTATTACTTCCCTAACTTGATACAAGCTAACGTCTCGTTACTCGCATATAAAGTCTTGCTTCCCTATCTTAAATAAAAAATATATTTAAGATGGCTTGACTAGAAAGAATAATCTTCCTCAAGTTACAGTAGAAATTCGCTTATACATAATGAAAAAATTTTGAGATTTATGTTCGAGCGAATTTTATGTAAAATCAAATATGCATAATGAAATTTTTTTTGTCTTATTGAAAAAAAATTTATATTAAAAAGTTAGTTTTTTGAAGACTTTCCACAATGGACTTTTTGGATCCTCTTCGCGGTGATTTTTCAATGAGTAAGTAAGTGTTCTGACAATTTGATAAACAGCGGATACTCCTATGTTGTATTCATAGGCAATTTAAAATTAATAAATTCATCTTTAAAACTTAAAATCCAGCATAATTTAAGTTTTCCATACCGACTTTTAATTAAAAAGATTGCTCAACAATTTTAGCGGCTTTTAAAAAATTAAATGATTTTCAAGATTGATGATTTCCTCTTTAGAAGACTATCTGACTCTTATCTTAAGATTTGCTTCATGAAAAGTTATAAATTAACAATTTATAAATGACGTTTTTATATATTGTTGCATTCACACATCAGTCTCTTTATTTGACTGACTGAAATGTAAAATGCAACAAGTTCAAGTTTGTTTAGTTTTTATTATTTCAAATAAATAACAAAATGTTTTTTACACTATCAGTGCTAAATAATTATTTTTTTTACTTTTATTTGAATAAGAACCTTGATATCGCATTTACTAAAAATGTTGCAAAATAGATTTTGCCTACCAATGACGATTTTAATAAAATATTAAAGTTTAGACAATCTTTTTTTGTTTTATCCCAATCCAGAATAACTCTCAACATTTATGTTTTATTTTATCTTAATGGTTTTGGTGACTGTTTGACTAAACCAAAAATGAGACAATTAGGAGCTGATTTGAAATCACCGTTATCCTCTTTACATTGTTCAATTTATAAGCCTCTAAGGTACTCTCTCGCGTTAAGTCTGGTTCTATCCAGATCATAAGCAATGTTTTGGTCTTTCAAAAGTTTGTCTAAATTAACCTTAAATATGTTAATTGATTTGATTCAATAACTTTATTCGTTAGTCCGTTCCAGTCATTCACTATACGGTTTTTCACAAGTTCTGCTTGTACATTTAAATGAGATCACCTCTTCTCCTTCTGGTTGTAAGGTTTGTCATTTCGAGTCTTTTGATCCTTTCCACGTATTCAAACTTTCTAAAGCCATGTATGCTCCGAGTCGCTCTTCTTTGAACCCTCTCAAGGATGTCAATATCTTTCTTTAGTTAAGGATTCCATACCGACACCGCATACAATTAAATCACTTGTTAAAATGGTTGATTATTCAGAATATCATTTTTTGACTCGAGTAGACTTTTTAAGGGGTTTTAAAAAAATTGTTGATAACAACAACTAAAAGATAGCTTTAAGACTATTCGAATGTTTAAAAATTGAATGCGATAACCTAATCTCATGTAAAAAAAGTCAAAATTTTAGCGAGTCAGTATTCGAAAAGGCAAAAAATAAAATTTTTTATCAATTTTCTTTTCATATTTTTTTTCTATTCAAAAATTGACTAAAAATGTCTGCAAATGTGGGTTTTTATGAAATAAAATATGGAGCAAGGTGATGCAAAATTTGCTCCATCTATGGGTGAAGTCTGCAAAAACTCTGCAAAACGAATTGCGCATTTAAAAAAAGTGCACGCAATTAAAAAATGAAAATTAAATGCGCAATTCGTTTTGCAGAGTTTTTGCAGACTTCACCCATAGATGGAGCAAATTTTGCATCACCTTGCTCCATATTTTATTGTTTACTTGATTTTCAATTTTGAGAGCATCCAATTTTTGAGTCAAATTATCAATTTCTTTTTTGAGACTTTTAGATTCGGCTATTTTCTTTGATAAATACATATTGTACTTTTTTTCGATCTCAATACGTTCAATAGTCTCCTTCTTTTTTTTGTTTAAATCACGTAAATGCAGGTACATTTCTTGTAACTGATCCACTTTGATTTGATCAACGCCAAGTTTAGACAAAAAATCTAAATAATCTTCATCTGTTGATGTTGGGACTGTTGGCTTATTATTTGGATCATTGGTCGAGTTTGGTGGAGTAGCTTTAATTGGTCCAAAACTAAATGAAGTCGCGATTTCTGCTGGTTTTGCAGCGAATAAAGGCTGTGACTGTTGTGACATATTTGCTGGCACAAAAATCATACGTTATTTTTTCTTAATAGTAAAATTTTAAAAATTTTCTAAAACTTCCAAAGAAAACGTAACCAAGAGACTGTAATCAAAAGGTTTACATTTAAAAAAATTATGTTGAAAACGAAACAACGAGAGAGCTTTTTCAATTTTTTTTTCATTAAAATTTATTACGGAGTTTCAATTAAAAAAAGGAAGTTTTTTCATTTAAAGATTGAACCTCGTTTATTTTTCAAATAAAGTATAGCCGACAGCCCTAGTTTGTAGCTGTATTTTGGTATCTTTAAATATTGGCTAAAAGCTTCATAGGTCTAGGTTCAAAGAATCACCTATGATAAACATCACGTGGGATCATATTTTAAAATCTTGTTTTTAACAATCTAAAGGATTCTTCAAGTACGAATTTAAAGTTTAAATGATGTATGGTCATCTAAACAAAGGGGCTAAGCACTTTAACTAAAAAGTTTATTTTAGAAAGAAACAGTTGTTAAAAGAAAGGAATTAGATTGAGACTTAGACTTTATTATTATTTATAGTGAAGTTTTTGTTGTTTGTTATTTTTCAGTCCTTTATTATTTATAATATTGCCGTTAACCATGCCGTGGCCAGTCCCAAGCCTGGATGTGAAAATGGGAGGGGCGGCAATGTTGCTGTCATTCTAACACCGTTCTAAATGTGCTGTATTACGGGTACGTGGGTCTACGGATCGCGTCCGTGTCTTGTCGTATTGGGGTGCCGCTGGCTTTGACCATCACAACGTATAGTAGCCTGGGAACGGGTGCAAGAACTTGTTTTACAGCAGACCCATTTAGCAATAGGTGTAGCTCTAGTGACAAAGTTAAGTATTCTCCTTCGGGTTAATACGCTTGGTTTGTGGTTCCAGGCTAGTCTGAATAGTTGTCGAGTTCGCAGCTTCGGCTCGGATGAGTGGCGCTGTTTATGATGAACGTCCCACAGTTACTAGAGTGGATGACAGTGGCATAGTCGTAACCATGCCATGGCCGGTTCCAAGCCCGGATGAGAAAATGGGAGGACGACTTGTCGTTTTTGAAACATATAAGTAAGGCTTTTTTATATTGTCAAATCCGTGACAACCACAAGACTAATATAAAGAATGAAAATCTAATTTTGATATACGGCTCAGTTGAAAAATACCCTTAAGTTCATAGTGGTTCGTTAATTTGTCGATTAATTGTCCGTATTTTACCACTACACATTCTTGTTGGATTCAGCTGAGAAAATTTTTAAAGTTTTTATCAAAATAAAAATAAAACAAATAATTGTTTAATATTGTCAAAATGTGAAAAAGAGTACTCAAATGATCGAATAACCATTTCATCCCTAAACCAGCACATATCTCACCCAAAAAAAAATTTAAACTATTTACTTCATAATCGATTGGATAATAGAACATAAAAAATGTTAACCAAATCGGCATTAAATCTGGTACTTTGAACACTAGATTTAGAACCGAATTTATAATTGTACGTTTTAAAACCTTAAGTTCAGTTTCATCTTTTCCTTTAATTATCATTCTCATTCTCAAAAACTTTCTCTGTTTCATCATTTTTCTCAGTCTATAAACAAGTAGCCAATCGATTGAAACATTAAAAATCAAAAATAGACCGTTATTTAATGTTTTATTAATCGCATTAAAATATTGTGTTATTCGAATAAGTGTATGGGTATTTGAATTTAAAGATGCAAATTCAATATTAGAAATCGGATAATTACTTGTTGGACTAGTTAAATTCACTTTATGAATGAATAAATTTGGCCAACAGATCAACAATTCAAAAATAATAATTCCTATTCCAATTTTCCAATACAATTTTGAGTCAATTTTATCGTGTTTTTTGACAAGTAATAAATATCGATAAATGTTGAACCCAATTACCAAATAATTGAGAAGGTATTTTACGATTGGTAATAAAAAGTCTATGCATATTATCTGATAGTACTGGACTGGTATCCATTTACGAATAGACGAACAAAATATTCCATTATTAAACGCACATTCATTAGTCAAGTTTAACAAAGTCAGTACGAAGAATACACTGCTTAGAAAAGAATAATGTTTTATTATCTTGAACTGAAAAGTAATTTTTCGTTTGCCAAAGAGAAGTAAGAATGTTCGTGTGTTTAGAACAAGACCTAATAAACACAAACAAGGATTTATGACGGTCATAATTAAAAAATCCGTTATAATTATTATTTCGGACAAGTTCTGTCTGTCTAAAACATCTGTTGGAACAACTTGAAAGTTACATTTTTTGATCATATTGGAAAAATTGCAAGAAATGTTTTCATATGATTTTATAATTGAAAAATCATACGAAAATTTTGAATTTAATTTTGCATTATTTATTCGCAGGTAATTCAAAGTACATGTGAATTTGTATGGTTCATCTCTAGGTGATCCATCATCAAGATCAATTCCGATCATTTGATCAAAAGGAAAGTCTTTATAGACACAAAAATCTTCATCTGGAAAAATATCATCCAATGAGTTAAATGGATAACCAAAATGACTTGATATCAAATGTTCGATTGAAATAAAAGCAATTCGTGACTTTACAGATTTTACCTCGGTTAAATTGCTTAAATTTATTTTCAAATCATTATTTATTGATTTTGTCCATTCGATACCTTTTAAAAACAAACTATGCGAAAAATAATATTCAAATTCAATTGATTTTAAGTGTTTAAAATAAAAGAATAAATCTTTCTGAATGGACTTTACTTTACAATCAATATAGATATACATGATGTGATTGAATAAATTTTTGTTCATTATGCTTGTGTCGAGGACAATGTTATCACAACTATTAATGTACAAAATATTAATGATACCATTCGAATCAACATCATGAAAATAAATGTTTTTCTTATTGTAAAATGTATCGCTTAGGTACATTAGAGACAAGCCTTCATCAAGTTTCATGTTTACAAATAAGAGCGGACAGACCTTTTTGTTTGATTTATACCCATATATTTGTATATTATTGATAGTGACTTTATTAATTCGATCATTTTCGTTTAATTTACATTCACTTAATGAGTTGTTTGAATTATAAATATCTAGACTTGAATCGTAAATTTTCAAGTAAAGATAAAACGAATCAATACCGCTGAATATACCCAAGTAAAATCCTTTTAAATTAGATAGATGGAGTGTTACAGGACTTTTGCGATTAGTGTAATTATATAATCTTGTTATAAAAGATTTAGTAAGGTATCCACCCTTGGAAAGTTTATAATAAAATATACACTTTTCGCATGAAAGATCCTCAAAGCGGTCATTTAAGTTATTACACACTAAATATTTGTAATTATTATCAAAATATTTTTTACAAAATGATTCGCAGATACTTATTTTGAAAAACAAGAGAGCTAATATTGTATGTTGAATCATGTTTGAATATAAAATACGAAATTTAAAATGATGATAAAATAATAATAGATTGACTTTGATTTTTTTTATATTTTTTTTTTAAAATCGGATTAAATCTCCATTAATAAGAGATTTAAATGATCTATTTTAAATTCAAAAAAAATAAAAGAGAGGATTAATTACATTAAACTTACCGTCGAAAGATTTGAGCAGAAAATCTTTGAATAATTTGAAAATTAAGCTCCTAATTCTTTATTTTCTTATTACTGAAACTGAAATTTAGTATAAAATTCATTCCCAAATACACATCTCATTAGGTGTAGCAGAAACAAAACGACCACTTCAAACGATCGTTTGATACAATTATTTGAGTTTTCGCATTATTTTTATTTGATTATTCGCATTATTTGAGTTTTCGTGGGATTAAATTAAATTTAATTTATATTGGACTGCTATTCAAACGAGAGATGTCCTGACATTTCCAAAAAGGATAGAATGGGTGTGGTTTTATTTTTTACGCAAATCAAATTTCTAACAATTTATTTTTTATTTAATTTTCATCAGGGAATTTAGAGACAATTAGGAGTGAATGGAATATTTGTTTGGGATTTTCGACACATAGATAGATAGCTGATACAAATCTCAACAAGATAGGATGGTTAGTTTAGTCCGATAATTTTTAATTATTTTAAGATTTATGAACCTTCATTTGGATTCCAAACTTTTAAAGTCTTATTCCATGATCCACTCAATAAATTACCATTGTCTAATACATGCAAACAATTAAATTCACAAATAGCATCACTATGTCCAATTAGAACCAGAATTAATTCACCTGTTTCTAAATTACGAATCTCTATTGTACCATTTCCTAACCCACTTGCCAAATGCCCATTCTTAAGAATAGCAATTGACCAAACCCAATATGAATGAGTTATACTTTTAAGAGGTTCACTGTTTGAAGTATTCCATATTTTAATTGTTCCATCCCAAGAACAACTAACTAAATTTTCATTTGGTAAAATTAGTATTTGATACACATAGCTTGTGTGAGCAACTAATCTTTTTTTTTTATTTGACCATTTTGTGAATCTCTAATAACTATATCAGAATTTGTGCTTCCATATCCGATAACTAAATCATCATTTTTCAGTACTGTCAAACACATAAACATTTCATATGTTTGAATAATACGTTTCAAAGGGTCTCCTTGATGCACCTTTAAATCCCATATTAAAATTGTTCTCTTATTTCGGTATCCAGCCAAAAGATCACCATTTGACAAAATACCATAAACAAATGGTCTAAAATGATCACTTGTAAGATTAAAATAACTAAATAGTATTTGTGCAGAGCATTTTTCAGTTCGTTTAGCTTTAAAAAATTATTTTCAATTTTGATCCATTTGATACAAATGTTTTTTGATACGAATCTTCACATTGCCCTTTATCGACAAACATTATGTTTTCTTTTTAAAGAAAGACTAGACTTTACCTTTGCTTGATAACCATTAATTGATTATCACAATGACTATTAATAGTAAGTTCATTTTAATATTTTTTCCAAAATTAAGATTTTTGAAGTAAATTTTTGAGTTTTTTATTACAAGACATTGTTTTTTTAACTAAGTGAAATCCTTTTTATTAACTATTTTAATTACATAGTATGTGTAAATATAACATAAATATTGACACAATGCATTCAGTAGGCAATAAAAAATATTTTAATGTAAGCAAAAAATTAATCGTATAAAATGGAAACATTTAACCGTGATTATTCAAGCATAGATATTTTTTGAGCAAAGTTTTTCAGCATTTGATGAATTAACGATAAATTATGTGAGTGGTGTTAGAAGTACATTTGGCATTGTGGAAAGCCAAGAACTAGATAAACGAAATATAAATCAAAAACAACTAGCGACTGACTGACCCTTCATGATTTATTTAAATTTGACAAACAAACAACCACGAAATTAAGCATAACCACCCATTTGGGGAGGAAATTTGGGTTGGATAACCATAGATTGATTAACGCAAGGTTTAAACAATAAGTCTAAGTAATCTTCATCTATACTTGAATTAAGTTTCAAGAAAACTAAATGCTTTTTTAGAAAGCATGTGTAGTCATAATGAGGATTACAACACTAATATGAAATGTAAATGTGATTTGTTGGGAGATGAGTTGGTAAAAACGGTCAAAAAATTGATAAACGTGTTAAGACCAGACTATTCAATGTCTTCATCTCGATAATTTCTCTAGTCCTTTTCTAGTGACGCTTAGTCACGTGACAAGGACTAGTTTTCTTTTTGTAAAACTTAAAACAGAAATCTTTCGGTTTTTCACTTTTTTACGTATTTTTTTTGCTCAATAAAGAATTTATAGTTACAAAGCTCGTTTAATCCCCAACCCAACCCTTCCATACCATACTTCGTTCTTAACATTGGTGCCCCAAGTGAGGAATCGCAGCCAAATTGGTTTTGATTCACTGTTAAACGAACTCATAAATTTTTGTGTTGATAAATAGTCTTTTGTTGAGCAAAATACTAGTTGCTAGCTGGGAGTTTTAGAGTGCCATGTTGCTGTCCGTCCTTATTTTTGGTCTTTTGACAACGTTAAACATGCTAACATTAGTTTTATGGCAATCGTAGGAAATGTTTTATTTATCAGTTGATCGAATCGAATACCTCGGTAAAAGAATATTGGCGATACCCGAAGTTAAAATTGTCTATCTAAACGAGTCGGTTAAACTGGACAATCAGTCAAACACTATCGATTCAATTCCAAATATTACCAATAAGTCGAATGAAGTCGATCTAAGTCATAATTTTTCAACAAGAATGGTTAACGGTTCAAAGACCAATAACGAAGAAGGCCAAGTCTTCAAGGATTTGGTTAGGATGGCATACCATATCACACTCAGGACTTGTAAAGATTTCTTATACAGTCATGTACCGCATACAATAGCAACTATTTCAATAATTTTCAGTTTATGGTTGGTACGAAAAAAGGGGAGGCAAGTCTACAACATGCTACCTATGCCTGCATTGTGGGTCAAAAATAAAACATCGAACGGGGATTTGAACGAGCGTGTAAATAGGTCTAATAACCTTCGGCTACCAACTCCACCAATTTATTACTTAAACGGTTTACAATTTTAAATTTGGGTAAATTTGTTTGAAACTTACGTTAAACAGTTTCCAAAGGAATTATGGAAAGATATTTTCTGCTTATATGTCGATCAAAACATTCTAAAGCAATTAACGGTAAACACTGACTCAACATATGAAGGATTGAAACAATCTATGACAGAATTATTGTTTCAAAATAACGTATCACGTTCAAACGAGAACATAGTAACTGCTGTGGAAAAATTCACCTCGTACTTCAAGAATGAACAGGAAACCGTCGATGAATATTATCGAAAGTTCAAAACTCTAGCAGTCAAAGCGGACATCACTAAGGAATCTACACTATTCAGCTATTTTTTAACTAACATCAAAGACGAACAGATGGAAAAATTCATTAGACAAAGTGTGAGCTTATGGGGATCCCTTAACGCACTAAAAAAAGCACCTACACTAGATCTTATCGTCAGTTACGCGAAATCGTATGAAGAAGGATCCTTTTCGAAGACAACCAGTGACTATAGCTTAAACTCTACTCAAGAAGTTAACACAGAGTCAAACTCCATAAACATGATTAATAAATCATCAAGTAGAAATGGACAAAAGGAGTGGAATAAGAATTTTGGTCAAAACTATACTCAAATCAAAGCTACAGTTAAACGAGATGAGAGGTCGGAAAACGTATCTAAGGACGAAAAGTCCAAATCAAATTGACTCTCATTTGACAAATCTACCACCATATCATCACGTATACAAGGAATCAGTCTTTTGAACAACATTAGGTGTACTTACCTTTGTGATAGTGGGGCTGACGAATCTATATTAAGTAAAAAAGCTTACGATCAAATATTTGCTGAATCAATTAATTCGGAACTTCAGCCATACATTGGTCCGAACCTTAACTCAGCCTCGGGCAAATTAAATATTCTAGGATTCGTGGTGGTAGATGTTTTTATGGTTGATCCTAACAACCCTCTTAGAAATGTTAAAATTAAAGTAGCTGAAATTAATTGCAAGTACGATTTGATTCTAGGTATTGATCTCATTTCCAAGATCACAAAACTCAAGATTAAAGCGAATGAGATGAAGGGTTTGGTGAACCAATTTTCTGATCAAATCGACACCTCATTTTTGGGGTATGATGATCCAAGCGTGTTTATACTGAACAACTGTATGGATAGTGTAGATTTGGAAGGCATAAAACTAGAAGAAAATGTTCAGCATGTTCTGAGTAAAGTAGCTGCTAATAGTTTTCAGGATTTGACACCGAATAGCAAGTTCACACACACTATCAAATTATCGAATCCAAATGTTAAACCCGTTAAACAAAAAACTCGTCCGATACCTTTTAATCTCCGCGAAAAATTCAAAACAGTCCTTGACGAACAGTTGGCCGCTGGGTTGATTGAGCCAAGTAACTCTCCATGGAGTTCTCCAATAAACATTGTCGGTAAAAAGGACGGGGGTATAAGAATCACCCAAGATTACCGCCTTTTAAATGAACTAACCGTCAAAGATGCATACCCTTTACCTGTTATAGACAATCTTTTGTCACTGTTGACCAAAAGTAAGTATTTTACAAAGGTCGACTGCTTCAGTGGGTTTTACCAAATACTGATGGATCCAAAAAGTAAAGCACTTACAGCGTTCTCGTGCGAATATGGTCTTTTTCAATTCAAGGTAATGCCGATGGGTTTGACAAACGCTCCGGCGACTTTTCACCGAGTTATGAATATTATATTTGAGGACCTAATTGCTGCTGGTGTTGTAATTGTGTTCCTGGACGACTTTCTGATTCACTCGCACGATCGTAGAACGCACCTAACAAACGTTTTGGCCGTAGCGGAGCGACTTAGAAAATATGGAATCAAGATCAAGTTGGAAAAGAGTGTTCCCTTAGCTACTGAACTTAAATTTTTAGGGCATATAATCTCATTTAATTCTATTAAACCCGATCCCGAAAAAATTTCGGCCATCAAAGATTTCAAACTGCCGGAGAATCTCGAGAGGCTTCAAAGTTTTATGGGCCTTAGTGGTTTCTATCGAAAATATATAAGAAATTATGCGGCCATAGCGAAACCAATATACGCGTTGATGGTAACTAAGGGTCTTGATAAGAACCTTAAAAATCGAAATGGAAGTATCAAGTCTAGACAGGTAAAAATTGAGTGGAATCAAGAGGCTGAAGAGGCTTTTGAGAAGTTGAAAGACGTCCTGTGTAGTAACAATGTATTGGTGATGCCCGATTTTTCTAAAGAGTTTATTATCACAACTGATGCATCCGACTATGCCTATGGCGCTCTTCTTTGTCAACAATACGGTAACGATTTGAGACCAGTTGCATATTTTAGCAAGCAGTTTACTCAACCTCAACAGAAGTACTCAACATCAGAGAAGGAGTTGATGGCAATCGTAATGGCGATTGAACATTTTCATTCATTTTTATATGGTGCACCATTCAAAGTTTAGACTGATCATCAGCCATTGAAATGGTTACTTACTAAGAGAGGACCTATGTCCTCCAGACTTGCACGGTGGCTTATGAGATTGAAGGTATATGACTTTGAAATTTTCTATAAACCAGGAAAGTTTAACGCGAATGCGGACGCACTGTCTAGAATGCCAGAACCATTGTTATTAGCTTCCGATATCGATATAATGGGTGATGAGTTGGATGAGCTCGTGATATGTTCAATTGAAGTCTCTGAGGATTTTATACCGATCCGAATAGATTCGGAATTTGATATCACAGATCGAAAAATGGAACAATCTAAAGACAAGGACCTGGTTTGGCTAATTCGACTGATAAAGTCAGGATCAAACCAAAAACCTTCTCAATTTGAAAATAATTTTAGAAAGGCTCTGTTCGCAAATTTGGATAGTTTCGTAGTGATTGATGACGTGATTTTTTTTAGAAAGAGGAAAAATAACAAATGGATACACCTTTTTGTCCTACCAGAACAAGCTCTCGAGGCAGTTCTATCAGTCGGTCATTGCTCTAAGTTTAGTGGTCATTTAGGGGTGAACAAAACGCTCGATCGTCTATTAACTCGTTTTTACAGACCTGGCCTTAAAACGTATATACATGATTACGTCAAAACGTGTGACATATGTCAAAGAGTAAAGTATACCCAGCCCAAACGAAAGGGAGACTTAAAAAATTTGGAACCTAATGGCCGAAACCATATTGTAACCATGGATATAGCCGGTCCATTTCCGCCTTCAAAGACTGGTAATATTTATATTCTTATCATAGTTTGTGTTTTTACAAAGTATTCTCAAGCAATCCCAATAGCAAAAAACACGGCTGAGCATATAGCAATCGCGCTTATCACTCATTGGGTCTGTATATTTGGAGTACCAGAATTTGTTCTCTCCGATAGAGGAAAAAATTTCCAGTCAATGTTGCTGGAATTACTTTATGAGAAATTGGATATTAAACAACTACGTACCACGGCCTATCATCCAGAATGTGATGGACAGTCCGAACGCTATGTCCAGACTATCAAGTCTATGATTAGGTGCTATGTATCCGAAAACCAGCAAGATTGGGACGAAAATTTACCAATGCTCAATTTCGCCTATAACACGTCGACTCATGTGAGCACGGGTTTCACACCGTTCGAAATGGTTTTTGGTTTAAAACCTCGAATTCCGTTGGACCTAATTTTGGAACATTATGAACTCGAACTGGATACCGAACAAGGCGAAGTGGACCTTGAGTCTTTGGAATTCCCAAATCTAACTATACTATTCGATCAAACAGATAATTTACATCCCAGATTATCGAAGAATGTGATTGAATTTTGCGACAAACAAGCTCTTTGATTCCTCGAGATTTATAAACAGGCTAAGACTAACCGTGATATTACGATAGAGAAGTCGAAGATTCGATATAATCGTAACATTAAAAGGTTTGATTATGAAGTCGGGAACTCAGTCCTGGTCGACCACGTAAAACTCAAAAGAGGGTTATCTTCGGGTTTGGCACATAAATTTTATGGTCCTTTTGAGATACTAGCTAAACATCCAAATGGAGTAAATTATGTGATAAAAAGGTCACAGTCAAACAAGAGTATTAGACACGATCGCTGAAGAGCCGATAAATGCTGAAGAAAGCCAAAATGTCACAGCAGGAGATTCGCAAGATTTTTCTTATAGGCCGAATTATAAAAAAAGAACCAATCGGAATAAAAAGGAACATGTACCAACGTCCGATTATCAAAGGTGGAGTACTCGAGTTCGAAGTAAACCGGATCGCTTTGGGTACTAGAAACTTGGTATCAGCTTGATTTTGTTGGTCAAATTAATTTTTTTTTAGTTTTTTGTTGTTCAAATTTATTTTTAGTTTTTTTTGTTCAATTCTGGTTAATTGGAGCCTCGGAGCGACTCCTCAAGAGAGGGGGAGCCCTGATAAGACCAGACTATTCAATGTCTTCATCTCGATAATTTCTCTAGTCCTTTTCTAGTGACGCTTAGTCACGTGACAAGGACTAGTTTTCTTTTTGTAAAACTTAAAACAGAAATCTTTCGGTTTTTCACTTTTTTACGTATTTTTTTTGCTCAATAAAGAATTTATAGTTACAAAGCTCGTTTAATCCCCAACCCAACCCTTCCATACCATACTCCGTTCTTAACAAACGAAACGAATTTTTGGTTTAATTCGAAGTCTAGCTGGGAATGAAGTATCAAATCTAGATTCGTTTCAAACATGGACAGCAAATATTAGGATTTTAGATTTTTATTTTAAAATGTCTGTTGAAATTAGTTATTAAAGTTTTAGGTCATAACCGAGAGATATGTGAGATCAGTTAGCAAAGTTAAGACATAGTATAAGAAGCGTCAATAATATAAAATGCAACACATTCCAAAATGTTCATTTTCTCTTGATTATGGGAGTATTGTAATCCGGAAAAAAAACATTTAAAGAAACTAACTGGAAGTGATCGAACTCTGATAGAAAGAAGAAAATCCTCAAAGCAAGAGCATGCGGTGATTATCATTCACTGCATTCAATTTGTAACAAAAATCTATAGGTTTTAGTTTTAAAAATTGTTCTTAAAAACTTTCAATGGATTATGTAAACACCAGTAAACACCAGTAAACAGAATTTAAGCTAGTTAAGTTAGTCGAACAAGATACCGGCTCAAATTAGGGGTAAAAGTCTTCAGCACATCCCATGGGAAATTCTTCACTGCGTCTCCTTAGAGATCTCAAGGAGAAAATTACCGAGAAAATTTGAGAACTCAAAAAGATTCCTTTGAGATAAATAAGAGATCTTTGTAACCTTTTTCTCCTAAAGTTATTCTATTTTTCACAGGAGAATAAAAATTTTAGATTTTTTTTCTCATTGCTTTCTCAGAGAGATAGACAGTTTTTTTTCTTATGATTTGTATTGATGGAATACTTAGGAGATAAAGAGGAGAAAAATTTAAAAGTTTTTGTTTTGTTTTGATAAAAATTTATTTTATAAATTTCGAGAAAATGAATTACAAATTTAATTAATTGAAAAAAAATTAGCAAAAAAATGGACACAAGTACAGAAACACGGGAAAATTGAAGCTAAATATTAAAAAGAGCAGTTTTCTAAGATTACTTTTGGTTCTAAGATCTTAGATTTATAAGAACATCTAAGAATATCCAAGTTTTCTAAGAAAATTCAGACTTAATCGAATTAGAAATAATGACCAAAACAACTTTATTTATACCCAAATTCGATAGAGATTTTTTTACTTATTGGTTTTTGAAAATTAGTTTTTTTTTTAAATTAATTAATAAGAAAATCAAAGAACGGTAGCTACGGTGGGTACGCTTCGCTTAAGGTACGCTTTAGGTACGGTATTGTTCCCTAAGAGTACGCTCCGGCATGGTGGTGGGATTTCTCCGTTTATTTTGGTACGCTACGTTTCGCAAAGGGTACGCTTCGCGGTGAAAATTCGGTACAAGTGCAGTATGATGAAAAAGTTGTTTGAAAACTTTTAAAATTAAATAAAACTGAATAATTACATATATTTTATTAAGTCAATGCTTAATTTTTGTTCGAAAATATCCATAAATAGTATATAAAAACATGAGAAATACATGCAATTCTATTTAAATACGAAAAAAAAAATATTTTTGATACAAATAAAATATTTTTTTATACGAAAAAAAGATTTTAATATACAAAAAATGGAATTTTTTTTTTGTTTTTTTTTTCAAATTAGTTTTGAGTAAGAAAGGTTGGAATGAAAAGATCATAAGAATATATAAAATAATCTTTATTGCATGCATGGTCGTCCTCAAGAATGTAGTGTTCATAAGAATTTAATGAATATGATTGAGTGTGCTAAAACTTTTTTTTCAATTCTAATAAGAAAAAAAAGAATGAAACACTCACTCACGAAATTAAACAAGCATCTGGTCAGAAATGGGTTGAAAAGTGGGAAAAATTATTTAACTCGTTTACTCTTGGTTATGTTATCCATTCTAGCAAATAAATATAAAAAATAAAATAAATTATTTGCCTTAAGAAATAACAACTGAAAAGAATGCTCTTTTTAATATTGAAGAAGTTTTTGAATAATCCTGACAGATTGAAACATAAGAACAGACCAAACTTCAAACAGTTTGGACCAAATCGTTAAGATTTCTTATCGAGAATATTAAACTAGACAACGATGAGCAGACTTCTTATATGGTTCTAATTTTTTAAAAAAGTGATTCTAAAAAGTCTTATTTTTATAAAAGCTAAATGCCCCCCCCCCCTTCCTCAGATGGTCAAGGACGTTGTTTTAAAAAAAACTCTCGATTTTTAAATGAGACGAAAACTAAGAATTTTATTTTTATACTGGGCCTGAGAATCAAAAAATAAAAAAAATCCTCAAAACTTACACATGTGTGTTTCATTTTAATCGAAAAAAAAAATTGAAAAAAAAAAGTTAAGTTTTTTTTGCATTTTCCCTTGGTTTTCAAAACCAATTCGGTCCTTGCGGGAAAAATTTTTTTTTTTTTTTAAATTATCTTTAAAACAAGCTTTTAACCATTTAATTTGGACTATCTTTCGAAAAATTATCGAGGGGCACAGTTTACATGCAAACCCTGAATTGCTCCTATCGTCAATTTTCCCTTTGACTAAAACGACTCTCGTTGGACTTAGAGGAGTTCTGGTTGACTTTTTTTTTTTTGATTCGTCAACAATTATTCCATTTTTTCGTTCCTCTCTAGAAAACAAAGTCTCCATCAAAGCAGTCACATATTTGTTTCATGTTACGGCATATATGTCAAGTAGATTTTTACCGTTGTAAATAATTTCTCTCAACCATTCAAAACTATCGGTTTTATTTTTCTTTAAGAATTTTAGAATCTTTTGATTCAATTCTTTTATTTCAATTAGATCAACTTTAATTTGTCTTATTTCAGCCACTAATTCGACACCATCTCGAGAGCTAGTTTCTGATCTCTGTTCTTTTACAGTTATCTGTTCAGCTGTGACTTCAATCGACTGTCTAACATCCTCTTCAGCTCCTTGTCTGTCTTCAGTATAGCGATCATAATTCGCTAAATTTTGTTCCAAGTTACTCTTTGTTGACTTCTCTTTGAAAAAAACTTAGAGTTAATTAAAATGAAATCAAAACATTAAAGCATAAAATACTCGTACTTTTTTTTTGAACTGATGATTCATTAAGGCTTTGAAACTCGTTGTCACTGAAAACAAGCTTTCCATCTTTAATTTTTTTACCTTTGTTTTCACATTTAGCTTTTCTACCACGATATTTGACAGCTCCTTCAAACCACTTTTCATCAAACTTAACCATAACTTGCTCCAAACCTAATAGCTTTCCTTCATCATCCTCTAAGACACAATATGTATTGTCTTGCTCAAAATAGGCCAAAACATAATTTTTATTTTCCATTATGACAAACGCTTAAGCCAAAGATTGAATTTTTAACAGTTTTATAAAATTATTTTATTTGAATGTAAAAAATGAAAAAAAAACTTGAGTTTTTAAAAGCTGAAAATTTGAAAGTTAATCGTGTTAATAATTGTACGATATTTTAGTAATATACTTATTTATTTTTAAACACTTCGAAACAATAATCGAACAAAGTATTTGATCAACTTCGAGTGGTTATTCGATTTTCTTATAAAAAAAACAAAAAGTCTCTGTGTTAACGAATGTTTGAAATTCAGGGGTTTGTTTTGCAACAAATTCTTCTATATTTTTTTTTCATGATAAGTTCTAACCAACGCGTAGAAATTATTTTCTAATTCATAAAATTTTAAGATTTCTCCGTAAAGCTCTTTAAAGTTTTTTTTAAAGCATATTGTAAAGCTGTTGCTATTGCACTTACGATCATACGATTGTGAATGAAACACTTGATTTTGAAAAAAAATACGTTCAGATGAAAGGATTTATAGCCAGACCATATAGTCTATAAAAAAGTTTTCTCTCGTCTTCATCGACAAATCTATAAACAATTGGTCTTAACAGTTGATTCATTTTTAAAAAACTTCTATTTAGAATTTTTTTATTTAATTCATGAAGCTGTTGATTCTTATTACCACTCAAATCAAAATCAGAATAAAAATTTTTCAAAACTATTAATTTTCTCGACATTTGTCCAATGTACCCACGTGTCCCCTTCACCAATCTTTTCATGTTACCAAGTGCACCCTTAAAAAAAACTTAAAATTTTGAAAAAAACAAATTCGTTGTAAAACAGCCGAGAAAATCATCAATTAGTACTGTAGTGGTCATTCACGTGTTCCTCTTGTGATCTTTCATGAGCTTTTGATTTGGAAAAGCCTCCTTTGATTTATGAGTATCAAATGAAAGCTAGTTTTACAGGCTTTAACTAGAGCTTTTTAGCTTTCAGTTGATACCCATGCATCAATGGTAAATTATCTTATTCATTAGTTCAGGAAAGTTTACAAGAAAAACACATAAATGGCCACAACAGTATATTAATTTCTGGACCTTTAAAAAAAAGCCAAAAGTCTGATTTAATTAAATTATCAGTGATAATTGAATTATGTGCTAGAGTGCTGACTGCTGAGTAAGTATAATTATGTCGAAAGGAATGGGAAGTATTTTAGACAAAAGTTGGGGTCAATTTTAATATACTTACAATTCTCTAACTTCTAAAAATATATTTTTTCAAGAACCATTTTAAAATCAGATCCATGACTGTTCTTTAAAGTTATTACAGTTTTAGACGAGCAGACGAACAGGAAATTATGAAAATTTTTACTAACCTCAAAAAAAAATGCACTGTGACACTGAATTAGACCATGTTGAAGAACTTGTTCAAATAAATGTAAATGCGCATGAATCGTATACAGATAAGCCCTTTCTCCAAAAAAACTATCTATTAGTTTATGATAATAAATCATCATATCCTTTGCATTTTCTAAACGCCTTAAATCCATAACTGGTTCTTAAAAAGTTCGAACTGAAAAAACATAAAGACACAATACATTCCAAAATTTTTTTGGCAAAAAATCGATTAGCAATGGTATAGCGACATAAAAAATAAAAAGTCGTAGTTCTGAAGATTTGAATTTTAGTTTCTTATCAATAAAATCAAATTTTCGAGAGAAATCGTGTGGATATTTCACATTTGATAGAGCTTCATTAATTTCAAGAAGTTTTTCTCCTTAATTATAAATGAATAAAAACTTTTTAAAGTTTTTCTTTTTTTTAGTCTTACCCAAGTAACATTCTGAATTTTTTTCACAAAAATATTCCTTTAGTATCCATTTGGTGTGAGCTTGTAGGACCAAATGAAGATAATCGAACGGAACTTGATCCGGAATATTTATTAAAGGTGAAAAAACAGACTTTCCATTAATACCAAAAACACTCTCTTTACCAGCTGGTAAAATACTTAAAGTTTCAAAATCTTTCGAAGTTTTCAACTTAAACTATTTAAAAGTTGATTGATGAAAATCAAAAAAAAATTGGTTAAATATTACATCTAATGGACTGTATATAACTTTTCTTAGGCCAGGTATGTATTCTCCCGGATGAAAGCAATTTGAACAACCAAAAATTCCTTTAAATTGAACAATATTAAGTGCTTGGGCGCGAGCCGGTAAATCAACAATTAAAGCCTGGCTTGGAATAAAAACTTTGTAGCCTATTGAATAAGATGAGATTTAAATTTTAGATTTTTATTCGATTTCAGCTGAGTGAGCTAGTTTTATTTTGACATATTTTGATCAAATTGATTAGAGAGAAAAACCTTTTGAGTAAGAAAGCACGCATGCTTAAAAAATTGATAGACCTATATGAGTCTATTTTTAAAGTAAAACTGTAAAATATATCCTTTAATTTACCTTTGTATTCAAACGGCTCTTTGGTTAGGGTAATCAATTTTGTAACACTTTTCTCAAAAAATAGTTGATACGATGGTTTTTCTATATTTAGCCATAGACCTTTAAAAATAAAATTCAAATGCTATTGACAAAGTTCTAAATTATAAAATATTACCTAATATCAGAATGTTTTCAAATTTTTCTCTTGTTTTTTGATTTAACTCTATTATAGATCCTAAAACAGGCCATACACAATAATCTCGTGAGTTTGTCAAAGGGCAACCGTCCGTATTCAAATTTAGTGAAACTAAAATTTCTTTTTCATTTAGTTGTTTTTTTCGGTTTAAGTAAATAGAGCCGTTAAGTGCTGAATATATTTCAGATCCAAGTTCTGGTCGGCCAAAATTTGTGTTGAAATTTTTTTCCATCGTTCAAAATACTCAAAATTTGAGACTTTAATATCGAAGCAAGCAAATTTTAAATTCTTCTCTTTACATTCTTTACATAACGATTCCGTATGTTTCGAAAACGGAACTGGATCAGACACTTTACCACATTTTTTACAATTTTGATAAATTTCAATTTGTAAATTGATGAGAAAACGTTTCTCAAAATTGAACATGGTCTTAGGACACTTATTTTCAGACGGTAAGCACAACTTTATCACACTCAAAATATCATTAACAGCGTGCTCACTTAGATTGTGTTTAATTTTAAGACCATAAAAGCTTGTCAGAAATTCCGACACGAGAGTATTGCTTCCATTAAATAGAAATTCATCATGGTTTTTTTCACTATCATCGATATTGAGTTCTTCGAATGATTGATCTGAAGATTGTCCATCGTCATCACTTGAGTAGGTTAATTCTTCATCATTAGATTCGAAAATTTGATCTGAATTTGATTCGGAGACACTTTGAGTATCGAAGAACGTTTCGTTAACAAAAGTTCCATAAACATTTTGATTTAAAAATTGATTTGTTTCAATCTCAAATAGAGATATTTCTAGTAAGCTGCTTGAACGTACTAAATTATGAGTCGGAGAAGTCATAATTAAATTGAATGAAGAAGATTTTTTTAAAAGTTTTGCTTTATTTTTTTTTCGATGGCGTCTAACTTTTTCTTTATTCCTTTCAGATTGAATGTCATCGAGTTTGATTTTTTTTTGACAAATGAATCATCATCCGATGAATTATAAAGTTTTTTTTTCTTAGAGCTAGATAAATAATTTGAACAATTTAAAAGATTGTTCATTTTTTTTATTAATTTTATTTTAAAAAAAAATGAATGATTTTAGTAATGTAAAATTTAAAATCATGCATCATAATCAAAACGAATGAAAAGTAACAATAATAATTATCATAAAAAAGAATGAACGAATAAATCAACAAACCGATTAAACTACTTACGGTAAACTCTTGACCACTAATCCAAGAACAAAGTAAAAATTGAAATTTGTTCTATATGGAACTAATACCATCGAAATCATGTTATAACCATTTTTTAATTTATTCCAAAACAAATACAAAACAATTGTCTAACATTCGAACTTACTCTTAGTCTAAAGTCAGGAGATGAGGTTTATTCTTAAAAATTAAAAATTTGTTATAACATGTTTACGATTGTATTAGTTCAATATAGAACAAACCTCAATTTTTACTTTGTTTTTGGAGTAGTGGTTAATAGTTTTCGGTAATATCTCATTAAAAGAATCCTGTTTAAACGAAGTTTTCAAAAATGATTATTTGAATAAATCAAGGGACCAACATGCTTTCAATTTTTACTATATCACAAAGAAGAAAAGAGGCGATAGTTACCAAATATGTGATTTTCCTATTTTTTTTTGCTTTCTCGATAATGTCCTAGAATTTTATAACTATCTCATAAAATTCTAAACGAGATCTCTAATTTTTTATACCAAAAAATATAATTAATTTGATCAAAGAATATTGATAGAGTCGCAAATAAGATTTTTTTCTAAATACTTTCCACAAAATAAATTCTTTTTTCTACCATTTATCTCAATTGTTTCGATTTGAGTTCTCAGTTTAATTTTCTAATAGAAATCTCATCGGCATTTCGCCTAGAATCTCTAGATACTAGTTTTTCTCACTCCTTTCTCTGATATATCTCAACGATATCTTCTTTATTTTTTTCTCAACCTATCTCTTTGCGATCTCTCAGGAGAATGCGACATGGGATAACTTTAACGCTAAATGAAACATAGCCTTATCTACCGCGGAAAACAGTAAGTAGAGTCTTTATGCTTGATGTGATACTCAATAATTCAAACGATCTAAATTTTAAAAATTTTAAAATATAAAAGTATCTTTTTTCTCAGTTTTTTAAGCTTACTTAGAGGTTTCATCGAATTTAAATTTGTAGAGATAGGTTCCTTAAAGATAAAACCTTTAAAAAAATGTTCTTAAATTAATTTAAAACCTAAACAGATGAGAGATCGATGTTGTCGAAAATTTGATACGTTAAATGATAATTAATAGAAAAAATCTTTCTTAACTTTTTAAACATTCAATTTGTTTTTTCGAATACTAATTTTTTTGAAAAATGAAATATGAAATTTTTAACCCCTTTTATTATTTTGCATGGGTGGAATTTTAATTTTTAAGAAAAAATGAAACGTTAAAAAAATAATTCAAAGTGATATGCGAATGTTATCAATTTAAAAAAATAATTGAAAACTGTGATGATAGTTTATGAACATCCTTTCTAAAGCGGTAGAAAAAAAATTCTTTTATTATTAATTTGAGAATAATCGTGTGAAATTTTCAATTTATCCCTTTGAAAATTTTAAGCTAGTAGTCAAGAATGATCGAATCGAATTAGAAATCTTGTATTCTTTTCCGTAACCGTCCAAGGTTTATTGAGTTCATTTAGATTATTTATTCCTACTTTTCTATATCCGAGTTTTGAGCTTTCACTCTATCCTAGTTATTGCATGTTGGAAATGATTGTACTGCCTCTTTTAAAGCTTCTCACGGAAGAATCACGTTTACCAGGACACCTTACCACAACAAAGTAAATCATGACACTTGGCAAAAAGGCTTTAAATTCTCCTTAAATTTCGCTCTTCTCTAAATCATTAATGTTTTTCTCAATGGAAATAGAGATTGAGATTCTCCTATGGATCTCAACTCGATCTCTTATAAAATTTTAATTCTCCTTGAGTCTCGCTTTTTTTAAACAACCTGAGATACTCAGGAGATTATTAATGTTTTTCTCATGAGAAAAGGCGATTGAGATTCTGATATGGATCTCAACCAGATCTCAATTCGATCTCTTTAGAGATCTCAATTCGATCTCTTTAGAGATCTCTTTGAGATCTCCACAAAATTTTCTCCTGAATTCTCAATGGGATCTCAACGGAGAGTCAGACCTGGGTAGTCCTCGAACATTTCAAGCTTAAAGTTTCTTTGTATCAAATGTATCAAAAAACATTCCATTATAACAACTTAAGGATCGTTTTAAATTATTGCAGATGTGATATTATTGATAAGAAATAATTTTTTGATACATGGAGCTCTTGTGCAAAACTTTGCAAATCTGCAATTTTAATTTCGCATTTAATTTAAATTCTTTTCACTATATTTTATATTTTAAACTTCGCAATTAAAATTGCTAAAATTAGCTGCTAATATTTTAAACGGTGGTCTATTTGTAATGATAATAGGTTTATTAGAGTCAATGTACGAATTTGTAGCTAACAAACCAAATAATTAAATCTCAATTCACAGGCACAATACTATGTATGTGCCAATAACTGTCGTATCAATCTCTCATCCATTATGTACAAAAAGCCTTTAAGGTATATTACAACAGGTCTGGTAGATTCTGACTTCTGACTAATGATTAAAAATATCCTTACGAGGATTGGATAAGAAATACGATTCAAGACAATTTATTTAATTTGAATTTTTAGTAGTTGAAACTATTGTAAGTAGAGAGTATCGTTTTTGATTACTAGTCTCTCTCTCTGAAATTAAAAAATCGGGTCTTTTAGCTTTGATGGACAATTGTCCATGGACAATCACACTTTTCGATTTGATGGACAAATTTTCTATGTAAAAAAAATTCTAAAATTTACCTGGACAATTAGCATAATAGGTGGACAATTAATCAATTAGTTGGACAAATTTTTTTATTAATAAACAAAGTATCTACTGTTGTGGCCATTCACGTGTTCCTCTTGTGAACTTTCATGAGCTAATGATTGGAAAAAGCTTCTTTTGGTTTATGGGTATCAGCTGAAACCAGTTTTACAGACTCTAACTAGAGCTTTTTAGGTTTCAGTTGATACCCATAAATCAGTGGAAGCTTTTTCCAATCACTAATGAATTTTTTTTTTAAAAATCTTTTAAATTTTTATCAAAATAAAAATAAAATACAAAATTATTTAATATTGACATAATTTGGAACATTGTACATAAATGATTGATAAACCATCTAAAACCCATGTCAATAAAAATCACACCAAGAAATATATTTATCCGATTTATTTTATAAGCTGGATAAAAGAACATGAAAAATGTCAACCAAATCGGTATGATCTCGGGAATTTTAAACATAATATTAAGTAATGAGTTTGTTCGGTTTAAAAGTCTAAACCTATTTCTCTCATGATGTTTCTTGTCAGATCCTAAACTAATTCTTAATCTTTTTTTTTCTTTCAACATTTTTTTAATCATAAAAACAAGGATCCAATCAATTGATATACTTAGTATCAAAAAAAACCGTTATTTAATATTAAATTAATCGAATTAAAATATTGTGCTAGTCTTATCAAGGTAAATGAATCTGCTACAAAAATTCCATAATCAATATTTGACATTGGATAAGTTCTCGTTGGATCAGTCATATTAATCTTGTGAATAAATAAATTTGGCCAACAGATTAATAATTCAAAAATTATTAATACTGAAGCCGAAAGCCAGTAAGTTCTTGGTTTTAGTTTGTCTTGTTTTTTGCTTAGCAACAAATATCTGTAAAAATTGAACCCAATTACCATAAAATTGAGAATATATTTTATAACTACAAGCATAAAATCTATCAATATAATTTGATAGTACTGAACTGGTATCCAATTACGAATGGACGAACAAAATATCCCATTATTAAACGAACATTCATTAGTCAAGTTTAACAAAGTAAGTGCGAAGAATACAATGCTTAGAAAAGAATAATGTTTTATTATATTGAACTGTATGTTCTTTTCCTTTTTGCCAAAGAGGAACAAAATTGTAAAACCGTTTAGTATCAGACCTAGTGTACATATAAACGGGTTAATGATTACCATGATTAAGAAATCAAATATAATGATGAATACAGCCAAGTCTTGTTTGTCCAAATTTTCACTGTAACTTTTTTTAAAGTCACATTTTTGAATCATTTTGTTAAAATCACATGTTATCATCTCACCATTTGTAATAGTTGATAAATTGAATGAGAAAATTGATCGCAACTTTGTGTTATTCACTCGCAAATAATTCACCATACATGAATAGTTATATGGTTTATAGTTAACAGAATTATCTTTAAGATCGATGCCGACCATTTGATTGAAAGGAAAGTCTTTATAAACACAAAAATTTCATCTGGAAATACATCATACCATGAATTAAACGGATAGCCATAATCCGCCGATCCTAAATGAAAAATTGTGATTAAAACAATTCTTGAATTGTATTTTTCGACTTGAAAGGAATCGCTTAGGTTTACGTTTAAATCACTGTTTATCGATTTAGTCCATTCTATGCCTCTTAAGAATAACTTTCTAGCATAAAAATATTCTAAGTTAAAATTTTTCAAGTTTTCAAAATTAATAAACAAGTCATTTTGAATAGACTTAACTTCACCGTTAATAGTTATCACTTCAATATATTTGACCAGGCTTTTGTTTACAAGATTTGTGTCTAGAACAACATTTTCCAAAACCTACCGTACGTTGTCCGATGTTGTTGAGCGCATTTAATTGTTCAAAACAATTTCAAGACTTCAATTTCAAGTGCGCTTTTTAATAATTCATAATTTATTCAATTTATGATAAATGTAAATATTTATTTTTTGTCTTTTTAAAAAATTGTAAATTTCCTTTTTTGTTTTTGTTTTTGTTATTTATTAATTTGTAAATAAAAGTTATCTATTTGTAATTTTCTGTTCTTTCCTGTAATCATGGTAAAGTCGAATAAGGATAAATTATCATGCCCTAACTGTGACAAGTCATATGTTAGTGCTGCTTGGTACAAAAAGCACTTGATCGAATGTAACTCTGTTAGTGAAAATAAGTTTAAGCCTAAGGCTAAGAAGAATTTGAAACGAATAGACCAGGGGAAGATTGATCCAACACCTTTTCCAGCTGATCTACTCCCCCTAGTTTTTAATTTTGATGATGATTTTTTTTCTCATAGAATTAATGCCCCATCATTTCCAAACTATTTGCAAAACCTTAGAGATTTTGGAGCTAAAAATGCTGGTAACTTAAAAATTCTTCACCTAAATATTAATTCCCTTTTCCTTAAAAAGAGTGACTTGATTGAAGTTGTTTCTTTGGGTATTTATGATTTGATTTCGATTAATGAGACAAAGCTTGATGAAACCATCCCGAATAGTTTTTTTGCACACCTGAGTTATACTCTAATTAGAAGAGATAGGCTGAGGGATGGCGGGGGAATAATGGTTCTGGTGAAAAAAAACTTAAAAGTGATTCGGAGTGAGGTCTCAACGAATTTTGAGGGAATCTCTGTGACTCTAATGGCAAAGGGACAGCAAATTAATGTTCTTTGTTGCTATAAACCACCATCCTTGAGAAACAAAGATTTTCTTGATTTTCTTGAGCATTTTATCTTTTCAATCAATACCAATGATCGTTTTTTGATTATAGGTGACATTAATATGGATCCAAGTTCTGGGGATTCAATGTTTTCAAATTTTTTAGAGAACTTTAGTTTGAAAACAGTCACAAAAGAGCCAACTAGGATTGGAATTAAGAATAATAAAAGGGGTTAAATTAAGTAAAATAGATCATGTTTTACATCCAGATGATCTAGGCCCTGTTTCTGAGGTTATAGGCTGTCCGTATAGCGATCATAAATTTCTTGTAGCATCATTTGATTTATTGATCGAAAAGAAAATTTTGACTAGTATCCCAACTAGAGTTTACTCTGAAAAGAATCTAGATAAGGTTAAAGCTTTTATTTCATCAATAGAATTTAGCATAATTGATAAGTTCCCGAATTTTGAGGCTATTGAAAAATGTTGCCCTGAGAAGACTTTTAAACCTAAGAGACAATATCATTGTCCTTGGTTTGATGATGAATTAAGAACTGCGAAGAAATATCGTGACTATTGCTTTTACATTTACTCTGAGTGTAAGAATGAGCAAACTCAGGCTGATTACAAAGAGGCTAGAAGGAAATTCAAAGCATTAAATTGCAAAAAAATTAAAGAGTATTTTAAAAACCAAACACCGAAGGACTTTAAGAACTCTAAAAAGTTTTGGGAGTTCTATAAGTCTTCGATTAAACTGAGAAGCGATAAAAATTTTGATGATTGCCCTGAAATAACTGAAGTAATTCAGAGTGGTGACTTCAAAGCTTCTTCAGTTGCTGATCAAGTTGAGATGTTCAATAATTTCTTCACGAATATTGAATCATCTTCGTTTTCTACAGAAGACGAATCAGCTAAATTTATCTTTGAAAAATTCAAAGAATTTAAAAGAGCAAATAGCTTTCAGACTCCCGGTTTTTCATTTCAATCCTTTAGTCTTAAAGATGTCGAGGAATCATTGAATGAATTACCAACTTCTAGCTCTCCAGGACATGTTGGGATTCATACAAAAATCTTTAAGGCTATGCCTGAATTATTTATCCCTATTCTACATCAGCTATTTAATAGTTGTTTAGAGTTGAAGAAAATTCCGGAAGATTGGAAAATAGCGGTTGTGACACCTCTTTATAAAAACAAGGGGGATAAGTCTGATATGAATAACTATCGGGCAATATCAGTTCTTTCACCTTTAGCTAAGATGTTTGAAAAGCTTCTAGCTAAACAAATTGTTACTTACTTTGAGTCAAATAAGATATTTTTCAAGGGGCAGCATGGCTTCAGGTCTGGGTTTTCATGCCAATCGGCTATACATGAATTTGTGTCTTTTATAAACAAAGTACTCGATGAAAAGTTAATTGCACTATCTCTTTTCATTGATTTTAGAAAAGCATTTGATTTAATAGACCCTTTACTTTTGCTCCTAAAGTTCAATTCTAAAGTAAATTTCATTATGGTTTTGATAACAACTCTCTTGCTTTAATGACAAACTACTTTGATGAGAGGTCTCAAAAGCTTCTTTTGAAAAATCTCTTATCCAAACAAGCTAGACTAAAACTTGGGGTTCCACAAGGCTCAGTTCTAAGCCCGTTCCTCTTTTTAATCTTTATAAACGATCTCCCATTGTGTATTTTAAAAGCTTATATAGAGCTATTTGCTGATGATACAAGTCTTACAAAGACTGGAAATAAATTGGACACATTAATAAGCGAAACTGCAGGGGTTATTGAAGAACTAAGTACTTGGTGTTATTTTAATAAGGTTGATATAAATTGGGAAAAAACTTTCTTCATGGTTTTTACAAAGAAAAAAATTGAAATACCAGATTTTATTCAAATTAAAGAGGCTAAAATTAAAGTTGTTGATAATTTTAAATTATTGGGCTTTACCATTGATAATAGATTAAATTTCATGAAATTAGTTTCGGAAACATGTTTGTCGGTAAACAAGAAACTATTTTCAATAAAAAGACTTTTCTATCTTTGTACATCTGTAAAAATTCAATTTTTTAAAACTTTTATATTACCTTATTTTGATTATGTTTTTACTTTGATTTGTTATTTTTCAAAAGAAGCCATCCAAAGGCTCGCCAACTGTTTCTATTTATGTATTTATAAATTATTAAAAATTAAAATAAATTCTAGCGACTTTAATGATTTAAATAATGTGCTGGAAAAGTATGGACTTTTTGCTTTTCAACATCGAGCTTTGGAGAGAATGCTGTCGTTTTCATACAAGATCATTAAAATGGAGAACTCACCTTTTCAGCTCAAAGAACAATTAGTCACAAATGAGTCACGAAAAATCGAGTACGACTTAAGAAACAAAAGTGATTTTATGGTGCCGAAATCGAAAACAAAAAATGGTGAAAACACATTTGGTTATGTGTACACTAAATTGGCTAACAAATTCCTTATTAACAGAATGGTCCTTAAATTTAGCACCTTTAAGTTGTCAATATTCAACAACATCAACCTAATTTACAACTATTCATTAAAAATTTTTGATAAACTTAATTTAAATTTTAAAAATTATTTTTTATTTTGATATTATGATAATTGATATGAATTTTTTTTTTATTTTAAAAAAATTTTTTTTATTTACTAAATAAATGGAGAGTTAATCAGTCTATATTCTAAACAAGGGCACTAGCCTGTTGATTAACCTTGAACTTAACTTTGTCTTGTTTTTTGCTTAGCAACAAATATCTGTAAAAATTGAACCCAATTACCATAAAATTGAGAATATATTTTATAACTACAAGCATAAAATCTATCAATATAATTTGATAGTACTGAACTGGTATCCAATTACGAATGGACGAACAAAATATCCCATTATTAAACGAACATTCATTAGTCAAGTTTAACAAAGTAAGTGCGAAGAATACAATGCTTAGAAAAGAATAATGTTTTATTATATTGAACTGTATGTTCTTTTCCTTTTTGCCAAAGAGGAACAAAATTGTAAAACCGTTTAGTATCAGACCTAGTGTACATATAAACGGGTTAATGATTACCATGATTAAGAAATCAAATATAATGATGAATACAGCCAAGTCTTGTTTGTCCAAATTTTCACTGTAACTTTTTTTAAAGTCACATTTTTGAATCATTTTGTTAAAATCACATGTTATCATCTCACCATTTGTAATAGTTGATAAATTGAATGAGAAAATTGATCGCAACTTTGTGTTATTCACTCGCAAATAATTCACCATACATGAATAGTTATATGGTTTATAGTTAACAGAATTATCTTTAAGATCGATGCCGACCATTTGATTGAAAGGAAAGTCTTTATAAACACAAAAATTTCATCTGGAAATACATCATACCATGAATTAAACGGATAGCCATAATCCGCCGATCCTAAATGAAAAATTGTGATTAAAACAATTCTTGAATTGTATTTTTCGACTTGAAAGGAATCGCTTAGGTTTACGTTTAAATCACTGTTTATCGATTTAGTCCATTCTATGCCTCTTAAGAATAACTTTCTAGCATAAAAATATTCTAAGTTAAAATTTTTCAAGTTTTCAAAATTAATAAACAAGTCATTTTGAATAGACTTAACTTCACCGTTAATAGTTATCACTTCAATATATTTGAACAGGCTTTTGTTTACAAGATTTGTGTCTAGAACAACATTTTCACATTCATATAAAAGTAATTCATTAACAATTGCATGAAAATCAACATCAAAAAATGATACCATGTTATAACGGTAAAAGGTATTCGCCATGAACAGGAATTGTAATTGGTCTTTTATTCTTGTGTTGGTAAAAATTAACGGGCATATTTTTGAGCTTAATTTAGGTCGCATTATTTTAACGTTCAAAATAGTCGCACCTTGATCATTTAAATCGTCATTTGAATTACACACAAATAAAGAATTGTTTGAATCATAAACGTTCAAATTCGAGTCATAGAAAGTCAAGTCTAAATTAAAATTATTTATAGTGCTAAATGTATCAATATTAAGTCCTTTTAAATTTGATATATGAATCTTGGCGATCTCCTGATTGTACAAATAATTAAATAAATTTTTTATAACAAATTTATTTAGAATATTTTTGGCGTTTGTAAGCCTAAAATAAATGGTACAAGTTGTACAATTAAAATTTTTCAATGTGTCATTTAAATCGGTACAAATAAAAAAAAATTGGTCAAATTTACAAAGCGAGCTGGTTAAGTTTATTGTTACAGTATAACCTCGATTTTGTTAAACCTCAAGGGAATTTGAAAAATTTTAACAAAATCAAATTTTAACAAAATCGATTTTGTTAAAACCCTTTAACAAAATAAAATCAATCATTTTAATTGAAAAATATTCATTTAAAGAATAATTACATACATATAGTCAATAAAGTTACAATTTATTTTTAAAAAATCAATTGAAGTCGAGTTTCTTTTGAACGTAAACAATTTTATTCGTCCAATATGTTTTTTTTTGTGTTAACATCAAATGTTTGACGAGTCATAATAGAACAAAAATAATTGGATAAAAAAATGGATGATTTTTTTTTGCTTTAATAAAATCAAAACGATTATACATGTATTTGTATTGAATAGTTTACTAAAATTTATCTCATTTTTCTTTAACAAATAAAAGTTTTAACAAAATCAAGTTTTAACAAAATCAAATTAGTTTCCTATTGAAAAGGATTATGGTTAGGCAGGGAATTATGATTTCTTTAACAATTTCAAATTTTAACAAAATCAAGTTTAACAAAATCGAGGTTATACTGTATTAAAATTACCAAAAAAATAAAAAAAAATTTATTTTCCATTTTTGATTTAAATTGAAAACTGAAATATATCTTAAAAATCTCAAATAATATTAGAAATATAATTGAAAAATAGATTCAAATTTCAAACAATTTTTTTCGAAAAAATTATATTTTAATTAAAAAATTGATTTTTTAAAAAACCTTTAACTAGACAGAGTTCAAAATTTATTTATTTTGATAAAGGCCGCTTCTTCGACCACGATACTGGTACACAATGTAGCGTATATTTTTTCACCTTATTTTTGTTTCATGAATTTTGATATATTTTGATCCCTTGTATACAGTGGTTCTTGCGAAAATGTAACGTTCCGTTCAGAACCGTTCAAAAAAAAAACGGAGATCTAAAAGGGTTCCGTTCCAAAAAAGAGTTCCGTTCCAATGACCGTTCCGTTCCAAATAACCGTTCCGTTCCAAAAAAGAATTCCGTTCCAGATGACCGTTCCGTTCCAAATAACCGTTCCGTTCCAAAAAAGAATTCCGTTCCAGATGACCGTTCCGTTCCAAATAACCGTTCCGTTCCAAAAAAGAATTCCGTTCCAGATGACCGTTCCTTTCCAAATAACCGTTCCGTTCCAAAAAAGAGTTCCGTTCCAGATGACCGTTCCGTTCCAAATTTAAATTTTTTTTAAAAATAAAATTTAACATAATTTAATTTGTTTTTCAAATTATATTTTAATAAAGATTCAATGATTGCTCAATTGTCCTTTTTTTTCAATAATAGTCTTTAAAACCATCCTTAAATGATTTATATATTTTTGACATTTTTCAGCCGTTAGTTTCACCTCAAGTCCTCTGATACTTTTAATCAATTGATCCATTGTTCGACACTGATTTTTTCTCACAAATTGCTTCAAATCGTGCCAAACCAATTCTATTACATAAATATCTGGAGATTTTGCTGGTGTTTTTAGCTTTTATTTTTTTAATTTAGATTTTTTTTTATTTTTTTGATTCCAATTTTTCTGATTACAAAAGGATGTAAATATTGTTCCAGATTATATTTGTACCCAAAACGATTTAAATTCGACTCAAATAACTAATAGAATTTAAGTCAGAATGTAAATAGAGACATTAAAAAATTATTACATACCAAAAATTTTGTTGGCCCTTTTGAACTGATTCCTGCCCAAATGTTCAACTTTATACTCGTACGCTTACTTAGTCCAATGCATTTGAATTTTGCTCCTTTTAGTCTCATATATTTTTTAATCGCTTAATTCTGGTTTTGATCTTAACCTACGCCAAAAAAAGTTCATCTCTAGAAAAAAAAAAGTTGATAAAATTAAAATGTTTGCTTTACTATTTGCTTCAAATTACTTTTTCTGTAAAAGCTAACCCTTGAAGGACTCAAGCGAATCTTAAAGTTTTTTTCAATTTCGAGAGCAAGTTCTTTTGCTGTTATTAGCCCTTGTGTCTTGTCAACATTATACTTTGGAAAATAGAATTTAAAAAAACATTTAATTTCAAAAATAACTATTCCTTTGATGAATCTTTTAATGAATGGTGTGATCTTTGCTGATTTTCTTTGATGGAGAAGAAAAATTAACTTCCTCTGATTGTTATTTTTTTTTAAGACGACAAATCCGTACCCGTAGAGCCATAAAATTTTTTTAAAAACTAATAAAAAAGCAATAAAAATGTAATAGAACTAAATTTAATATATATTTAAACTTTGAACAAAAAGCTGATCATATAGATCTAACAGGTTTTCTCTGATTGTTTTTGGCGTCTTACCACTTCTTATAAGTCTAAAGTTAAAAGATTGAAATTATAATATTAAATTTTAATTGAAATTTTTTTCAACTCACTTTTTATTTTTTATTTTTTTGAAATGTAATTTTTTTGATTTTAGTTTTTAAGAAAAAATTTAAAATGCCAAGACCAACATCCTCGAAAGATTGTGTTCAAGTTTTTGTTATGAAAGAGCAACCTCAGCAGTATACAGGAGCGATAAAAAAAGTTCTCGGTTCACTAAGATTTGTCCCTGTTGAGGTTGTCTTAGAAGAATCCAATATTGAAGATGTAACCAACTTAAAAACATAAAATTTTATTTTTTTTTAAAAACTTTTATTTTAGTTAGAAATTGGTGAAATGATTAAGTGCAACTTCAAGGCTGGACGCACAAATTATACCTTATTATGCGAATTAAAATCTAAAGAAACGAGTTCACAAAAACGTGGTGAGATTTTAAAAGAAGTTGATCCGATAACTTAAGATCAAACATCAAGTGCTGATCCCGAAATTGAACCCGCATCGATCGAACAAAATACTAATTTAATTAATCGAACACAAAATCATCGAATTCCATTATCAAAATCCTTTGATTCACTTTCAATCAAGGACAACGTTTCATGGCAACTAGGAAAATCAACAGAAAATGTTGAAAAAACTTTTGCTGTTTTCACAACAAATTTCCATAAGGAACAAGAAAAGGTAATGTTTCACTATTTTTTGAGTTTTTTAAAATATAAACGAAAAATATTGAATTAAGGTCGACACTCAACTTGAAAATATGGAACAACAATTGATAGGGATAAACAAAAAACTTGGCCTACTTAATGAATTTTTGCCTAAGATCCATTAGGTAAAATAAAATCGTAATAATTGTGAGTATCTTTTGTTAAAATTTAAATTTAGGAGTTGAAAAAATTCAATGAAAAGAAAAAGAAAATTGGTGAGATTGATTCAAGACCGATGGCAAGTCGTGAAGCTACGATGGGAGAAAGTGCTAGAAGTGACCTTGAAACCTTAGAAGATGAGAACCCTAAAAAGAACGCGAGAAGAAAAACAAATACCCAGAGTAAAAAGACACCAGAAGAACAAAAAGTATGAGATTTTTATTTGATTATGCTAAATATAAATAATTTTTATTTAAGCTGGAAGATGAATTGTCTACTTTTTTGAGGAACACAATATCCAGACTTTTCGGTATCGGAATGGTAAATGCTGGTTTTGATGATTTGCGTAAAATTGATAAAATGAAGGTCGACACTGTTAAAAGTATTTTATGTTTGATTGAAAAATTTAATTTAATTATCTTTAATAACAATTATTAATAAGTAAACTTTGAAACTGAATGTATAAAAAGAAAAATTGATGATTGGAAGATTTATTGGCAAGCGATAATGGAACGAAGAAAAAAAAAAGATTTAATTTGGACAAATAAAAAGTTTAATAAAAATAATTTATTTTCATTTAAATAAAATTACCTAAAATGGAATAAATTTAAATTTAATTTAAAATAAGAGAATTTTTGAAAAAAAATACAGAACCCTTATTTAGAACGGAACCATATTTTGGAACTCTTTTTTGAAACGGAACGGTTATTTGGAACGGAACGGTTATTTGGAACGGAACTGTTATTTGGAACAGAACGGTCATCTGGAACGGAACTCTTTTTTGGAACGGAACGGAACCCTTTTAGATCTCCGTTCTTTTTTTGGAACGGTTCTGAACGGAACGTTACATTTTCGCAAGAACCACTGTATGGTCTTAAAAAGTATACTTTGTTACTAGAGTACACCTATTGCTAAAAAGGTCTGCTGTAAAACAAGTTCTTGCACCCGTTCGCAGGTTACTTTACGTGATATTCTCAGATTCTTTTTAAAGTCGATCTCTTTGTGTAATCGGTCTCTCAATTCGATCAATGAAATCTTTGAACGATTCATACCTACTATTGAAACATTCAACGAACAAAGCGGTTTGAGTTGAGTAGTTGATCGATCTTAGGTAGTTTCGGTAAAAGTGAGTTAATATTAAGGTTTAGAAAACAAAAGTCCGACTTTTGTTAACTTCATTAAATTGATCTGAAAAAAAGATATCATTTTTAGTAAAGTCTAGTTTTAAGTGATTTGAGATGGGCCTCGAGTATTGGCAAATAAAGACCCAACAGTCAGTCGTGTTATTTATTTGTTTTGGATAGTTTTTGATTATATTTATCTTCCATCCGGTCAAACATTTGAGATTAGATAACACTTGTCTTAACACATAAGCTGTCTTTTTAATCAATTCTTGGTTAGAATCAAAATACGAGTCTAAATGATCTATTATTCGTCGTTTAATATTGACGACGAGATGTTGACATTTAAAAACACTGCAAAGAAGATTAGATCGAAACAAGCGGATGTCTTTGAAGAAACGGAGAATGGTTAAGACATCATTCTTTTGAATGTACTTAATAAACAATGAATCGATAGTGTAACATTTAAATGGTGATTGTGTACAGACTTACATTAGGTAAAAATTGACAATAGCATCATTGAGTTTCTGTTTTTCTTTGAGTGAACCTCAGTCATTTTCATTTAGAGAGAAACCAAAAGCTCTTATTGTTAAGGAAGTTTTGGTCTCGATAATTAAGGAGTTCTTAGATAGACTGACAGATGGGATCGAATTTCGTTTATCGATTAAGTGTTGTTTAGAGTCGATTGGGATCTTAATTGTCTATTTGGAAGAGTTTCATCTTCAATTGTTTCCGTATCTCTGGTCAAGAAAGGAATTGTCAATTATCAAATCATTATCAAAATACATGTCACATCCATCAATTAAGTCATTGTACATTTCTTTAACCAAATATTCCAAAAAACCAAGTCCATGGTTACTGTCATTTGTTATTAATATTTCACAAACTCGAATCTCACTCGGATAAATAACTGAAGAGGTTACATAGTTTGATCCACTAAAAAGTTTTGTACTGTACCAGAACGGCTTTAATAATTCCAGCAAATCTTCAATTAAAAGAAGTTCATTGTCTTTCAAAATTTGATCTCTATATTTCGCATTTACATCTTAAAACATAAATAATTGAATTTAGGCTCAAGCATCAAAAATGTATCATTCCAACGCCTCACTACACCATGTCGTAACTTATAGATTTATTCACACTTGGTTTCAGGGTTTTCGAATTGTTTAATTGTTCAATTAAATTCCGATAAAATTGTTTTGACAACTGTGTTGACTATATTCCCCATACACGGAAAATGATCAACGCCCGGTAAATAGTAGATCATTTTTATCATTAGCCGCGCTATCTGTTGAGATACTTGACACTTAATCTTCAAATTTATAGTCAAGAAAAATGCTTTTTAAATTCGATTGCAAGTTCTGATTGGTATGTGACTCAGGCATATATTCGAGTGCTAAAGATATTTCCTTTAATTTGTTTTCTTGGTTCACATAATGCGATGTAACACCTATATATTGATGGTTGGCAGCTGAGGTCCAGCAGTCAGTTGTCACAGAAAGAGCCAAAGACTCTAGTTCGTTGATAAATTTTTTGGAATAATAATATCAGTAAATTTTCGACGACTAGGGTTGGTCGACCGGGTAATTTAATTTATGGTTTCATATGATGGTCTCATCCTTATAAATAACATACCAGATTGTAGGAAATTAAATTCTCTATCTTATGATATGTCGTATATTAATTTGTACTTCTAATTGGGCCTTATATTTGAATTCGACTGGTTTTATAACCGGTTTTTTTAACCGAATTTTTTTAAGGGAAGATCGCTATGTAATCAATGAAAATAATTTTACAGTTTGACTTTGAGGGTACCATAATATAGGTAATTTTATTCTCTACAATTTGGTATGTTATTTATAAGAATTCGATCGTTCCATGAGATTAAAATTCAATTTAACCAGTTTTACGATAAAAACCGGTCGACCAACCCTATCGACGACTTGGTATAATATAACGGATGTCAAATTTCCCATCATCTTAACAAACCATTGATTATCGACTAAAGATACGGCTTCAGAGCAGTGGCAGTGGAGCAGTGGCTAAAGATACGGCTTCAGAACCCCATAAGAACCCTAAACTTTTATCCTAATAAACTAGCCGAAGACACCCTGATTAAAAATTCAAAATGTGCTTGAAGATTTTGGTCGAATTAGCATTTAAAGTTCCTCCAATATTACTTTTTTGTTGAAACTTTTTGAAAAAATTGTTACTTTGGATAAGTTGTCATAAAGGTATAGTTGCCAGCCAGGTGGAGTTTAATCCCAGTAGCTTGACAAAATAATCCGCTGAATGATTTTCTGATTAGTTGTTAGAAGAAAATAATGAATTGTTAATTTGTTCGAGTCCGTATCTTGTGTCCAGTTAAGTTTTAGTCCGAGCTAATCTAAACCAGTTTTAACATGAGGAGAATGTGTAATACAATAATAACACATTTACCATTTAATGGTACTAAAATTTAAGAAGCATAAGGATATTTTTATAATGGTTTGCGAACCTTTCATTATATGGTTCAATATATAATACTAAAATAGACTCAAAGTGAAATTTTCCAGAATCTGGGATTTTGAGATTGGGGGGCTGAGCACCCCCTAAATTTCAGTAGGGGGGGCTCAAGCCCTGGTTTGCCGTATGGACGTTACGCCACTGCTTCAGAGCAGTGAGTAACAGTCTATCAGACTATCGGTTTGCTCCTTATTCTTCGTTCGATTTTGAAGGCTTTTCGGATATATAGTGGTTATTTGATTCTCTTTATAGCTCAACATGAGGATAAATGCTTCTTAAATGATTCAACATTGCACTCGTGTTTCCATTTTTTTAATAGATAGTCTTTTGATTGAAACAAATGATCAATCAATTTTATTTCAGTGTCAGTAATCAAATGGACAATACCTAACATTGTGTGTCTGTTTTTTTGAACCTGAGTCTATTTTCTTTGCCTCTGTGTTTCTCAAAATTTTTTTTTGGACATTTTGCGTTTTCTTGGTTCCGACTCTTTTAATAATTTTGCGACTTTCTCTTGGTAGTTTTGAGACCTTTATTTTTTTTTAAATTTCAATTTTTCCTAATAATTTATCATAGACCTTGTAATATCTTTGTTTTAGTTATAGGTGTATTATCATAAAAAAGTTCATTGGAAAATTTTGAAGAATTTAGATCATATTCTTCTTCACCACTCTTTTTATTCGTTGCATCCGTTTCAATATGAAGTTTACGTTTCAATATCTAAATTTTAAAAAAATGAATCCATTCTACTTCTTTTGGTGTTTTCAAATCGTATTTAATGATTGGATATAGGCCATATTCAATCATCATAAAATAAAAAGTTGATAATCTATCGGTTTATTTATTGAAATGTTAATTTCACTTTTGATTTTGTTTGAAAACGAAAACTCACTTAAAAAAGATTTTTAAGCTTTTAAATAACTAAGAAAAAAAAAATTTATACCCAATTCATACATCGTTCGATTCAACAAATAGGGTATCGGCTTCAATATTATGATCAGATTTAATGATCAACCGCCTTTTTTGCTAATCCAATCGATGGATAGTAATATTTCAATACAAGAATTCCAAGCTGAGATAACAATAGATAATATCAAATTCAGATTCTTATGCTCAACGGTCCACAATGCTGGTCATTTCGAAGGAATTTTTAATGTAAATAATAATTTTTTCTTAGTGGATGACTTAAAAAAAGTGTACAAGCCTTGAAGAAATACAATAGTCATGAAAAAGAGACATGGAAATTCAAGAGATCATTATCGTATACTAATTTATCAATAAATCAAAAATTAAATTTTTTAAATCAACTTTTTTTAAAAATTAAATCAAATATGAATTGCAATAAGTTCTAAAAAAGTAAAAGAAATTATATACAAATAAGTTGAAAATGTAATGGAAAAACCCATAATACGAAAAAAAGTTCTCAACGATTTGTAAAGAAAATTACAAACTTTTTTAATACAAAATTATGCTAACGTATTTGCTCGAATTTAACGACATGTCGTTATGTACATAACGACATGTCGTTAATTGGTGGACAGTGGTTTTCAAAATGACTTAACGACATGTCGTTAAACCCGAATATAGCCAAAAAAAGCTCTTTTTTCTAAAAATTAGTGTCAAAATTAACGACATGTCGTTAATTGCGGCAGACATTAGAAAACTTCACTCAGAACATGAGGTTTGAGAAAAAATGCTTTTCTGAATGAGGCTAGAGAGTCACGAATCAACAAGCAGCCTTGGAGACTCCTTCTAGAACCTTCTCTTTTTTAAAATTCCTTAATTTTATCTAACGATGATCTAGGGGTAACAAATAGAAAATTTCTACACCAGGCTGGTTCAAAAAAAAAATTTAACATTAGAGCCCTACCCTTCTGAAACAAATTCTCAATTTAATCAAAATTTTCAACACTCACCCCAGCGGGTACCAGTAAGAAAAAATTTCAACACAAGGTCCATTTAAAAAAAAAAATTTTCTAGTTATTTTACAATTTTCATAGAAAAAAAACCCTCCCCACCTACCTTGTGTGTGAGATTTTTTTTCTCAAACCCCCTGCTCACACGCTTTTATTTTCAAAGACTTTTTTTTTGGATTGACATTATTAAAAAAATTTTTCACACAAGCGGTTTTTTTAATTCAATCATTCAATTACAATAAGAAAGAAAGTAAGGGTTTGTAATAAAGAAAGATTTTCGAAAAGTCTCTTTTAAATTGATCGGATCAGCTTTCGAACTTTTGACTATGAATTTTATTAAATTTCGACCCTACTCCTATCGCGGCGTCATGTATAGAAAATATAACAAAATTACCTTCAGACGATCAAGGCAAAGTAAGATGTTTTGTTTTGAAAATTTAGAAAAAAAATGAAGAAATTTTAATAAATCCTATATTATCAGGAAGTTTTTTTTTAATGCAAATAGAAAGCCCATTTTATGCACATCAAAATGCGACCTTTTTTCTTAAAAAAAATGCAACTTTTGTGTGTTGCATTCAAAAAAAAACCTGTCTATGAGTAACTAATGTAAGGAGCCTCAAATCATACATTTTACTACTATAATAGGAGATACTGTACATTCACGCGTTCTTCTTGTGTATTTTCATGATTTAATGATTTTGAAAAGCTTTCATTGATTTTTGGGTATCAACTGAAAGTTAAATAGCTCTAGTCAAAGCTTGTAAAACTTGCATTCAGTTGATTCCCAAAAATGAATGAAAGCTTCCCAAATCATTAGTTAATGAGAATTCACAAGAAGATCACTTGAATGACCACAACAGTAAATGTCTATGAATTTTTCTAATAAATCTATCTAGTGATAGGTGAGTGTTTTTCGTTATTCAAATGAGCTACTTTTCGTCAAATTTGTTGAAGTACTTTTTAGTAGTAGTAGTAGTAGTAGTAGTAGTAGTAGTAGTAGTAGTAGTAGTAGTAGTAGTAGTAGTAGTATTTGTGTGCAGATCTAACATATAGTGGAACAATCCTAGACTTAATTAGCTGCATAAGCTGTTAGGTTTCTTGGCCGGGTAGACCTATACAGAATTTTTTTATACTCGCCTTTCCATTATTATTTTTTCTAAACGTTACAGTTTTTTGACTATACCAGGATTTGAACTCGCGACACAAGCTGCCAAAGCTGTCACGGCCACGACCTCTCTTTTATTAGGTTTTTTTGTAATAATTTGGAATTACCGACATGACGTTATACCTTTAACGACATGTCGTTAATTTTGACACTAATTTTTAGAAAAAAGAGCTTTTTTTGGCTATATTCGGGTTTAACGACATGTCGTTAAGTCATTTTGAAAACCACTGTCCACCAATTAACGACATGTCGTTATAACTGGTAATTCGGGTTTAACGACATGTCGTTAAATTCGAGCAAATACGTTATCTATGCTATTTAATACAATATAACTATGCATCTTCTAGACTAAAAGTCTCATCTAATTTTCCGTCTACCAAACTAGACTTGAGCATCTTCATCTTTTTGTCACTAACACATTCGTTGACATCCTTAAAAAAATAAAAATAAAAACACGTATTTTGCTGGACTATCTCTTAACTTTCAAAAATGTAGACACATATTTAAAAAATAACCATGTTTATAGGTTACTTTATGTCATGTTTTTTGAGTCTGGATTTAAATTAAAAAAGCTTACATAAAACATGAGTGGTTCAGTTTTTTTTGTTCTATGGGAACTAAGTTGAGTTTTTTGCGTCTTTGACTGAAAAGCGTTTGATTTTCCAAAGAAAATTATTTTAACTGATAAAAAAAAACATGATGACACGAGTATCGTTAAAAACACCAAGAAAAACATTAAAAAAAAAATCAATATGTTGTTGAGATCTAGCAAAACCACGGAATCTGCTATAGTCGTTGTAAGTTGTAAGTCGAAGATCGGATTCACTAAAAAAAAAAGATTTAGTTAAAAGAAAAAAAATTAATTTAAGCCGAATGAAACGATGATTAGTGTTAAAATGCTAGAAATGATTTTAGTCATTTATAATATTTTCTAAACTAATCTCTATAAAGATTTAAAAAAAAGCAAGTTTTATTAGATCATACAGCATCTCAGTTTGTACCCCATTTATTCGCTTAAAAAAAACGGCGAGAATATGACGTAGTCACAGGTGATCAGTCATGGTTTTACTAGAGACAAATTGCTGGGAAGCAATCTAATGCAAACTGGGTTGCAGGGGGAGTGATTGCACGAGCAGGAAGACATTGGGTAACAAAAAATTAAAATTTCATCACGTTCATTTAGCTGTAATAACTTATCTAAAATCTCTTATATTAATCTTAAAAAATCACAATAGATTGGTCAACGACGATCGACAACTTCTACAATATCATTATTTTCTACTTACTTATTCTTTTTCAGAGCTTTCTGAATTCAATACTAAAGCTACAATATATTCATCGGTTAGATATATTTAATATTATACAATGAAAAAAACGATACAGTAACCATGGTGATCAAGGTAAAATTAAGATTTCGTATTACTTCTCTTTTTCAAATAACACTTGTTTAGTTTCTTTCCCCTTAAGTCAATATTTTGAAATTAAAAAAGGAACTAACCAAGGGATTAATTTTTGAATAGCTAAACCTCGTTTATAAATATTTTACTGTTTCCACGGGATCAAAAAATCTATTAAAAAAGGTTAAAAAACTCAACTTTTTATTTAACTCGTTTTAGGAAAGACAAACAATAGATAAGGAATAAGAAGAACTTGACTTGACTTTACCAAAATTTTATTTTTAACGTCAAGTCAAAAGTTGACTTGATCATAATTTAAGTTTTAAAGTCAAGTCATAACTTTACTTTGACTTTAGGACTTTGACTTTTGACCAACTCAGAACACAAGGTCCATTTACATCATCCAGCACATATTGTTCAGGGCGTTTTGCATTTCCGGAACCATATGGGCTGAAGTGTCGTAGCATTATAAAGTTTTGATAAGTTGTTGGTATTTTGAAACTTAAAGAAATCACAAACAGTTTGAGCAAGTTACTACTTTTTATTTATATTTATATTTAGAAACTTTTAAATTAGTTGATTCACTTTTGGTAAACAACAATTTCATGATATAATGGCCAATAACGCATAGTTTCGAATCGGTCAAAAAATGATTTTTTTGAAAAACAAACTACACAACGTTTTTCAGGATGCTTTTTCAACCTAGGGTTCCTGTGGACCCAGAATATACCCTTAAGTCCAAATTTTTTGAAAAATTGAATTTTTTTTTCATTATCTGATTTAGCACTTCCAATCACATGGAAATGCAAATTCTCAGACTGATGGGTAAGTCACGTGACCAGATATCGTAAAAAAAAGATTTTTTAAGGTACCCTTCAAACTCCTTTAATGATCTCCCATAAGACCCTATACAAGACCCATGTTTTTGGTATTAAAATGTAGGAAATTTAATTTAGAAACTTATTATCAAGGCACTTTTTTGAAAAAATATTTAATTTTTCTAAAACAATGCGAAAACAAAAAATGTCATTTTTTGGTCGGTGTAAACTGAGTCAGGTATAGTCCCAAGACAATTTAGACTGCTGAAATACGTGGTGTAGTTTGTTTTTCAGAAAAAATCATTTTTTGACCGATTCGAATCTATTCGTTATTGGCCATTACGATACTTTTTTTAGATTAATAATCGAGTAAAAAAATACGGATTTTAAAAATTCCCATTGAAAATGATACCCTTAAATGATAAAAATCAAAATCAAAATGAGCTAACAAAAGTAACAAAAGAGTTTTTATTAAACTGTATTCAACTAAAGCCGTTTTAAGTTCATTTTCTCTATAATCTTTTCTTCTGGGGCTACATACCTGATGTTGGTCTGTGCGATTTGATGACTTCAAGTAAAGCAACACAATTTCATGTAGCAAAATAACCGATGATCTAAGGGACTGTCTCTCATTCAAGAATAAAAAGAACCTAACATTGTACAATAATTTACTTTTCAGACTTTCGCATAAAGAAAACGTTCTTACATCAAATGATACAGCACTCCTAGTGAAAAAAAGGCGTACCGTGCCAAAACTTTGGTAGACTTGTGAGGTGTTTAAAATTAAGTTAATGAAATGTTCTCTAGTGCTAAAATATTCGTCTTAATTAGCTCTATTTATTTCAATATTTTTCGGTAAAGTGCTCCTTATAATGAATCCACACGCATCAGTCAAAGTTTTGGGTACGGTACGGTACGTTGGACGGTACGCCTTTTTTTCACTAGCAGTGCTGTATTAGAAAGCCTATTCAATATTTAAAGAATTTTAAATATCATATTTGGAAAATTTGTTATGCTTATCTATTGGGCTTCGATATTAACTTGTTTAAAGATTTGCAAGACAATATAGACAAATTGCAAATCTTACTCAAACTTTGAAGTCTTTAATTCAAACAACTGCACCCAAACAAGAAGACAATTTACTCCAAAAATTACAATTTCCTATATAATTTTACCTTGGGAACAAATTTAAAAAAGTGTGTCCCTTACTATTAAGTGATGTAGAGATAAGCTTTCTATCATTTTATTATTTGACGGACACGTTTTACAAGAAAAAAATGATTCAATTTCAAAACGTATCGGTTCAGGATAAAATTGATAAAGTAAAATTTATCAAATGCAAAAATATTAAATTGGACCAAAAACTATTGTATAAAAACTTATTGTCTAAAACCTTAATTTTTCATTTTGATGGAAAAGTAAGTTCTATAGACAAAAATTTGTTCCAAAATTTTGATAGCTTAAAAACCATCCAACTCGATATTTATTACGCAAGAAATTTACTAATTAAATGTATCGATTGGATAAAATCGATTAATAAGAATCAATAAACGTTGACTTTGACAGTGATAATTAACTTTTAAACACCAAAAAATCAAAGGCTCACAAACTTATTTTATCCTTGTCTACTCGCTTCTAAGCTGTGTCTATTTTATCATAACGTTAATAAATATGGCGAATGGTTGTCCTTTTGAAGGCCGGATTTTTTGCTCGTCTATTCGCAATTGGATATTTTTTGTTCAATTTATAAGCCTCTAAGGTTCGCTCTCGGTTAAAGTCTGGTTCTATCCAGATCATAAGCAATGTTTTGGTCTTTCAAAATTTTTCTAAATTAACCTTAAATATGTTAAAAGATTTGATTCAATAACTTCATTCGTTAGTCCGTTCCAGTCATTCACTAAACAGTTTTTCACAAGTTCTGCTTTACATTTGGATGAGATCATCTCTTCTCCTTCTGGTTCTAAGGTTTGTCATTTTGAGTCTTTTGATCCTTTCCACGTATTCAAACTTTCTAAAGCCATGTATGCTCCGAGTCGCTCTCCTTTGCACCCTCTCAAGGATGTCAATATCGAATAACCATTTCATACCTAAACCAGCACATATCTCACCTATTCATTCATAAAGTGAATTTAACTAGTCCAACAAGTAATTCTCCGATTTCTAATATTGAATTTTTATCTTTAATTTCAAATACATATACACTTATTCGAATAACACAATATTTCAATGCGATTAATATAACATTAAATAACGGTCTATTTTTTATTTTTTATGCTTCAATCGATTGGCTACTTGTTTATAAACTAAGACAAATGATAAACAGAGAAAGTTTTTGAGAATGAGAATGATAATTAAAGGAAAAGATGAAACTGAACTTAAGGTTTTAAAACGTACAATTATAAATTCGGTTCTAAATCTTGTGTTCAAAGTACCAGATTTAATGCCGATTTGGTTAACATTTTTTATGTTCTTTTATCCAATTGATTAGGCAATTATAAGTTTTTAGCGATTCACCAATTCAGCAATTCAACAGTTCATTTTTAGCCAATTAACCCACTAGCGAAGTATGTAACATTACCTAACATTTTTAGCTAGAAAATGTTACAGTGTTAAAATTTTGAATTTGTTATCTTTTTATTGTGTAACTTTCAGAAAACCGGTTCCAAGAAATTTTGGACTATTCAAACAATAAGAAAAAATAAACATCAACAATCAGAATTTTGTTAGACAATACAACTTTTTTAGTTAAAGTTGCAAAAATTTGAAACAAAAAAATGCAAAAAAAATAGAGAAATTGAAAAATAAATTTCTCTCTATTTTTGCATTTTCTTGTTTCAAATTATTCAAATATGAACCAAAAAGAAAAGGACGAACTAATTATTAATTCTATGACCAAATTTCTAAAAAATGATAACCCTGATAATATTTTATAACTCAATACATCACCTTGCATGTCCGAACTTTCTTAAGTTCGAACTTTTCTTGAAAAAATTTGAAATAGTGGACATAAATTATATTTTACTTGTGTTAATAATAACTTATGCGCTCCCATTGAGAGTAATTCAAAATGATTTTTTTCGAAAGTTTTGCAAGTAACTTTAACCAAATAATAAAATTTCGGATCGAAGAAATCAAATTTATCCAAAAATCATTTTGAAGAAAAATCCAAAATTTTAAAAGAAAAACTCAAATCAGTAAGTAAGATATACCGGCTTGACAACTGATTGGTGGAAATCAAGACAAAATTTAAGTTAATAAAAAGATCTTATACTTTTTGAAAATTTTATTCTTTTAAACAGTATCCCAGCAACGAGTACGCCTTCTGAAAGTTTATTTTCTTCAGCTGCCTTTCAAATTTGGGTTAGAAGGAATAAAATATCCCTCGACAAAGTCGATGAAATTTTGTTTTTAGGGTAAAAATTTAACATTATCATCATTTAAAATAAGGTTAAAGAAAATAAAAACTTATCAATGAACCACTCTTTTTTTTCTTCCTAAAAGATTATTGATTTAATTCATTTAAGAACCTCATGTCTAAAATTCTGGTCGATTTTTTAGGAAGTTCGAATTTCTTTAAGATCGATCTTTGGTTGTTCGAACTTGGAAAGGTCGAAAACTCAGGTTCGAACTCAGGTCGTTTCAAAAAGTTCGAACTTAAGTTCGACTATTAAGGGTCGATGCACAATACTATTAGTTTTTAACAAAAACGATGATGATGTCATACTATTTAATGCCTGAGTATTGGATTTCATGCAAAAAATGTAATGGTAGTGTTGTTTTGAGTTATACGTTTGTAGAAAAACCTTTATGGCTTTTTTTTAAACTAGCGGTGAATTGAATATTAAAGAGTTACCATTAGAGTTCTAAATAAGTCGTGACACTTATGGGTTATTGTTATGTACTGTTTATAGAGCTGATCATTTTTATTCTATTTTTCGTTTAAATGGTGACTTTTATGAAGTCGATGCCTTAGGGAGAAAATTTAACAAAGATATTGGAAAACATTTGTGTAACACAATAGTCTATTTTTTAAAATAAAATCAATATTTTGTACTAAACCTATTTAAGAATTTTTATTTTAAACGATTAAGAAATGACTTAAAACAAATAAAAAATGTCAAATTTTGTAATAATAAATAGTTTAATCGCATTTTTGTTGCACTATTCTTGTTTTTTTTGGAATTTCTTGAAACTTCACATTTAGCAATTTCGACAAAAAAAATTTTAATATTTCAAAAACACCCTTAGCAACTTTAACTAAAAAAGTTGTATTGTCTAACAAAATTCTGATTGTTGATGTTTATTTTTTCTTATTGTTTGAATAGTCCAAAATTTCTTGGAACCGGTTTTCTGAAAGTTACACAATAAAAAGATAACAAATTCAAAATTTTAACACTGTAACATTTTCTAGCTAAAAATGTTAGGTAATGTTACATACTTCGCTAGTGGGTTAATTGGCTAAAAATGAACTGTTGAATTGCTGAATTGGTGAATCGCTAAAAACTTATAATTGCCTAATCAATTGGATAAAAGAACATAAAAAATGTTAACCAAATCGGCATTAAATCTGGTACTTTGAACACAAGATTTAGAACCGAATTTATAATTGTACGTTTTAAAACCTTAAGTTCAGTTTCATCTTTTCCTTTAATTATCATTCTCATTCTCAAAAACTTTCTCTGTTTATCATTTGTCTTAGTTTATAAACAAGTAGCCAATCGATTGAAGCATAAAAAATAAAAAATAGACCGTTATTTAATGTTATATTAATCGCATTGAAATATTGTGTTATTCGAATAAGTGTATATGTATTTGAAATTAAAGATAAAAATTCAATATTAGAAATCGGAGAATTACTTGTTGGACTAGTTAAATTCACTTTATGAATGAATAGGTGAGATATGTGCTGGTTTAGGTATGAAATGGTTATTCGATATTGACATCCTTGAGAGGGTGCAAAGGAGAGCGACTCGGAGCATACATGGCTTTAGAAAGTTTGAATACGTGGAAAGGATCAAAAGACTCAAAATGACAAACCTTAGAACCAGAAGGAGAAGAGATGATCTCATCCAAATGTAAAGCAGAACTTGTGAAAAACTGTTTAGTGAATGACTGGAACGGACTAACGAATGAAGTTATTGAATCAAATCTTTTAACATATTTAAGGTTAATTTAGAAAAATTTTGAAAGACCAAAACATTGCTTATGATCTGGATAGAACCAGACTTTAACCGAGAGCGAACCTTAGAGGCTTATAAATTGAACAAAAAATATCCAATTGCGAATAGACGAGCAAAAAATCCGGCCTTCAAAAGGACAACCATTCGCCATATTTATTAACGTTATGATAAAATAGACACAGCTTAGAAGCGAGTAGACAAGGATAAAATAAGTTTGTGAGCCTTTGATTTTTTGGTGTTTAAAAGTTAATTATCACTGTCAAAGTCAACGTTTATTGATTCTTATTAATCGATTTTATCCAATCGATACATTTAATTAGTAAATTTCTTGCGTAATAAATATCGAGTTGGATGGTTTTTAAGCTATCAAAATTTTGGAACAAATTTTTGTCTATAGAACTTACTTTTCTATAGAACTTACGATTGGTAACATAAAGTCTATGCATATTATCTGATAGTACTGGACTGGTATCCATTTACGAATAGACGAGCAAAATATTCCATTATTAAACGCACATTCATTAGTCAAGTTTAACAAAGTCAGTACGAAGAATACAATGCTTAAAAACGAATAATGTTTAATTATCTTGAACTGAAAAGTAATTTTTCGTTTGCCAGAGAAGTAAGAATGTTCGTGTGTTTAGAACAAGACCTAATAAACACAAACAAGGATTTATGACGGTCATAATTAAAAAATCCGTTATAATTATTATTTCGGACAAGTTCTGTCTGTCTAAAACATCTGTTGGAACAACTTGAAAGTTACATTTTTTGATCATATTGGAAAAATTGCAAGAAATGTTTTCATTTGATTTTATAATTGAAAAATCATACGAAAATTTTGAATTTAATTTTGCATTATTCATTCGGAGGTAATTCAAAGTACATGTAAATTTATATGGTTCATCTCTAGGTGATCCATCATTAAAATCAATTCCGATCATTTGATCAAAAGGAAAGTCTTTATAGACACAAAAATCTTCATCTGGAAAAATATCATTCAATGAGTTAAATGGATAACCAAAATGACTTGATATCAAATGTTCGATTGAAATAAAAACAATTCGTGACTTTATAAAGTCACGAATTTGTGAATGAAAAGAGTCTAATAGATTGAAAGACTAAAAAATTCGAGTAATTTATTTTAATTTTTGAAATGTAAAAATCTTTTTATTAATTCATTTAAAATTTATCAGTTTTATAGATACGAGTAAATATAATATAAACTATTAAATTCATTCCCAAATACACATCTCATTAGGTGTAGCAGTAACCAATTCACCATTTGTCAAAAATGTCGTTTGATAAACTGAAGATTTATGTGACTTTGAAGTCGTTAAAAGTGAACCATCATTTGGATTCCAAACTTTTAAAGTCTTATCCCATGATCCACTCAATAAATTACCATTGTCTAATACATGTAAACCACCATAAGCACAAATAGCTTCACTATGTCCAATTAGAACCCGAATTAAATCACCTGTTTCTAAATTACGAATCTCTATTTTACCATTATACAAACCACTTGCCAAATACCCATTCTTAAGAAAAGCTATTGACATAACAGGAGATGAATGAGTTATACTTTTAAGAGATGCTGTGTTTGAAGTATTCCATATTTTAATTGTTCCATCCCAAGAACAACTAACTAAATTTTCATTTGGTAAAATTAGTATTTGATACACAGCGCTTGTATGACCAATTAATCGTCTTTTAACTTGACCATTTTGTGAATCTCTAATAACTATATCAAGATTTGTGTCAAATTGTCCTATAACTAAATCATCATTTTTTAGGACTATCAAGCACATAAATGATTCATCTGTTTGAATAATCCGTTTTAAGAGTCTCCTTGAGTCACCTTTAAATCCCATATTAAAATTGTTTTGTTACCTCGATATCCAGCCACAAGATCTCCATTTGACAAAACACCAAAAACAAATGGCCAAGAATAAACACTTGTAAGATTTCTTTTGATGATTCCATCTTGAATATCCCATATTTGAATAGTTGACCCAGATGATCCTCTTACCAACTCTCCATTTGACCGAAAAACTCTTTGCCAGTTATCTGTTACTGAAATATTCAACTTGAGAATTACGATGAACACTTTAAAAAAAGAAAAATATTTTTTTAATTTTAGTCAGTTGTATCAAGATCATGTAGACTTGAACTCGTTTATTAGATTTCTTACCAATTCGCTTAAACGAGATCATTTCTTTTGAAAACGAGTCCTCAATCAGATCAAAAACAGTGCACAAGACACACTCAAATAATGTTTTTGAAAATGTTACGGACAAACAGTCTTCATATTTATTGCATTCGGCTGCACATTTAATATGGTTTGTTGTTTTGATGCGTTTGATTACACCTTCATTACTGCAAGATTTGTTAAAAATTACAGTTTTTTTGAACAAAGTACCTTTAATGACAAACATTATGATTTCTTTTAAAGAAAGAGTAAAACTTTACCTTTGGTTGATAACCATAAATTGATTATCAAAATGATCATTAACAATAAGCTCAACTTCATTTTTTTCCAAAATTAAGATTTTTGAAGCAAATTTTCAAGTTTTTTTATACAAAGACATTGTTTACTTCCTTTTTTTTAACAAAGTGATTATCGACACATTCTATGTCAATATAATTATCTTAATGACATTTGTAAATATAATAAACAAATGTAAACATAAGTATTTATGTGTAAATATGGCAATTGAAATTCAGTATTTTCGTTCCGTACTATTTTCCTTTAAAAATTATAGATGGAACGATGGATATATTGTTTGATAATTTTATAGTATAATCTGCCGAAGAAAAAGTTGTCTATTTTGCTTATTTCAGCTCAATCATAGAAAAAATAGAAAGTACTATTCCTTGAATTAAGAAAGATCAAATTTTTACACATTTTGTCATATTCATATTTACAAAATAAATTCAAAAAAATTCCTGTTCGTTTTCAGACTACAGTTGACCATCTCTAATTTGACCAAATCGAGAAGATAAAATTTTGAAGATTATTTGAAAATCAAATTTGCCAAATAAAAGCACTGTGAAGTTTCGTTCAAAAAGTTCAGTTCAAAATTTAAAAATTGAATTATTTTTAATAGGAAATGAAGATGTGGTTACGAAAATAGTGTAACAACATGTAACAAAAAATGTTACACAACTTGCAATAAAAAAGGATTAAAAACAAAATTTGATCAATCGATTATTGATTATCGTAAAAAACAGATGTTATGTTAAGTTTATTGTGACATCATGAGTTAAAAACTTAAGTTTAAATCTCCAGGCTATTTCAAGTAATTCATTTAATATTCAAAGCCTTAACCGATTTTTATTGCGGTTTTCTTAATATATTCCTAATTAATCCTTTTATCATCACTTAATGTCTGTGGTTAGGGTCTTGTACAAAACGAAATCTAAATGTGATCCAAGCATCTCTGGTTCGATCCCCGGTCAAACTTTAGAGGAGAGAGTTCAAGCATATTTAGGTTCCATGATTTGGGGGCTATAAAAACAACTTAATTTTAATTGAATTATGGAATTGGGTTTCTTGGACACTGACTTCAATAATTCAAACAATTCATCGCAAATAATCGATTATTTGAAGTTTTTAACTCATGATGTCACAATAAACTTAACATAACATCTGTTTTTTACGAAAATCAATAATCGATTGATCAAATTTTGTTTTTAATCCTTTTTTATTGCAAGGTGTGTAACATTTTTTGTTACATCTTGTTACACTATTTTCTTTACTCCATCTTCATTTCCTATTAAAAATAATTCAATTTTTAAATTTTGTTACACCATTGGGCAACCTCTGCTAAATTTATGCAAAGTCTCTGCAAAATGCACACTATTAAAAAGTATTGAAACTAAATGCGCAATTAGACTGCAGAGTTTTTGCAGAGTTTACTCAGTGGTGTAACAAAGTTTGTTACACTTTGTTACATGCGCAGATCCGTCATAAGACCAACAGATAAAAAATTATTTCAATTTTTCAAAATTGTTCTGTTCTTTTGTACTAAACTTCACAATGCCCAAATAAATGGAAGTCAGGCTAGAGAAGTTCAACTTATTGATATTTGAAGGAATTCGTACATCGTTAATCTTGCGCCTAAATTCAAAATTTTTATCATTTGCATTTTTTTTTCAATTTTAGCTTTAAGCGCACTCTTCACCCTAGACAGATAGGGTAATATAACTTTGACTTGAATGTATTTAGCAAATAACCGTTTTTTATAAGTTCCCACTAGCCCCATAAGATCATTATTACTGGTAATACATTAACAAAAACAAATTTTTTTACCCCTAGTGACGATAATTCATAAAAGTCCTAACCACTTAATAGTGAAGCAAAATTAAGTGATAACTATAGTCCTAGGAAGTTTGATTCGGCTATATTAATGAGTCTTGGATTATTTATTAAACAATTTTTGGCATCTTTATTTTGAATTTATTTAGAGTTTTTGATTGATCCTAGTACCGTTATAAATCGTTTCTTTTCTCAAGTTTTCGTTAAGAAAATAAAAAAAACTAAGTTATTAATAATAAAAGTCGTTGCTCATTGTATCTATTGATTGTGAAAAGAGATTCTTCAAAAACCAACAAACTTTGACCTCACAGTTGACATTATCGATTTGAACTGGGTGATCGATTGTACTTTGAACCCATCGAAATTTTCCGATGTCTATTAAAAACTTTTTGCGTTTCATTTTCCGAAGAATCAAATGGATTCATGTGGATAAACGTTTTAGACGTCATATTGGCACAAAAACAAGACCAGTGACTTTTTGATATCTATACAGCTCCAACGATGGAGTCGTAGACAGACAATTTATCCTATAATAAAAAAATTGTACTGTAACACCCCTCCACTTATTTTCTCACTCTCTCTCTTTCTCTCTCTTCCCTCTCTCTCTTTTTCCTGTCTCTCTATTTAAAGAGAGACAGTTTCTATTTTGAAAGGAGAATAAATATTATAATAGAAAACTTGTTTTGTTTTATTATTTTATTTAATAGCGACCACGCTATTGATTTTCATGTTTTTCAGCCATATTAGTGGTAAAACGTTTACTCCAATAAGCAATCGGCCTCCAACTACCCTTGTACTTTTGTGATAAGACGGCGCCTGCACTTTCGTTGCTCGCGTCTGTTTCTAGCCGAAACTGTTCATCGAAATTTGGGAGTATTAGCACTCCTCTTTCTTCATCTGTAGTAGTCAAATGTGTTCGTACCGTGTCAAAACTTGTTTGGCACTCCTCAGTCCATTCAAAACAATTCTTTTTCTCAGTCGCTTTGTTTAACGGTCCAGCCATCTTAGCGAAATTTTGGATGAAGCGTCTATAGTGGTTCGCAAGACCGAGGAAACTTTGTAACTGGCGTACATTTCTGGGCCTCGCATACTTAAATAACACTTCTATCTTCTTCGGGTCGGGGCGAACGCATTGAAAACTTATAATGTGACCTAGATACGTGATTGAAGTCGAAAACCATTGACATTTTTCCCAACCGATTTGTAGGAAAGCGGCACGAATTCTTTCTAGGACGGTTCTGACATGAACGTAGTGCTCCTCGAGTGTAGCTGAGAAAATTATAGTGTCGTCGAAATATACTAAACATATTACATACAATAGTCCTTTGAGCACCTTTTCCATCATTCGCTGAAACGAGGCCGGGGCGTTCTTTAAACCAAAAGGCAACACATTGTATTCATAAAGACCGAATTCCGTAACAAAAGCTGTCTTATGGCGGTCCGTCACTCTGATTCTTATTTGATGGAAACCATTTGAACAGTCTAGCGAGGTAAAAAACCTAGCATTTCGTAACAAAACTAATAGGTCCTCTATTTTTGGTATCGGGTAACAGTCACGAACGGTCGCTTCGTTTAATTTTCTATAATCTAGGCATATGCGGATGGCACCATTTGATTTTCGAACCAGGACAATCGGGGAGGCCCAAGGAGAATCGCTCTCACGAATTATATTTCCCTTAAGCATGCCATCCAGTTGCTTCTTAACTTCATCTCTTAACGCAAATGGCATACGTCTCACAGGTTGACGGATAGGCTCTTCGCTTGTCAGGTTGATGTTGTGCTCACAAACATCTGTTTGTGTCAACGACTCGATACCTTTTGATACCACATCTTCAAATTCGTCGTGTAAGATTGTTTTGTACATAGTAATGGTATCCTGTTCTGATTTCTCGTTCGGCCCATCTACCACTTCGTTCGTATCGACTTCTTTTATGGTGTTTACTGGTTCCCGATAAGTACTTGGAAGTTCGGCTTCCAACTTTCAATTGTTTTGAAACCGGCATTTGTTTACTCCCCAGAGCATCACGAATGCTGGTTAATTGGGTTTTCACATCAGCCATCTTGAAAGCAACTTCCAGTCCCAATAAACAATCATAAACAAGCTTTTTCACAATAACAACTTCGACTTCGCCACTGAAGCTTTTAACTCTCAGACTACATTTGCTTGTTCCTATGACTTGGATTGGTCCTCCACTACAAGTTTCGATCGTTGCATTTAGAGGTGTGAGCTTCTCGTTACCTCGTCGGCACTGATACCAAACTCTCTCGGCAATTATAGTCTTGACCGTAACCGTGTCAAATAAGAATTTTACCGGCTTGTTGTTAATTGTACAATCGCCAAAAATGCTATCAGTACATAACACACTGTTGATTACTACATTTGAGACAGTCGGGGGTTGTTGACTTTGACTGTATTGCTGACCATCTTCTCTCATCGTTGCCATCTTGTTTAATCTAGCACGACATTCGGCGATTACGTGTCCAGGTTTTTTACAATAATAACATGTCGATTGCGAGATTGAACTATTCGGGGCGAACTGGGGCGATTGCGTATGAAACGAACCATTGGCCGGTTGAGACATGAAATTGTTTCCTTTACTATAATGTTGAGAAGGTCTTGACATGTCGAAATTTCTTGCATCGTTCGACTGGTTTGTTGATAATGTTTCAGCAAAATGTACCTCTTTCTTGTGTTGACGTAAAGGAACCATTGCTTCGGACGCAGTAGTCTTCCAGTTCTTCAAATTATTCATTAACTTTACTGTAAGAGTTAACGCCTCGAAACTATTTCCTGGGAGCTCGGAGGACAAATGCATCATTAAATACGGGTATTTGAGGCCATTTATGAAACGGTCGCGAACACAATGGTCTATATTAAAACCAACCGTTTCGTTACGAAAAGCTATTTTCGCCAACCTCCAGAGGTCTGCGAAATACGTTTTAGCATCCTCGTTAGCCTTTTGTCGTCTAATGTAAAAATTGGCTTTTGTGTCGACGTTGACCACTTCCAAATTACCAAACAACTTTTTCATCTGATCACCTAGTTCTTCTATTGAGAGAAAGTAATCAGGAGTACAATTTTCGAAAATCATCATACATTCGTCATCTAGGCAGGAAAAAAGGACGCTTCTTAAATTTCCGATTGTGACCTTAGCACTCTTCACAAACAATTCGAAACGCCTCCTTCAGATGTCAACTTCCATATTGCTCGAATAGCGGCCAGGTTTAAAGCACGCATCTTTGTATAACCAAGAATCATTTTTGTTGGTCGAGACAGTTATCGGGGCGGACGTAAATAGTGTTGCGTTTGAAGTTTCAGACGGGTATGAGGCAGATCTTCCGGTGGTTGTTCCAGTTGAATAGTCCCAGCTTTTAAACATAGAGTCGCCTTCACGTTTATCGATCTTAAGTGGGGTCGGTTTTGGCAGGGACGCACTAAAACTGAAGTGATTCTTCATTGCTGACGGCGGTTCTGGTGTAACCAAACCATTTTCCGAACCAATATCATTTGAAAATCTTATTTTAGGAACCTTTTGTGGTATTGGGGCTTCTTCTTCTGTGTCGCCATCGTCATCTCTCTTTAACCTTAACGGATTAAAGGTGAAACTCGAGTTCACGTTTTCGAGAGATCTTTTTGAACTACCGTCCTTGAACCACGCCTCGCCATTCGCCATCGCCGTTGATTCATTTATCTTAAGTGTTGACATGTTAGGTGAAAACAGTTCATCCTTAACATTTTTAACAGGCGAGCCCTTGGGCTCACTTCTTCGTCGTTCGACGCCTGGTTTTTGGAGCCTGAGGAATAGGAGTCCGCACGTGGCGCCTACCATCATCGTCATCGCCATCGAAATAATGCCGTAAACACCAAAAATATTAAAAACAACAAGAAAAATAACCAAAAATATGGAAGTCACTAACATGACTACATATAAAACTAATGGACTAATAACTGGGTCCATGATTAAATAAGATACTTTTTTTCCAAAAAAAAACAAAAACAAATTATCGAAAAAAAAAATGGTAACAAGACTTTTTGTTTAAAAAGTTTTGCCGCTGCCACCAATTTAATAGAATATTTTCTCACTCTCTCTCTTTCTCTCTCTTCCCTCTCTCTTTTTCCTGTCTCTCTATTTAAAGAGAGACAGTTTCTATTTTGAAAGGAGAATAAATATTATAATAGAAAACTTGTTTTGTTTTATTATTTTATTTAATAGCGACCACGCTATTAAAGTACCTTTGAGTAAAATCTTTTTTTCCTATTAATGTTGCTGTTCTGCATTGCATCACATGAAATTTTTGAAATTTTGACAATACAGTTGATTAGTACGGTTTTGAGAAAACTTTTTTTTTCGTGGATTCATTTGGTTCGTTTGTGTCTTCTTTTAGAATATCGAATTTAGAACTTGTTTGATAGAACCCATCGTTCTTAACTGTAAATCTTGTTCTTTTAGAAAGCATGTGCAGTCTTAATGAGGACTTCATCAATATTATGAAATGTAAATGTGATTTTCTGGGAGAAATTTTTAACTGTTTCTGTATTACGGGGCGATGGGTTTGATGGGAATAGTACTTAAATTATTTCAATTAACAGGTACAATACTATGTTTATGTCACTAAATGTGCTATCGATCGCCTGGTATCCATTATGTCCATAAAAAATATAAGTCGATTTGCCTTATTATTTTAGTGAATCAGCATGGTATATTAAAACATGTCCGGAAGATTTTGACTTGATTTAGTGCAAAAATTATTAACCTTTTGACCCTGTCTTTTTAATTGATTTGAGGGTTTGGGGAGTTCTGCATTTAAAAAAGTTAAGTTTAAAGCGTTAATTAGAATCCGAATTGTTTGTTAGTCTAAATGATTGAAAATCTATTGGTAAAAATTAATGGAGGAATTTGTTGAGAGGTGCTTCTGCTACCTCATAAATCTACATTACTCCTCTAATAATTGATGATGAGAGTTCGAGTGATAATCTTGAAGAGTAATTTCAACATCAAGTGAAATTAAAAATAGTGTGTAGTATGATAGAGTTTAATTACAATATTGTTTGGGTTGATATAGCAGTAGTTGTGTGCGTGTGTTACATATAAACAAGTTGGTTGTTTAGAAATGATGAATGAATGATGAAGAAGTGATCTTCTTCCTACACAGAAAGTGACCTGTCTCCTAAATTCCTTGTTAATTTAAAGGTTGGTTTCAAAATAAGATTAAGAAGAATTTAGTTTACACAATTTTTTTGTCATAATCTAGGCAATTTATAAAAATTCGTTTCTCTAGTCGATCAAGTTGAGCAGCAAACGATGTATTTTTCTTTTTCATAACCTCATTACGCACATAGCAAATCACCTGTTTACACAAGGGGCAACGTAAAAGTTGTTCCAAAAAGTATATTTTGTCATAATGTAACTTATGAAACATAAGTTCATTCTCTCACTGGAGGAGAATCGGCTCAAAGAACAAAAGTTGAACTGGTGAGTCGCATCCTTTTAATAATGTTTCAATAGTGTATATGAATCATTCAAAGATTCCATTGATCGAATTGAGAGACCGATTGCACAAATAGATCGACTTTAAAAGAATCCGAGAATATCACGTATAGTAGCCAGGGAATGGGCGCAAGAACTTTTTTCGTCCCAAGATCACTGGAGCGAATGAAAAGTAGCATAGTCGTAACAATGCCATGGCTGGTTCCAAGCCCGGATAAGAAAACGGGAGGGCGGCTCTTCGAATGTTTGATAATAAATCTTTCCTTAGTCTGTTAGACTTGAGCCTTTAGTAGTGACTTTTTGCTTTTTATTCTGTCCAAAAATTTCGATGAAAAGCTGTAAGGTATTAAAAGTCTTTGTTATCATACAGTCTTTTAACCAAAAAAGACAAAAAAATTCGAGTAGTTAATTTTAATTTTTGAAATGTAAAAATCTTTTTATTAATTCATTTAAAATTTATCAGTTTTATAGATACGAGTAAATATAATATAAACTATTAAATTCATTCCCAAATACACATCTCATTAGGTGTAGCAGTAACCAATTCACCATTTGTCAAAAATGTCGTTTGATAAACTGAAGATTTATGTGACTTTGAAGTCGTTAAAAGTGAACCATCATTTGGATTCCAAACTTTTAAAGTCTTATCCCATGATCCACTCAATAAATTACCATTGTCTAATACATGTAAACCACCATAAGCACAAATAGCTTCACTATGTCCAATTAGAACCCGAATTAAATCACCTGTTTCTAAATTACGAATCTCTATTTTACCATCTCTATTTTGCCTGGATTATTCGTTTTAATGGCTGTACTTGAGTCACATTTAAATCCCATATTAATTTTTTTTTGTTTTCGTAATATCCAGCAACAAGATCACCATTTGACAACACACCAAAATCTTTTGGATTAAAATGAGCACTTGTAAGATTTCTTTTGATTGTTGCATTTTGAATATCCCATATTTGAATAGTTGACCCTGATGATCCTCTAACCAGTTCTCCATTTGACAATGGAAACAATCTTTGCCATCCATCTTTTACTAAAATATTCAACTTGAGAGTTCCATTATGTTGAAATTTCTGATTGTTACTTAGCACTTTAAAAAAGAAAAATATTTTTTAATTTTAGTCAATTGTTTCAAGATCATGTAGACTTGGACTCGTTCATTAGATTTTTTACCAATTCGCTTAAAAGATATCAATTCTTTTGAAAACGAGTCCTCAATCAGATCAAAAACAGCGCACAAGACACAATCAAATGATGTTTTTTAAAATGTTACGGACAAACAATCTTCATATTTATTGCATTCGGCTGAACATATAATGTGGTTTGTTGTCTTGATGCGTTTGATTACACTTTCATTACTGCAAGATTTGTTAAAAATTACAGATTTTTTGAACAAAGTACCTTTAATGACAAACATTATGATTTCTTTTTAAAGAAAGAGTAAAACTTTACCTTTGGTTGATAACCATAAATTGATTATCAAAATGATCATTAACTATAAGCTCAACTTCATTTTTTTCCAAAATTAAGATTTTTGAAGTAAATTTTTGAGTTTTTTATTCCAAGACATTGTTTTTTTAACTAAGTGAAATCCTTTTTTTAACTTTCAAACTGTGTCAATATAATTATTTTAATTACATAGTATGTGTAAATATAACATAAATGTTAAGCCGCGAGGTCTTGGGTCACTTTGGGAAGAGGGATGGAGACGGAATTCGGTTGTAAACTATTTATTGAATCTGGAGGTTTAATAATAATTATAATAAGAAGAGAAAATGTGTTTTTTGTTTATATTACAATTTAAGCTGTTACATATACTTTTAGAAAAGAGAACTAAATTAAATTGACAATATATATATATTCAATTCACTCGAAAGGCTTAGTGCCAAACTCATTTAGAGCCAAGTGAACCCATTTATTCAATAAAAAAAATAAAAATAAACATATAAAAAATGAAACCCAAATTTGCCAGTATTTAAAAATCAAAGTTTTTAAATTTTAAATCAAAATTTTCAAAAGTTTTTAAAAAGTCCAAATAAAAATAGTTGACATTATTTCTGATACGAGCTTTGAACGTAAATGGAGTATGTTTGATCTCGTTTAAGATTACACTATTTACAAATTTCGAATAAAAATATCCAAACGTTCTTGTTCCATATTCATTGAATTTACCTTTTGATGGTACAATTAAATGAGTATCGTTTCTTAGCTTATAAGGTCGAATAAGTTCACCGTTAAATATTAATTTGGATTTCAATTCTTCCGGAGAGTAAGGGTTTTTAAAAATCGAATAGATGAAATTTGAAAGACGAATAACAAGGCGATGAATAAAGCAGTTGATATTTAATCTTTCTAGTTCGCTGTTGAATCGATTAAAGTCTTGATTATCATTTATAAGCGGATTTATATTAAAGAGCTTGTAGAGGCATAAGTAGTACGCATCCGAGATCTTCTGAACAGTCTTCTTAGGATAATAGATCGAAATTGTTGAGCAGTAGTCGAAATGGGGAAGAATAAATGTCTTAAAGAACTGGAGTTTAACTGGAAACGACAGATAACAAAGATCCTGAATCGAATAAAGACGTTTGTTAATCGAGCTTCTGAGTTCACTTACGTGTTTTTCGAAGTTAAGTTTATTATCAATGGTAATCCCAAGCAGTTCGAAAGAATCGACAACTTCAACAATTGCATGACCAACATGAATTTGCTTTGGGAGTTCAATATTTCTTTTTTTTGTGATGAACATTATCTTGGTTTTTGACCAGTTTATATCAATACGGTTAAAGTTGCACCAGTTGATTAGGCGTTCGATCGAACGGTCGAATAAATTTAATAACTCATCAAGGTTATTAGCTACTAGCGAAAGCGTTGTATCATCAGCAAAAAGTTTAATTTGGAAATTTATCAGGTAGTATACCAAATCGTTTATAAAAATAAGAAATAAGAGTGGCCCGAGTACACTCCCTTGAGGAACACCAAGTTTGATTTCTCTAGAAGATGACAAATTAGAGTTATAATTTACTTTTTGTTGCCGATTAAAGAAGTAATTCGCAATAAATCTAATTGCATTATGGTCAAAACCATATTTTTTTAGTTTGATAAGAAGCAATTTTGTGTCGACAGTGTCAAAAGCTTTCTTAAAATCGATGAATATAAATAATGCAATTAGACGCTCGCTTAACACATTGAACATTTGCGAAATGATTGTGTGAAGAGCTGTTTCACAACTACGGCCATTGCGGAAACCATGTTGATGATCGTTTAAGAGTTTGTTTTTAATAAAGTAATCACTGATTTGTTTAAAGATAATTTTTTCGAAAACTTTAGCTATGGGTGATAGTACTGAAATTCCACGGTAGTTATTGTAATATACTGTGAAAATATATTAAAGTATTAAGCCAAATCGACTTATAGTGATTGTGGACTTAATGGGTGAGAGACCAAAACAAAGATAAATTAATGATTAACTTTTTATTAAAATTGGAATCTGTTTAGTAATTGTTAGTAATGTCTTTTTATACTAAAAGTAAATATGACTAGAACTGCAGAAAGTAGTTGTGAAAGTTGAAAATACATGTTTCGACAGAGAAAGAAAGGAACAAAGAAACAAATTATAAAGACAAATAATTTGGGTTCTAACACACCTTCCCCTCTAATGAGAAGTGCTTAGCCCTTGTGAAAAAAAAAGTGGATCAAAAAAACAAAAAAAACAAAAACTAAACACAGTTACCACGGAATACCATTTATAGATATACGGTGATAAACGCACCTAAACCACCTCGACGACAAGTTGGGCAAACCGCATTGAACCGAACCCGGTGTAAGTTATCCCGGCACCTTCTACATATTATATGTCCACAATGGAGTGCGATTAAAGGTCCTGTTTGTGGACTGGATTCGAGACATACTGGACAACTGATAACATTCGCTGAATTATCTCGGAGTTGTTGTTGTCGTAATTCCGCATTCTCATTTTGGGTTTGCTCGACAAGGTTGTTCTTATGGAGTAACTCGAGTTTCAAATCATCAAGCTGTTGTTCTAACTCTTGATTCTTCGTCCGTAGTTGAACATTCTCAAGTCGGAACTCCTCCAAATCGCGTAATACTTGAGCATTTACGGCCTGAACACTAAGGAGTTCTTGCTTGAGATTTTCGATCCCGGATCGATTTTCAACCAACAATTGTTGGTTTTGAGCCAGCTTGTTCCGTAATTGTGATTGTTCGAATTCCGCGGCTTTAATTGTTCGAGTTAATGTGGTCGCCACATGGAGTGGTTGGCTATTCAGTTGTTCTTTCCAAGTTAGTATGTTGGCTTGTAAAGTTTGAATACTACCCTGGATAGCTCGAATCTCTGTTTCAACGGGATTTTCTCGGTATTGATTGATCTCTGCATCGAGTTGTCGTTGAACTTCAGAATAGTGTTCAACTTGACGTTGAAGTTGATCGATCTGAGATTGGAGACGGGACTTTTCGAGGACCCATTCACGCTCTTTGGTGACTAATTTGTTTAACTCGAATTGAACTCGTGGTGAATAAACAGCATCTAGTCTATGTTGTGGAGTAGGGAGGGGGTTTATACGTACGCGTAGTCGTCTTCCTCTATGTTCTCGATTATCAAGTTGTTCTACAATCTGCGGATGGATCGACGGATCGACAAATCGAAGAAAGGCGTACGTTGTTTTAGGTCCTTGCTCGTCACGTTTCGAAGCGTTGAAAACGTTTAACCATTCTACATCAACCCCATATCGTCTTTCAAACGGAAGTATTAGTTCCCATAACTCAAACTCTGCATCGGTTTCGTTTGTGATACCTGATATCATAATGTCATGTTGATCGAGTGCCATTTGTAATTGTAATGGTTCTTGTATTGTAATTGTTTTTTTTTTATAATTGTTAACGAATAACTAAATTAAGAATTAATTTTAAAAATAGAAAATGAAACTGGAAAATTGAATTAGAAAATTTAGAAAATTTTGAATTTAACATATAGAATGGATTGCGATGCAAATTTTAATGTACAAAAATTTAATTATTATTCGATTTGTATTAAATGTAATGATTAGTATTTTAACCTATCAACGGGCTTCTTCTGTCTTGTGCTCTTACGCAAAGGTACTTGCCCCTTGTCCGTTTGGTTTGTTAAATACTTATTTGGTTGAAAAGTAACATCAGCTGAGGATTCCGTCTCAGTTTCAGATGACTCATCTTGAAGTGGATTAGTTAATACATTCGTTTGTACCTCGGGTACTGGACAATCAATTTCTTGTGTGAATGTTTGATTTCCTTCATTTTGTAATTGTTTATTACCACTCTTCGACGGTGTATTCTTACGCTTAGTGCGCGATGTTTTACTTTGTTTGTTAATCTTTTCATCGTTGATTGATCTCTTGGGTGCTTTTTCTGGGACATCGGTTTCACTGTCCGAATCCTTAATTTGGTTTTCCTCTGGAAGTTTTCCAAAGAAACGTTTTAACCTGTTATGATGGACCAGTTTTATTTTGGTTTTCGAATTCGATGACTTCTTAATTTTGTAATTTACCGGTCCAACCTTTTGTGTAATTGTGAATGGACCTTCCCATTTAGGTGCTAACTTTTTAGACAGACCCGTTTTTACTTTTGGGATATTAAGCATAACTAGTTCACCTTCTTTGTATTCCAAAGGTTTTATGTTTCGATCATAGTATAATTTTGATTTTTCAACCTTTGACTCAGTATTTGTTTGAACACATTTATATACTTCTTTAATTCGGTTTTTTAGTTCTTCTACGTAATAGTCGGCTTGTGACAGTTCTCTGTAATTGTTTACCTCGTCTAGATTTTCGCTTGTTCCTGGGAGAACTGTGTATTCCCCTTCCCCTTCATTTAAATCGTCTTTGTCGAGTATCAAATCAATTGGAATTTTCGGTTGTCTACCGAAAACAATTTCATATGGGGTATGATGGGTAGTGGCGTGAGTTGATGTATTATACGCGAATGCTAAATGAGGTAATAACTCGTCCCAGTTGTTTTGATTTTCATTTACGTGACTGGCTATCATAGTCTTTAACGTTCTGTTGAATCGTTCCGTTAACCCGTCACATTCTGGGTGAAACGCTGTGGTTCTTAATTGGTTAATGTCCAGTAGGTCGTATATTTTTCGTATTAATTCTGATTGGAAATTTGTACCCAAATCGGTTAAGATGTTAATACATAGGCCAAATTTTAGCATGAAACGAATTAGGAGGCGAGCCACTGTGTCACTTGTAGTGTTAACCATAGCATACAGAACCACCCATTTTGAAAAATGACAACATATAACTAGTATGTATAGATGACCACTCTTTGAAACTGGAAGAGGGCCTACAATATCCATTGTAACTAATTGAAAAGGTCTATTTGAACGAATTGGTTGTAACTTTGCTCTTTGTAATTGTTTAGGTTGTTTGATCTTTTGACATGTAACACACTCTTTAATGAATTTAATTGTTTTACTTTTGAGTTTCGGCGCATAAAAACGTGTCCTTAACTTGTCATACGTCTTGCTTACACCTAAATGGCCTCCAAAGATTGAGCTATGTACTGTTTCAATTGTCTTCATAACTAGATGTTTTGGAAGTACTAATAGTCTCATTACGGTTCCATCATTCAATTCACGACGGAAGTATAAGATGTCGTTATCGAGTTTTAGACAATCATAAAGCTCGTATAAACGTTTTTGGAATGTAGTTTGGAACTGATTAATCTCAGGACGGTTTTCTCCATTAGTACGAATTAGTTCTTTTGCCCATCTAATACAATCGTCTTTGTCTTGCTCTTCAGCAGAAAAAACAAACTTTGTGGCTTTGTTTGTTTCCAAATCTTCTTTATTTACTAAATCAATGACATTAATGACCAATCTTGGTTCTCGCTCATCGGCTACGTGAAGTAATTGTTCTTTTTGCACTTGTTCGTTATCGATTGGTAAAGGCCATCTGGATAAGGCGTCCGCGTTTGTATGTGTTCTACCACTCTTGTAGTGTATGACGAATGTATAATTGCTAATTCTGATGAGCCATCTGGCAAGTCTCGAATTGGGATTTTACAAGTCAAGAGCCAAGAAAGAGGTTGATGATCTACAAAACAATCGAATTCTTGTCCAAACAGAAAAGAATGGAAGTTCTCCATTGACAAGACCATGATAAACAACTCTTTTTCTGTTGTTGAGTAGTTTTGTTGAGACTTTGACAACTGTTTCGAAAAATAGGCGATTGGTCTTATTTCTTCGTTTATTTTTTGAGATAAAACGGCTCCTACTCCAGTGTTACAAGCATCCGTATCTAACCTATATCTACCATTTGGATCTGGTAATGCCAAAACGGAATCAGACGAGAGCTCCGTACGTAATTGATTAAAAGATTTTTCACAAAAGTCGTTCCACGTGAATTCTTTGTTTTCTTTACTCATGATTTTGTATAGCGGAGCGGCAATGGCGGCGAAATGTTCAATAAACTTTCGGTAGTATTGTGCCAGGCCTAGGAAACTTTGTAATTGTGTTAAGGTATATGGTCTCGGGTAACGGTATAGTGCTTCGACTTTAGCCGGATCAGGTCGAATGTAGCCATATCCAATTACGTGTCCTAGAAAGGAAACCTCTTGTTTCATTATCTCACATTTCTTTTGTTTCACCTGTAAACCATGTTTCTTAAGGATTGAAATAACTATATTCACATGCTCGAGATGTTTAGAGAGGTCAAATGAGTGAATCAAAATGTCGTCTAGGAAAACCACTACAAAGCCCAGTTTTATTGCTTCTCTAAATATCTCGTTCATCGCTCGTTGAAAAGAAGCTGGAGCATTTGTCAAACCCATAGGCATAACAACAAACTCAAAAAGACCCTTTTCACAGGAAAATGCGGTGTATTTTCTACAGTTTGGATCTAGTTTGATTTGGAAGTAGCCTGTGAACAAATCCAGTTTTGTGAACCATTTTGATTTCGCAAGCAAGGTGAATAGATCTTCGATATTTGGTAACGGGTGTGCATCTTTTCGTGTGACATTATTCAACAGTCGATAATCGACTGTGACTCGAATCGATCCGTCGGGTTTGCTAACAAGGTAAATCGGTGAAGACCATGGGGAATTGCTTGGTTGAATTAGTTTGGCATCCAACATTTCATCGACCATTTTCCCGAATTCTTCTCGCTTACTATGGGGGACTCTACGCATCTTTTGTCGAATCGGTTCTTGTTTTGGATCCAACAATTCTATTTTGTGTTCAGTGATTTTTGATGGCTTGAGTTCGCGTAGAGAAGCAGCAGCGATACTTGAAACTAATTCTGTTATTTTTTCCTTGTAATTGTTAAATTCCTCGATCGTGTAATCTATTGTTCCGTTTATATCGGTTGAGGGTGGATTGTTAAATTTAATAGCCTTAATTTTCTTTTTTAGTTGTTGTTCTATTTCACTGTCACCGATAATTTCTAATTGTTTTTGACCCAGCATTCGTCTATGAATTTGAATAGTTGTGGACGTAAAATTCTTTAGTGTCGTTTTTAAATGGCTGATGGGAATTCGAAAACCGTTAAATTTATTCACGAAGTCTAAACCAACGAGACATTCGTTAACCAAGTCTTTGATTACCAACATGAACATTTGAGTGATGTATGTACCAAACTGTAATTTTACCCATGTTTGCCCTAGAACGTGTAAGTTGTTACCATTAGCACCGGAGATGTTGTGTTTGGTTTGTACGATTTCTTGCTTATTGGCGAGGTTTTGGTATGCTTCCTCTGAAATCGCGGTAACATCTGACCCAGTATCTATTTGAAAACGCACGAAAGTATCATTTATTAAACAGTCGCCTTCAAGTTTTTCCGCGATGACTAAGCTATAATCTGATATTTGTCTATCGTTAGCGTCCAAGAGAGAGGGTCTCTCAACATGGCTTACTAATTGTAATTGTGATCGGGTGGCCCTGTTTTTTGGTTCGTTTTGTGTGGACCCGTACTTATCAACGTTCTCAAGTGTTGTTTCGGGGGTTGCTTTTGATCGTGTTTCCATTCTGTCTACGAACCTCACTTTATTTCCTTTAACGACTTTAATATTTTGTTGGGTTGTCTGATTTCTATAACCTTCACGATTGTAATTGTTGTTCTGCCATCGAGGGTGTTGAGGTCTTTCACGCAAATGGTTTGCATTAGCGTCTTGCCCAAAATTTGATGGTCCGTTATAGTTCATGTTCTGCCCCATTCTGTGGTTGTTTTCATCTGTATTTTGGTGTGTGGTCCGAGTTGCTTCTTTACTCTCGATTATTTGTTTACATTTTTGGAAGCCAATTTCAAGTTGGTTTGCTTTATCTAGTACTTCTTGGATTGATTCGATTGTGTCCATTTGACATAATTCGCTTTGAATTCTATTGTCTTTTAGACCTCTTATGAATCTATCGACTATGATATGTTCCCGGTAGTTGTCGTCATGTCTCAGGTATGCCTTAGATGCAAGGTTTTCTAATTCATACATGAATTGAAAGATTGACTCGTTTGGTACTTGTGTTCGAAGGACAAACTCCATTAAGGGATCGTTGTAAATTGGGTTACGACCAAATAGTTTTGAGCAGGTCCTTATCACTTCTTCGAAGGTTGCGTTTGGGTTCCTTGCAAGTAATCTTTGTTCTAATTGTTCTAAACAACGTTCTTCCAAAAGGTTCAAGAGAGGGTTTACTTTGTCTGGAAGGTTCTTAGCGTACCTTTCATATCCCCTCTTCCATACATTGAAGTCTTGGTTTATAGTAAATTTTGTTGGAATAATGTTCACCATTATTGGTGTTGTCATTTTTCTTTGCTCATATTTAAACGGCCAGTTTGAACTGATTTTCTGTATGATTGTTAAGATAATCCTCCATAAAATTATTGTTATTGTTATATCTCGAATTAATTCTAGGTATTTTACATTGCTATAGTAGCTGTTTACATTGTCAAAAATAATGTCCACGAACGGCATAATTGACGGTTCCCTGTTCTGTTTTGTTTCTACGGTTTTCATACGTTGAATCTCCTCTTGAACCACTTGTTTCGTATAGATTAATTGTGTAACGTATTGTAGACTTGTGTATATAAACGATAGAGGGTTGAATTTGATCATTATAATAAATCTCGTGTTTGTTTTACACGTGTTGAAGTATAAGTGAATGAATTAAAGTTTACTAACGTGTTTCAATTGATTGAAACTGAATTTAATTTTGCTTTATAAGTGTGTGTGAGTCTTTAAATTAAAATGTATAATTTAAACTCCGTTGGGCACCATTTGTAATATACTGTGAAAATATATTAAAGTATTAAGCCAAATCGACTTATAGTGATTGTGGACTTAATGGGTGAGAGACCAAAACAAAGATAAATTAATGATTAACTTTTTATTAAAATTGGAATCTGTTTAGTAATTGTTAGTAATGTCTTTTTATACTAAAAGTAAATATGACTAGAACTGCAGAAAGTAGTTGTGAAAGTTGAAAATACATGTTTCGACAGAGAAAGAAAGGAACAAAGAAACAAATTATAAAGACAAATAATTTGGGTTCTAACATTATTTATATCATCAACCGGACCTTTGTTCTTATAAAGGGGTGTGACAACTGCTACTTTAAAATCGTCTGGTACTACCCCAGCAGTTATACATCCATTGAAGAGGCCTGCGAGGAAACGCGATATAAAAGGACATATTGATTTTAATATTTTAGTCGGGATTCCATCATAACCAGGGCCGCTTGATTCAGATAGTTTGTCGATGTGTTCAATTATATCTGATTCAGTTACTCGTTTGACAAAATATTACATGAATATGTTGGGGCACAACATAAATATTGACACAATGCATTCAGTAGAATGAAAAATGTATCCAAATAGAATCGTATTTTACATCGAGTAGTCTAAGTAATGCTTCCAAAGTGATATCGATCGCTTTTTCATTTTATTTCTTGATTTTAGAAATACTTCAGATAATCGAATGTATTATAACCAAGTTGGCTTCATTCAATTCAAAAGATTTTCTCAAATCGATCAGCTGCATTTTGTGTCTGGTTACTTTATTTTTAGACATTTCTGAATAAAAGTCGGCCTTGTTCTCCGTTACCATTGTGCTTTCCTACTATACACTCTAAAAAAATTTAAGACACCAAGATGCCTTATATGTGTCTCAATTTTTACAAGACGGTTAATAGACGTCTCAAAATTTTTTAAGACTTCTATTAGGCGTCTTAATTTTTCCAAGACGGTTAGTAGCTGTCTCAAAATAATGAATCAGTATTTAAGACTTCTAGTAGGCGTCTTAATTTTTCCAAGACGGTTAATAGACGTCTCAAAATGTTTTAAGACTTCTAGTAGGCGTCTTGAAAAATCGATCATTTTTTAAGACAGTATGTAGGCGTCTCAAAGTATTCGATCAGTATTTAAGACTTCTATTAGGCGTCTTAATTTTTCCAAGAAGGTTAGTAGCTGTCTCAAAATAATGGATCAGTATTTAAGACTTCTAGTAGGCGTCTTAATTTTTCAAAGACGGTTAGTAGGCGTCTTGAAAAATCGATCATTTTTTAAGACAGTATGTAGGCGTCTCAAAGTATTCGATCAGTATTTAAGACTTCTATTAGGCGTCTTAATTTTTCAAGACAGTTTGTACCCGTCTCAATTTACAAGTTCGTGACTAAATTTAATTCAAGAACGGTAAAGGATATTAATTAATCCTAAATAGAATTAAGATTCTTGAGCTTGTCTAGTAAACTCTTGATGATCGGTTATAAGGAACTGATTAATTATTGGTAGGGAACCGTTTTTAATTTTTGTTACAAATCTTAGTCTGGCGATCGCCCTGGAACAGTGATAGGGATTCCCAAAATGAGACTCGACTCCAAGTCTCTATCTAGTTCAAGATCTACTAGAACTCTAAGTCTGAGTTTTTTAAGATTAGCGGCTTAGGCTCGAGTCCGAGTTGAGTCTTTGATTTGAATTGATTTTATCTTATTTTAAAAAACTGGGAATTATTTGATAAAAAATATCTAAGACATATCATTTTTGTGATGCAGATTTATTAAACTTCTTTTTCACACAAGCGGTCTTACTGAGTCAATTATTCAATTAAAATAATAAGTAGAAAAAATAAAATTTTTTTTCACAAATTTTTTTTTATTCTTGTCGGCTGTACTTGTAATAATAATAGCTGTAATAATCTAACTATTTAAAATCGTAAAAAAAAAAAATTTTCGATTCGTGGTCAAGGTCGAAATATCAGATGTTAAGGTCGAAATAATTAATCAATTTTCAATTTTTAATCTATTATTAATTAACTAAAAGATAAATTTTTGGCTTAATGTACATTTTTTTATTTATCAATCAATTAATCAATTAAGTTGATAACAAAATAAAAATCGATATTTTTCGTAATTATTTCGCATTTAAAATAAAAAAATACATAACCATTTAATGTCTGAAAACAAGAATAATTTGAATTTGAACAATCCTAATTTTAAAGAAACTTTATTTTGCATCCACTAGATTGATTTCAAGTTTAAGTAACTCTACTCTTGCAAATCTAATATTTTGTCATTTTCAGATTTTAAATTTTACTAATCATGAGTTTAAAAACAATTAAAAAATTAAAGAATAAAACTTTTAATACCAAAAACCTCATGACGCTCTCAAAAATGATAGAAAAATTTTATATTGACGAAAAAAAACACGAAAACGATCTTTGTCGCATTAGAAGATTTGAACGACAATTGTCTCAGAAGAAAAAGCTTATAATCGAATTTGCAGCCAGTCTAAATCTTAAAATGGACAATAACTTTGAAATTGACAATGTTGAACAGACAGACAAACAAGATCAAACAAGTCAATCAGATCAATTAAATAGCGAGGAACTTCATGAAATTACTATGTTTGAAAATTCGTTTTTTGCTCAAAATTCGAATGTGGACAATGAGTGCAACCAAGAAAAAAAACAAGAAGATAATTAAAATAACTTAATTGAACTTTTTCTTTATACTTATATTTTACTAATGAATCAATAAAATCAATTAATCAATAAAAAAATTTTTTGTTAGAATTTAGATTTTTAAATGAATTGAATGAAAAGAAGAGGTTCACAAGAAAATTGGAATGATTATCCTGTCAAAAGACCAAAATTACAGCCTACAATAAACCAATTTGATTCGCCTAAAACTCCGTCTAACTATTCTAACTTTAATGTAAACCATTTGTAATCCTATAGACTTGAACTTTTTTACTATCAAATTTTTTTTTAGATTGAAAACCTTTTATCACAAAATCCGATAAAATCGAATGTATCAAAACATCAACAAACACCTATACTAAGGCGCGTTTTAAATTTCACAGCACGCGAACAGTCTACATGCAATACTCCAGTGCAACATAATAGGCCCAATTTTCGTTCACCTTTGACCAATGCAATCAATGCAGCACCTAATGACAAATCTGCTTATACTAAAACGAATTATGTTATACGACCACCATCTCAAGCGTCGCCCTGTATTTCATCGGTACAAAAAAATAGGCCAAATTTTAGTTCAACTTTGACGCACTCGGTATCGCCTAAAACTCCGTCTAACTATTTTAACTTTAATGTAAACCATTTGTAATCCTATAGACTTGAACTTTTTTACTATCAATTATTTTTTTAGATTGAAAACCTTTTATCACAAAATCCGATAAAATCGAATGTATCAAAACATCAACAAACACCTATACTAAGGCGCGTTTTAAATTTCACAGCATGCGAACAGTCTACATGCAATACTCCAGTGCAACATAATAGGCCCAATTTTCGTTCACCTTTGACCAATGCAATCAATGCAGCACCTAATGACAAATCTGCTTATACTAAAACGAATTATGTTATAACACCACCATCTCAAGCGTCGCCCTGTATTTCATCGGTACAAAAAAATAGGCCAAATTTTAGTTCAACTTTAACTAATTCAACAACTAAAACACCAAATGCAAAAATTACCGAACCGACTCCCCTTTTTCAACCGAAAGATCTCGAAAACCGTCATTCAAAAATAAGCGCCCCAGTTCAAAAATCAATTACCAAAAATCTATTCAATACAAAATTGACAAATAAATCAACTGTCAATATTCTCCAAATCGATAAAAAATGCAAATGCGGTTCTTCGACACACCGGAATGCAAAATTTTCAGCATGTCCGTTGAATAAAAAAAATAATAATAATAATAAAACAAAATCAGTTAAGCCATGTATTTGTGGGGCCACTGACCACCAAAAAACAAATTCCAAAAAATGCCGTTTAAACATAAAAAAAACTCCAGTTAATTTAGTAATTTAACGAATTTTTTTAGTTGATGATATTGATTATGTTCTAATTTATTCTAATTAAGGATAGAAATGATTTTGATAGATCGACTCAAGATGAAATTTTAATAGAGAGTTCACAACCAGTTACTGTTAATAATTCGTAATTAATTTTCATCTATTAATTTATCAATTAGCAGTAATCTAACTATTTAAAATTTTGTTTTAAAGAAAGAAACAAAAAAAAATTGACAACAAAGTGAATAATTATTTTCGATTGGCTCGCAAGCCTTATTCAGTTGATCTATTTAGTGGCCCTAATATGATCAAAGATCCTTACTCTGAATACTACCTCAGACATATGCTTGAACCGAGAAACATTTCATGTCGATACTGTAAGTCTCTAATGTGGATGGATGAAGCGGTACAAAAATCAAAAAAAAACATTAAATTTCCATGTTGCTACGGAGCTAATTTGTTCATACCTTCAATAAAACCAGCCCCAAACTTTATCAAAGAAATTCTAACTTCCGAAGATAAAAATGCCAAAGAATTTAAAACTAACATTAGGCTGTACAATTCAGTTATGTCATTTACTTCAGTGAGCTGTAAATTAGATAAAAGCTTAATGTCGGCTGATACAGGCACATACACGTATCGTATATCCGGAAGTGTTCATCACTCGATTGGTTCTTATCTTCCAGATAATCCTGAGAATGCGAAATTTTCACAAATATATATTTACGACCAAGGTTTACAATCTCGATTGCGAAATAACATGTTCCCCCAGTTAAACTCAACAATTTTAGATAAAATACAAAATTACCTACACGAAAACAACCCTTACGTAAATTTGTTCCAGCAAGTTGGTAAAAAAATCCAGTCTGATGATTCTAAGCAAATCAACATAATATTAAAAAACAATTACGACAAAGATAAACGATATAATACACCCACAACAGACGAAATCGCAGTATTGATATCTAATAACTTTAATGAAAACAACAAACAAAATACCCGTGATATTATTATTTATCCAAAAGCTGGGGCCTTGCAACGAATAAGTGAACTTCATAGTAGCTACGACCCGCTACACTATGTTTTAATGTTTTTACACGGTGAACAAGGCTGGCAACCTCAAACTATACCACTTAAAAAGAATGACAAGGCCCAGTGTAACACCAAAGATATTTATTCGAACGACCATTCTACTAATTCATCTTCTGTTTCTGAACCTGATATAGATGGAGATTGTGGCACGAATACTAAAACGAAGTATATGACAGCCATGCAATATTACGCTCAGATGCTTTATGAAAAACCCGCAAATAGTTTACATCTTTTTGGGAGACTCCTACACCAGTATATTGTAGACCAATATGCCAAAATAGAATGTGGTCGTCTTAATTTTATTCGGTTCAATCAGAAACGCCTACGTGTAGAAATGTATAAAGGCTTGATGGAGGCAATTACCAAAAGCGACCATGTTAGAACTGATGAAATAGGTCAAAAAGTAATACTTCCCTCTACATTTACCGGAGGACCACGACATATGCATCAGTTATATCAAGATGCAATGTCGATTGTACGTACATATGGGAAACCAGACTTATTTGTAACTTTTACATGTAACCCAAGATGGCCTGAAATAGAAAGAGAACTAATTAAAGGCCAAGAACCAAATGATAGACCCGATTTGATTGCAAGAGTTTTTAGAATGAAACTAAAAGAGTTATTAAATGATCTTTTAAAAAACCATATATTTGGGAGGGTTGTTGCACACATTTACGTCATCGAGTTCCAAAAAAGAGGACTCCCTCACGCCCATATCCTTCTTATTCTGGACAAAGATGATAAACCAAAGACAACTGATGATTACGATAAAATTGTATGTGCAGAGATTCCAGATCCAAAAAAATATCCTCAACTTTATAAGACGGTGTCTAAAAGTATGGTACATGGTCCATGTGGGAAGCTTTTCCCTAATGCACCATGCATGGTGAATGGAAAATGTTCTAAGAACTTCCCTAAAGAATTTTGTGAACAAACAAAAGAAAACTCTAATGGGTACTTTTATTAAATATTTGAATATTATTTATTTAGTTATTGTAGCTTTATACTTTTAGTTATCCCATCTATAGAAGAAGACACTCAGAGTTTAAAATTAAAAAAGGAGATTTTGAAATTGACAATCGATGGATTGTTCCATATAATCCATATCTTTCCACTAAGTATGATGCACACATCAATGTAGAAATATGCTCTTCTGTTTCATCAGTAAAATATCTCTATAAATATGTATATAAAGGTACTTCTTTTAATATATATCTTAATGATTATCAGTCTTAATCAGTCTTTTTTTTATTCAAATATAGGCCATGATAAAGTGACTTATACTATAAACAATGAAAGCTCTACTGAAAACCATCAGCCAAAAGATGAAATAAATAATTTTGTAGATGCACGATACGTTAGTGCTGTTGAAGCATGTTGGAGAATTTTTCATTATCCAATGCATGGACAAAGTCCGTCTACTACTCGACTCCAGGTTCATTTAGAATATGAACAAAATATTCAGTTCAGTGAGGATCAAACTGTAAAAGATATTTTAGAAAAAAACCAAAAAACCCAATTGACTGAATATTTAAAACTCAATGAATTAAATGACGAGTTAGCCCAAACGTTAACTTACGACCAAATACCAAAATATTATACTTGGAATAAAAAAGAAAAAAAATGGATTAAACGTAAAAGGTTTCTATTAAACTCAATGTATAAAAAAAATTTATTTAAATCTAATTTGATTTTTAGACCTAAAATGGATGTAATCGGTCGTATTTTTTTTGTGCATCCAGCTGATACCGAGAGATTCAGTTTGAGAACTTTGCTTCTTTACTCGAAAGGCGCTAAAAATTTTAAAGACCTAAAAACAGTAAGTGGTGTTACATACCACACTTTTAAAGAAGCTCTGCAAGCTCTTGGTTATCTCGAGTCCGACGAAGAGTGGGACATTTGTTTAACAGAGGCGGCAGAAATAAGTTGCGACAACTTGAGAAATCTTTTTTCAGTTATTTTGTTACAATGTCAACCCAGTAACCCTCATCGATTATGGGAGAAATTTAAAGATAAACTATCCGAAGATATTTTATATAAAATCCGAAAAGAGTATAATAATCAATCTATTACCTATAGTGATATTTATTCCGTTACACTTCAAGAAATTAATTCTATCCTACAAAAAAGTGGAAAAACCCTTAAAGATTTTAATGGTATTCCATTGCCAGATTCATCATGTGTCTTCCTTAAACGAGTTGATAATATGAATTCTCTAATACAAGAGGAACTGTCTTACAATCGAACACATCTTTTAGATTTTTTACGAGTAAACGTGCCAAAATTGAACTCAGATCAGAAATTTATATTTGAGAGTATAGAAAATTCAATTAATTTTCATCATTCTACAAATGTCCAAAAATTGTTCTTCATAGATGGTCCAGGTGGAACTGGAAAAACATTTCTTTATAAGCTTATTTTGGCCTATGTTAGATCAAAAAATGAAATTGCTCTTGCGGTCGCGTCGTCTGGGATTGCTGCGCTTCTTCTCCCAGGAGGAAGGACTGCCCACTCAAGATTAAAAATTCCAATCAATTTATACTCAAACTCAACATGCTCTATAAAAGTTAACAGTCCGGAAGCTGAGCTAATCAAAAAAACAAAAATTGTAATTTGGGACGAAGCTCCAATGATGCATCGCCACGCATTCGAAGCTGTTGACCGTACATTTCGAGACATTATGAAAACAGTCGATAAATCCTTTGAAAACAAACCTTTCGGAAACAAAATTTTGATACTCGGTGGTGATTTTCGCCAAGTCTTGCCTGTTGTTAAAAACGGAACTGAATCCGAAATTGTCAATTCATCAGTAAATAATTCTGACCTATGGAATTATTTTAAAAATTTAAGGCTTACAATTAATATGAGATTAAACACCTTATCAAATGATTGTTCAGCTAAAGATTTTAGTGAATATCTACTACGCGTCGGGGAAGGTAAAGAAACATACTATGTGGATGAAGATTGTTCGACAGATAATATAAAGTTACCGACCGATTTGGTGGTTGATGTAGACGAGAAAAAATTTATAGAAATTTTGTATCCAAACTTAGATAAAGCGTAAATAGATAACATAATTTAATTAAACACACAATTAAACAATAATTGATTAATTAACTTTTTATTTTTTAGATTAACAGATGAGGCTGTAATTAAGTCAATTGCTCATACTGCTATTCTAACCTCTAAGAATTCTCAAGTAGATAAATTCAATGATTTAGCAACATCATTATTCCCAGGTCTTTTTCTTTAGATATTGTTTATTGGTATCTATTTATAAATTGATATTTTAAGGTGACGAACATGTTTATAAATCAGCCGACTCAATCCTTAATGATTCTCAAACATCACTTTACCCAACTGAGTTTTTGAACACTTTGAATATTTCAGGAATGCCGCCACATAAACTTATTTTAAAGAAAGGACAACCCGTTATTCTCTTAAGGAATGTCTCACCATCAGAAGGCTTATGTAACGGCACAAGATTAATTTGTCAAAATTTTACGTCCCGATTGATAGAATGTAAAATTGCGGTAGGTGAACACGCAAACAAAACTGTATTTATTCCGAGAATGCCATTGATTCCTTCGGATAGTGGTCTACCTTTTGAGTTAAAAAGAATTCAGTTCCCAATACGTCCTGCGTTCGCAATCACAATCAATAAATCACAAGGACAAACCTTGGAAAAAGTAGGCCTGTACCTAAATGAGCCAGTCTTCACTCACGGTCAGCTTTATGTTGCACTTTCGAGAGTAACAAACCGAAAAAACTTAAAAATTTGTCTTTCTAACAAAAAATTTTTTACTAAAAATATAGTTTATTCTGGGGTAATTAAAAGCTAAAAAAACATTTTTTTTATAAAAATTAAATAATTAATTAAATTTTATTTTTGTCTTCAATTTTAAATTTGTAAATAAATTTTATTTTAATTTCAACTATTTTTTTCCGGCAGCGAAGCAACGGGTACTACTAGTTTAGAGTTTAATGTCTCCAACGTTTTTTTTCAAAATTCACAAATCTTACTAGGGAATGTTTTTTAGCAACTTGTCTTCTTTTCGCTTCTAAGTCCAACTCGGACGTGTCTCTGAAATTTTTCCTTAAGACTAAGACTCGAGTACGAATACGAGTTCCTATCTCTTCCATGGAATCAACTTAATTGAGAGGATAACGAACTTAAATGAATAATAAACTATATATAAGACAAAAGATTCGTCTATGTCAGTCGTTTAAAAAAATTTAAAAAATAAAGTTAAATTTTAATTTGAACTTTCAAACTATTTAAGATTTCAAATTTTTTAATTTATCATTTATAATAATTATTGAAATTATTGAAAATTAAAATTTTAAACACAATTGGAATTAGAATAAAGTATTTTTTTATTGAAAAATTAACTTAATTGTTTAACAAGGTACTCTATTGTTTTTTTTTCTTTTAAGGTCCACGCCAAATTTATTTAGATTCGAGCGGTATTATTTTAAATCTCAAAATAACCTATCCTTTTTATCGTTTATTTTATTTTAAGTTCTTTGAGTCAAAGTCGGCTTTTTTTCAACACACAGTCACAGGAGTGAAGGCCAGATGTTGGATTGAAAAAAAAATAGAAAAAGTTGTCGAAAATTTCTTAAAAAAATTGTCGTAGCCAATATTCTTAAATTTAAAAATTTGAAAACCTAAATAATTAAAAAAAATCGATTCATTTTATTAGCGATTTCACAGAGTACCCTCTTCTTTTAAGACCCCTCTATTTATTTAAAATCTTAGAACTTTTTTTTTCAAATTCATAACGATTAAGAGCGTTATTTTTTCAGCTAGTTTAGTTTCTCCTGTTCATATCGTGGCTATGGTCGAATCCGAAAATAATTAATGCTCTTATTTCTATTTTTGCTTCAAACAAAACACTAAAATTACCTGATACTGAACTTAGTTTGCTTTAAATGCTCTGTATTTACCCTTGAAAATTAAAATCTTGATTTTTGACTCCTGCTAAGCTTTATTAAAAATGTTGCTTCCATCTTAATTTAAGACGCTTGTGGCGTTTGAGTCTAGGCGTCTTAAGTGGTCTTGTAAATGTCTTAAATTAAGACGATCGGCACCTGTCTTAAAAAAAGACCCTTAGTACGTGTCTCAATTTAAGACACAAATCAGGCGTCTTATTTTTGGTTAAAAGAGCGTCTTAATTCAAGACGCTTATAATGTGTCTTCGTGTCTTAAAATTTTTTAGAGTGTATTTTACTATTACGTTTGGACAAGTTCTCAAATTACGGAGTTTATGTAGACGCTTTTCGAAATGTTGTCAAACGATCATTCAAACTCTTTGTCATAATTTTAATATTTTTAATCGGATTTCTTCTTTCGTTTCGGAATAGATCAGGTTCGCACGTGTTAGAACGAATGAATGAAACAGACTACATATCATCATTTAACAACACATTTGAACTAACTCTATTCAAACTAATAACAATGACTACTGGTTCACTTGAAACCGATGACATGGGACTTGATGTTTTAACAAAAGAATCTGGAATCAATTATTTTATTTTCGTATTCTACATTGTGTTTATGCCAATTCTATTCGTCAATATATTAATTGGTATTTCGATTGGTGAGGTTGAAAAATTGATCGATAACAGCGAAGCAGCGGTCATTAACAACAAGATCATTTATCTTACCAAGTTTCAAAATTTGAGACTCTTGATTCCGCATAAAAATGATAAAAAAAGGTCTTCCGCAGCTTTGAAAGTCTTTCTCTTTCCATTGAAATTATTTTTTAGTTTAGAAATAGTTTGTAGAGAATTGAATAAAATCTTTGAATTTTTAGGCGAAATAATTTAAGGTTTTTCTGGTTCTAAATTAATTGAAGAAAGACTAGAAGAAGTAGAAAATGCAAAAAGAATGAGAAACGACAACTCTCTTAAAATAATTGAGCAAATGGACGAGTTGAACAAAAAAGTCGAATTTTTGAATGATGTAATTCAAAATAGTTTTATTACAAATGTTCAGTCTTTAAAAAATAATTAGATTTTTATGACTTTTTTTTTTAAATAAAAAGATTCGGAATTTTTTTAAGATTTTTTTTACAAATTACGAAAGCTCTTACCTGAATGGCTTGTATCATGGATAGCCTCATATCTTACTAACAGGAAACAACGAGTCAGCTTGAATGGATCTGAAACAGAATGGAAACAAGTTGAAGCAGGGGTTATCCAAGGGAGTGTCGTCGGTCCGACTCTTTTTATTTTGTTTATCTCAGATATTAATGAATACCTTCCGAAAGAAGCCGGGATTGAAAAATATGCTGATGATATACTAAGTCACTTAATCGGAAGAGCTTGCAGCGAACTCCCCAAAGAGATTATCAATGGAGTCCAAAAATGGGGTACTGAAAACAAAATGAGTTTGAATACAAACAAATGTAAAATTGTGTTCTCGTCTGGCAAAGACTCAGGTGCACCCCAAGCCTCTTCCTAAACGACACGGAACTACAAGTCGTAGAATCATATCGTTACCTGGGTATTGAAATTAACAACAGACTAGACTGGAGCAGGGCCGGCGCTACATGCAAGCTAATTGTGCTTTAGCACCCCCTAATATTTTAAATTGTTTAAAAAAATCAACTTAAAAAATTTTACGGATATTTGTTTCATTTAAGCAAACCCTAAAAAGAAAAAGCAAACCCGAAAAAATTTTCAAGAACAATTTTACAATTCTAGATATCTCTTCTCAAGATCATCCTTTGTTCGGTTCAACTTTGAATATGTGTAATCTTTTACACATTATCTGTAGAAATATTACACATTTATTACCTTAAATGGAACATACTATTATTGTGTAAAAAAATAACTATCTAGTGTGTAAAATACGAATATACTCATTATGTGTAACGCATTATACTCATAATGTGTAACCTTCAAACAGGAAAGGCTTTCTATATGGCTTACGATTCCGAGCGTAAATTTACCAAGTTTAAAATTATTTCAATAAAATTAAATGTAATTTATTTGCCAGTTGCAGATGCCAGTTTTAATCTTACAAAGGAGAGACAAAATATTGTAAAATAATGAGAAATCTTGTGGTTATTTAATTAGAACAAAATTCTTTATCAGAGATTGTGATTAAGAAAATGGGATTGGGATTAACAAGACAATTAGGGAAAATTAATGCACATGATACAATTTATTTTTCGAAAATTTATTTTAATGAATTAACAAAATTGGTAAAATTAAAAATAAAGATTTAAGTTCTTCTTTAAGGTATTTGTTTGTAGACAGCCGCAAAACTATATTTGAATAAATTTCTAAAGATAAAAAATTATTAAAAAAATTTGAAGAAAGAAATAATTAATCTAAATTTGGAGCATACAATTTTTTATTGTTATTTTTGATTTTTTCAGATATTTAAAAGTGCAAATGGCGAATATTTTTTTTTGTTTTTATAGACATTTTTATACACTTTACACATTATCTCTCATATTTTCTTAAGTTTACACAATAATTTTGAAAATACGGCGATTTTTAAAAATTGATTTACTCAAAAAATGTGTAAGAAAAATTCCCTAAAAATCTACACATTATGCTTTAAATATAACCCATATTGTGTAAAATTTTCTATTGACATTATGTGTAAGATTTTTGTCAAATTTTTTTTTTTAGTGTATAATGTGCTTTATGGCTTTCTTACCTATTTCGGCCTAAAATTTTAGGTTGCCAGAATTAGTCGCAGAGATAAGGGGAGGGGGGTCATTTAGACCAGACTCGGATTTTAGCACCCCCTAAAATGTTGGCCTGGACTGGAGTCAACAATGGGAGCTTATCGAAAAGAACACGAGTCACGTCCCGTTCTTGATAAAACAACTCAAACGTCTAGGATTCAATAAAGACATTTTGGTGACAGTATATAAAAGCTTAGTAGTGAGCCACCTTGATTACAACAGCCCGGTGCTCTCAACGGCAAGTAAAAAAATCAAAACAGAAATTGGAGATTTGGAAAAACGAATCATGAGAATCATCGGTGTCAACAAACACGAAGCACTTAATAAATACAATCTCACTGATACCGAAGAACGAATCGAAACAATGAGCCTTAAAAAAGTATCAAAGCTGTTCGTCGACCCGAATAACGAAGTGTCGATAAAATATCGAAACGCCGACAGATCTAACTCTGATTTTTGCTTTAAAACAAAACCGGCTAAAACGAACACATATAAAGATAGTATAGTTCAAAAAAGTATTCGAATCCTAAGAGATGACGAAAACAAGAAAAAGTTATTGAATTTGGCAAAAACAACGAACAACAAAAGTTCTTAAAACGCCAATTAAACCTAAAACAGAGTGTACCAGTTGTGGAAAATATTTTGAAGCAAAGATCGGGATCAAAACACATATGAGATCATGCCATGTTACAAAAATATAGCCTTCACAATTTACAAAAAAAAAAAACAACAACATATTTCATATAATTTATTTTAGTTTTATCTTCAAACTTATTTTTTATTTTTATTCTTAATTTAAACTTTAAACCGATGTAACCTAATATAAAGTAATTCACAGATACAGCACTCTTAGTGTGTATCAATTATTGTGCCATTTTATATAAGTTAAATAAACTATAAACTATAAATCCTATTTCGTTCACATTACCAATATGTCTCTTTCCAAACTAGCTGCGACCCAGTCAACATTTTTTCGTTGAAAAACCGAGGAATCTTAAGTTCATTTCCTCAATTTCCTCGACCTGATGTTGGACTGTGCGATTTGATGACTTCGAGAAAAGGGCTAAGACAATTTCCAAAACAATTAGTGTTGTTTATGTAATATCCCCTATGTACTACATGTACTAGAACAGGCCATGTTGTTTTTAAAAGACACACACCATAGATTTTTGTGAAATTGGTTACTTTTTATTAGGTTGATTGATTAAATTTAGCGTTTTTTTAATGATATCTAATCTTCAAAATATAGACCATTATGCTCTACGGTCTTCAGTCATCTCTCAACTAGGCATTGATGGTCAGTATCTCCAATACGTTACCACACCGGACATAAAATTTATTGTCTTCCAGCGTGACTTTTCAGGTGTAAATAATTGGCAAATTAAGCTTCTACTTCTTTATTTTCTAAAAAAAGTTAAAAAAATCGAAAATAATGTCAATCTGTGGAGATGCCAACGATCTAATTACTTTATCATAAAAATCTAGTTTTTTCAAATTTGAAACCATCAGGCAAAAATTCTTTATATTGATTTTGATATTTTTGATTTTCATTTTTGAGAGCATCCAATTTTTGAGTTAAATTATCAATTTCTTTTTTGAGACTTTTAGCTTCGGCTATTTTCTTCGATAAATACATGTTATACTTATTTTCGATCTCAATACGTTCAATAGTATCCTTCTTTTTTTTGTTTAAATCACGTAAATGCAAATCCATTTCTTGTAATTGATCCACTTTAACTTGATCAACGCCAAGTTTTGACAAAAAATCTAAGTAATCTTCATCTGTTGATTTGTTAATTGGATCATTTGATGAATTTGTTAGAGTAGCTTTAATTGATCCAAAACTAAATGGATTCAATGTTCCTTCTAGTTTTGCAGCAGGGAATATAGGCTGTGATTGTTGTAACATATTTGTTGGCACAAAAATCATACGTTAGTTTTTAATAGTAAGATTTTTAAAATTTTCTAAAACTTCCAAAGAAATCGTATCCAAGAGACTGTAATCAAAAGGTTTACATTTTATTTTTACAACGAAACAACGAGAAAGCTTTTTTATTTTTTTTTCAAAATCTATTACGTAACTTTATTAAAAAAACGAAGTTTTTGATAATGTAAAGGATTTTTAAGAGTCTGTCATTGATATATCTCTAGTTTACAAAGTTAAGTATTCTTCAGTTGAAGAATAACGCTTGGTTTGTGGTTCCAAGCTTAGTCTAAATAGTCGTCGAGTTCGCAGTCTCTTTGTTACACCACTGAGCAAACTCTGCAAAAACTCTGCAGTCTAATTGCGCATTTAGTTTCAATACTTTTTAATAGTGTGCATTTTGCAGAGACTTTGCATAAATTTAACAGAGGTTGCCCAATGGTGTAACAAAGTTTGTTACACTTTGTTACATGGGCAGATCCATCATAAGACCAACAGACAAAAAATTATTTCAATTTTTCAAAATTGTTCTGTTCTTTTGTACTAAACTTCACAATGCCGAATAACGCTTGGTTTGTGGTTCCAAGCTTAGTCTAAATAGTCGTCGAGTTCGCAGTCTCTTAGACCCGGATGACTGGCACTGTTTATGATGAATGTCCCACAGTTAACTAAAGTCGTAACCATGCCTTGGCCGGTCCCTAGCCAGGATGAGAAAATGGAAGGGCGGCAATCTTACTGTCAAAACCCTAGTTTATAAAATTAAATATTCTCCTTCGGGTTAATTCGCTTGGTTTGTAGTTCCGAGTTCGCAGCTCTAAGCTCGGATGACTGGCACTGTTTATGATGAACGTCCCACAATATTTGGAGTGGATGGCGGTAATTTATGACAAAGTATCCAAAATCAACCGTGGTAAATCAATAACATAAAAGATCTTGAAAACAAAGCATAAACAAATCAAACTGAAAACCAACATCTTTGAATTCACTGTAGTTTCAATTCTCCAATATGGCAGTGATACGTGGATTGTCTCTAGAGAAATGAATAGCAGGCTTAACAGCTTTGCAACATCTTTCTACGGGAATAAAGCCTCTGGGCAAGATACTGAACGCAGAAGTCTACCGGTATCTGAGAAATTACAGACGAGACAGCTAAACTGAGAGGGTCACGCGCTAAGAAGGCCAGATAGCGAACCAGCCAAGAATTTTGTGTTTTACGAACCCGAGAGTGGACCTAATGTAACTTATATTGCTTTCAATAAGTTATATCATTAAGAATTGATTGATCAGCAACAATACGATAATCAATAATACGAAAGAACAACCATATTACTCAATCTAAGTTTATAATATTTTATGAAATACTCGGATATAAATACGAATAAGTTTCTCAATAAAGATAGTTCGGCTGATAATACAAGTCATAACCCATTGAACAGACAATTCTTCCGGTCATGCCAAGCAAGACAAATCTGAGTCAGTTAACAATTTAAAAAAATGGCTCAAAAGTTACATTTCAGAGTCAAAAAAACATCTGCCATAGCTAAGGAGATTGGTAGTTAGTTCCGTGGTAAAAACTGTTAAGCGGTCAGTCCCTCGGATTTGCTGGACCATCGGTCAATCCAGATATGAACCCTCCATCATTACCAAATCATGTCTACCATCAACTACAATCAACTGGGAATCGTGATTCATCATAAGAATGAGAATTTTTCAATATGGCTCCTGAATGGAACATAATTTATAACTTTCTATTTTTAACTTTTACTTCTTTTTGGTGATAAAAAACCAATCCTCAACAAACATTTACAATCCCAATCCTCAACAAACTTATTGCATATTATTTTTAATAATCGAAAATAATAAGGCGATTAACATTATTATTATTATTACTTTACTTTATTTAAGCCTCATAGGCAGACATATAAAAAAGGATACAGAAAAAAAGAATAATAAAAAAAAAGGTTTTTACAAATTAAGTATAAAAATTTATCTTGAGTAGATCATTTACTAGTTCATAAAGGTAGAAATATTCTAAATTTGTATTCATCAAACTTTTAATTTGAATAAAAATATATTTAATTGAGTCGACCAAACCATCATTCTTGCATTTGAACAGGTCATCAATTAGAGCCAACGAGATGTTGCCACTGTATTCAACACAATCAATAAAAATCCTTTTTCCAACATAGTCCAGTTGTTTGCAAAATGTCGAATTTTCCTATCAAACGTTTTGTAGTACCCTTTAAGATAAAGAAGAACGTCTTTACATACTTTGTCATTCATTAATTGTTTCAAAAAGAACATTTTGTGTTTCATGTACAACTGTTTGATACTATCAATCTTGATTGCTTTGTTTAGCGGACTGCTTCTTCGAAATTTCTTAATTCCGATAGCTCTTTTGATCAACAAGTTGTGTCTCACATCCAGTTCATCTAGCTTACTTTCGCCAATTTACAAATTATCGAGTGGGTATCGAAAGATCGATTGAGCGAATTGCTTAAATAAGAATCCAATCAAGTCGGGATTCATCAATTTAGGTTTACACCCTAAACCAATTAGTGAGTAGAAGCTTCTCTCAACTTTTTTCCATTTTTCTTCAATAAAATTATAAACAACCTCTCGATTACCTACCGGGAGACCAAGGTACATCAAATTTGAGACAATTGGGATTACACAACCATTCAGACGAAACGTAGTCTGATGATAACATTATAAACTGGAATTCATTTTCTTTAGGGAAATATTAACGCCTTTTAATTCATCTCGATTTTAAAAACTATCAAAAATCTCCAATTACTTTATTTTTAGAATAAAATAAACACAACTAGTGAAAATTACCACTTTATAGTGAAATTCAATAAATTTAATGAAAATTTTTGAATTTGAGAAGAACTTTATTAATCAACCCAAAACAGTCGATAAAAAGCTTGGTTATCCACTATTTTTTTGTTAGTTTCAAAAATGAAATTATTATTTTTGCTGCTTATACGATTAATATCAAGTGAGTATTGTTCAAATAATTCGAATTGTAGACTAATAGATAAAAATGGATTTTCCTTAATATCTTGTAGTAAAATACCCGATGATCTTAATGATTGTTTATCGTTAGGGAAAGCTGGAAAAGACTTGACCGTGTACGAAAACATATTGTTTAGACTTATAACGAATACAACAATCCTAACATCAAATGATATTAGAAAGCCTTTACAATTTTATAAATTTTTAAATTCATATTCTTGGCAGATTGGGTATTTTAATTTGTTAGGTTTTGATGTTAACATGTTAAAAGATTTAGAATACGATATTTACATGTTGAAAATTTCTTATTCAAACTTTGACGTATTTAATACAAACAACTGTACCGAAATAGATAGAAATTTGACTCAAAAAGTCACGATTAATAGATTAGAATTTTACATTGGAAACAAGTTTAAAAAAATGTGCCCTCTGCTATTAAGTGATTTAAGAATAAACAATTTGTACATTCATTATATGATGGATACGTTTTATAAAAAGAACATGATCGAATTTCAAGACGTATCTTTTCAAACATACATAGAAAAATTGAAATTCATTAATTGCAAAAATATTAAATTTGACGACAAAATTTTTAACAAAAACTTATTTTCAGAAATTCAATTTATTCATTTTCAAGGTAAAGTAAGTTCAATAGAAAATAATTTATTCGAAGGGTTTGATAAGTTAAAAACGATAAATCTAGATTTTTATTTTGCTAGAAATTTACTAATTAATGGTATCGATTGGATAAAATCGATAAATAAGAACATAAACGTTGACTTGGACAGTGATAATTTGAATACCACTCGGTTAGTTGTCATTGCAATAGCTCATTGGAATGATCCATTTGACGACCCTGGTTATTCTTTGAATAAATTATTACCAGATAAAGATTTTTGTTTGTACAAAGACTTTCCGTTTCATCAACTTGTATATTTGTATGTGAAAGATGGAAATAAAAGAAAACCTCCTTATAATTTTACTTGTTTATTCAACTATATTCGCATTAATAACTCGAGATTTGGACCAGTTCGCTACCGTGGATATTCTGTTCTTGGCCCAAATGAAACAATTACTGGTTGTGATTTTTCAAAAATGATAGATAATTGTAATTTTAAAACAATATACAGATCAGAATACGATAAAGAACAACTTGGTGAATCATTTATACTCGCAGTATTCTTAATGAATGAGATTTTTAATCCCATCTTATGCCTCTTAGGCTTGGTGTTTAGTATTTTCATATTTGTGGTTTTTAAACATCAAAAAATCAAAGATTCCCAAGCTTATTTTATCCTTGTATACTCGCTTCTAAGTTGTATATATTTTTTGATAACATTGATAAATATAGTGAACGATTGTCCTTTCAAAGAGGGTCTATTTTGCTCGTCTATTCGTAAGTGGTTTTCAGTTCAGTATTTTCAAATCATTTTTGTAGACTTTTTGTTATTAATCGTCAAATTTTGTTTAAATTCATCTTTGATTGGTTTCAATTATCAACGTTATTTGCTAATCGATAATCAAAATCGTAAATTAAAAAAAAAATTTGTGTTTTACTTTTTTGCGATTAGTTTCATTATTTCATTGTTAATAAGTTGGTCAGGCATATTGAATTCGAAAATAAATGATTACTATCCTTTTATCAATTATCCCATTTCAAATTTAAATACGGATGAATTTATGTACAAAGCTCAAACTGAATATTTGAAAACATTTAATTTGATTTACGTATTTGTAAATAATGGTGGATTTTTTGTCGCTAATATTTTAATCGAATTTGCATTTTTACAAAAATTAAGAAAATTATTGATAAAAAGAAACGAAATTCGAGCCAAACTGAATGTTAAATTGAAAGGCAAAGATGATATTCAGATAAACCAAATTACCAAGATTTTGATAAATTCAATACTTAATTTTTTTTTTAAACTTCCAGATCTTTATTCTATCTATCATTCGTTTGCTATTATAGCGGTTGCAAATCCAACCGCATTTTTTGATGAAATTGTAAAAAAACTCGGTCTCGATAAAGTGATGAATAGTTTGTGCAAAATTTTATTTACATTGTCAGTGTTTAATAATTACTATTTTTATTTTTATTTGAACAATCAATTTGATTTCGTGTTTTTTAAAAATTTTGGTAAAAAGTAAAAAAATAATTCCTAATCATCTTTTTATCAATTTTATACGGTCGGATCAAAATAAAAACAAATGAAGCCAAGCGATTTTTTTTAAGAAATTCTTTTTTATTATGTTTGCTTTTCAAAACAATAAAATTTATTCTAAAAACTTTGAATTTTTTCAAATCAATTGCCCTTGCCTAATTAAAGACTGATTGACTCTTCAAGTTGTATTCAATATTTCTTGATTCATTCGATATTAATTGTTTTTTGAGTTGTGTTGATGCGTTATCAAAATTTTATAATTTTGTAAGAGAAGGAGAGCATCATTTCCAAAGCTCTATATTTATTTATTTATTTATTTAAAAAATAGTTTGGGGGGTACCCAGGCAGTTTGGAATGGAGCTTAGTCCTTCCTTTCAGCCCAATGAGAAGGAGTAAAATATACAAAAGTAGTTTACCAAATTTGAAAAAAGAGAACATAAAATAAATAGTAGACATGAAGTGAGCGATTTAGAAAACTTTGTGTCACATGATTTTTTTTTTTTTTTTTTTTTTTTTTTTACATTTGGATTCATTAGTTAAATTATGTGAAGAATAAAAAAAAACAAAAAAGAAATAAGAAAATAAATGATAAATAAAATTATGATAAATAAAATACAGTTATTTTAAGTTTTTTTCTATGGTCATTTAAATTTTTTTTGAAAAGTTTAGAGATGAAATTGAAGTTTAAAGTGGATTCAATTGACTTTCTTGTTTTGTTTTTTCGAAAATGTCAAAAGGGGTAACAAATCTTTGTTGGGAGTGATTTGGTTTGGATCGGATGTGTTGTTCAAGATCGCTGTTGATTTGTTCGTGGTCAAGCCTTGTAAGCACAAATTTTTTAAAAAGTTTGGTGAATCGAGTGTCTAACATTTCTATTTTTAGGTCGTCGTGGATGTGAGTTATTCGTGTTTTGAAGGGGTAGTACTTGATTGTTTTGAGTAAACGGTTTTGAATTTTTTGACAATCTGATAGTATTTTTTGAGTAGATGTAGTAAACAAGACGAATGAGTAATCGAAGTTGGAACGAATGAGACTTTTGTAGACCATGATAGCCAGGGCCGTTTTGTTTTTTATTTATCCAAAGCTCTATGTTGAAACGAAAAAAGACCATACTTTTCTAATGAATTATTAAAATCGTTGAAGTCACACGACCCTTAATCAGTCTTTTAAGAGAAACTGAATCAGTTTAATAACATTGTAAATCTAAACAAATATCAAACAACGTTTCAATCATATTCCAGTAATAAACAAGACATATTAGACTAAGTAAAACGTTTTCATTGCTCGAATCTATGAAAAATGAAAGCATGGGTAGTAACCACTTTCCGATATTTGTAAAGTTTAAACACCAAGATATATATGAAGGCCGAAAACAACCCGAAATCAAGAAATTAAAGCTATTAAGAACAAACGCTGGCTAGACCTAATTTCGTCTCTTGGTACAAAAGTAACTTCATCAAGGCCATTTTGGGAAAAAATAAAAAAAGTCAAAAATCCAAGTTCGCAAAGAGTAAAAGAAATTCTAAATCTCATACACGGAAAAAAAAACTTTGTAAACGATCACGACAAAGCTAATTTATTTGGATCGATTCTTAAAAGTACTTTTCAAAATGCTAATGATCAAACTTTCGACAATAAATTCAAATGCTCAATAGAAGACAAATTAAGATCGAAATTTTCACAGACCAAACGACTGGAAACTGGTCATTATTAGTATGATTTCAAAGAAAAATTCAAATAAATCCGTTACGAGTTGTCTAGCTAAGCTTACTGAAAAACCCATTTACCCTCGTATAGTAAAGTTCCTTGAAGATAACAATATCATCGTTAACGAGCAATCAGGCTTTAGAAAAAAGCGACAAACTAAAGACAATCTCATTCAGTTAATTCAAAAAAGTACATAATCATTTAACTGTAGAAAAAAGGTATGTGCAATATTTTTTGACATAGCTTCTGCTTTCGATAAAGTTTGGCACAAGGGCCTATTATTCAAAATGTTCGAATTTAACATCCCATTCAATTTAGTTGCTTGGTGCAAAAGTTTTCTCGAAAATAGAAGATTTAGAATGAAACTAAGCGATGTTGTTACAAACGATTTTAATATCTGAGCCGGTATACAAACAAAGGTCTTTGCTCTCTTGCAATACTTTTTATAAACATTTTATAGACAAATTCGAGAAATAGAACCAAATGCTTTTTATGGTTTAATTCAGCTTAGAGACCTATCCATTAAATTTAACAAAATTGAGCATTTACCAGATGGAGTTTTTGATTGCCTTGTTTTTATAACAACAACTTGATCGTCTCGTTTTTATATTCAACCGAATCAAAACCATTCCTAAAATGAGTCTAAAAAATCTAAAACTCTTACACATTGGTTTTGATGATATTAGAGAAATCATAGAGGATTCTTTCATTGGCTTAGAACGTCTTGTCCGCTTAATTTTGTGCAATAACAAAATTGAGAAACTCCAAACAAATGCAGAGTTTTTATTACCAAATAGTTGAGCAGACTATCAAATTTTTACCATTATCCTACTTAGTTATTAAAGTTAAGTATTCTTCTTCTTAGGAGAGTACGCTTGGTTTGTGGTTCCAAGCTAAGTCTAAATAGTTGTCGAGTTCGCAGTCTTTGACTCGGATGAGTGACGCTGTTTATGATGAACGTCCCACTGTAACTAGAATACCTTAGCCATACCAAAGCCGGTCCCAAGTCCGGGTAAATGGGAGGGAGGCTGTTAACATCTAAATTAACAATCAGTCCTAGTCTACGAAGTTAAGTATTCTTCTTTTTAGGAGAGTACGCTTGGTTTGTGGTTCCAAGCTAAGTCTAAATAGTTGTCGAGTTCGCAGTCTCATAGACTCGGATGAGTGACGCTGTTTATGATGAACGTCCCACTGTAACTAGTCTTAATCATATCATATGCCAGTTCCAAGTCTGGATGAAAAAATGAGAGGGAGACACAATAAAAATTGAAATTTAACTTTCTATGAAAATTTAAGGTTCTACTTTATGGAAGCGAGACATGGGTTTTGGGTCAGAACCATCTCAGTGAACTTGATAGTCTTGCAACCAGCTGTTACAGACACATGCTTGGAAAAATAGAGATGGTTGATCAAATTCCATTTTCATTGAAACACTCTAAAAGACAACTGACTTGGCTTGGACATATGTTTCGTCGACATTACACTTTCGGACGTAACAAAAGGATCTAAGGAGACAAGATGCAAAACAAAAAAATCTTTCTTAATTTTCAAACTTAATAACGACTCATGAGACTTGGAATAGTTTGATTTCATTTATTTATCGTCTCATTCAAACCTATAATTATGTTGTCTTAAACTGAATCTTTCAAATTCCGAACAATAAAAAAAAGAAAATCTTAGATCAAATTTAATTTTAAAAAAATACCATTTACCGAAATGCAACATATAAAATCTATTTTCAATCTGACTTGAGGGGTATGTGAAATTAAATTTTTAATTTTTGTCCTCTGCAAATTGAATAAACGATGTTACAAATAATGTTATTATTCAATTAAATCGTTTCTTTTGAAAGTTAACCTAATTTTAGGTCCGTTAAACTAAATTTTTTTAAACAAACTTGGTCTCTATGGACAATTTTTGATTAGAACAACAAAAATAGTTTCTCAAATAACAAATGGAATGTAAACACACACAAGTTATTTTTTGAATCAGTTTAGATAAGAAACGATTACCTGCATAGTGATAAGCTATTCATAGGGTCATAGTTGACTTTGAAATTTAATCAACAACAAAGCAAATTTTTTAATTATTAGGTCTACCTTAGTTACTAACTGGTTTTCTTTTTTTGTTGTGACTTTAAGATTATAATCTTGATCGAAAATTTCTAATTGGTTAAAACTCTAGCCAATAAAAAAAATTTTCGCGTTCATTGTGAAAGTTATCTATTTGTTCTAATTTTTTCAATTATCTTTATTAGGTCACCGTTCATCTTCTTTCTTAAACTTGATTTCTTTTTTTATTACTTTTTAATATTGGTTATCTTTAAGAGATAACAATGTTGATCGGTCGCGTTTTTTCTAAAATTGGTCAACAACCTATTTTTATCAAAAACGTGTATTAAACCTTGCTGCGTTTCGATAGCAAGATTATCTTTATCTCAAATTTATAACAGTAATCAAATAAAGATAAATTTTCCTTAGTTATTAAAGTTAAGTATTATCCTTCGGGTTAATACGCTTGGTTTGTGGTTCCAAGCTAAGTCTAAATAGTTGTCGAGTTCGCAGTCTTTGACTCGGATGAGTGACGCTGTTTATGATGAACGTCCCACTGTAACTAGAATACCTTAACCATACCAAGGCCGGTCCCAAGTCCGGGTAAAATGGGAGGGAGGCTGATAACATCTAAATTAACAATCAGTCCTAGTCTACGAAGTTAAGTATTCTTCTTCTTAGGAGATTACGCTTGGTTTGTGGTTCCAAGCTAAGTCTAAATAGTTGTCGAGTTCGCAGTCTCATAGACTCGGATGAGTGACGCTGTTTATGATGAACGTCCCACTGTAACTAGTCTTAATCATACCATATGCCAGTTCCAAGTCTGGATGAAAAAATGAGAGGGAGACACAATAAAAAAAAACATTTTTATTAATAAACTAAAAAAATTAAAATTTAAAAATTGGACTTTTTTACAAATTTCAAAAAAAAAAACAAAATCAAGATTAAACATTTTTACTACTAGTTTCTGAATGTAAACGTTTATGAAGCTTTAAATGAACTAACTGTGTAAACTTTGAATCACATTTATCACATTCAAAGGGTCTATCACCATTATGCAATCGAATATGAGTTTTTAAATTAGATGTTGACGAAAACCGTTTTCCACAATTGGGACACGGGAATGGTTTTTCCCCAGTATGGACTAGAATATGTTTTTGTAAATGCGCCAACTGGGTAAAACCTTTTGGACATGATTCACATTTAAACGGTCTCTCTCCAGTATGGACCCGTAAATGCACTTTTAAATTTGAAAGTTGACCGAATGTTTTTTTACATTCTTTACACTCGTAGATTATTTTGCCATTTTCTTTTCGTAATGGGTAAGGAAGAGACTTGTGTCCACGCATACTAGACGAATTCTCAGAGCTCAGTGATGTTGAAGTCGACGATGAAGAAGACGACGAACACTCGTGTATTGAATTAGACATTGTCGATTTCATAAACGAAATATCATCTATAAAAAAATAAGTTTTAAAAAAATTTTTTTTTATACCAAAAAAAATTAAGTACCTATTGTGGACTCATCAACATTTATCACGTTTCGTTCATATTCCGCGTTCGTTCGTTGAACGTGAGAGTTTTCAAATTGATTATTTACATTTCGAGTATTTTCTCTTAATAAATTTGGTGTGTCATTTGTTCGTTTGTGTTTGTTATTAGGTGTCGATGTTGTAGTAGACTCGCCTAGTAGGTTACTTATCGAAAATTTACTTGAATTTGGACTACTTTTTGGTGTTAAACATTCATAAAAACTTTTACATGTTTTTTTAATGTTTGATAAATACCCTTCGGAGAACCAAGGGACTAGTTGTTCACCAGGGACTAGATCATGAACGGCAACGAGTTCCAACAACCCATTCGCACTCGAATCTACAACACAGTTAAAGTCACTTTGACTCAAATTACTTTTATTGAGAACTTTTGCGAGTGGATTTTCCGAAACATTAAAAAACCCGATGTGAATATTATTAATAAAAATAGGGAGTAACGAGATCTGAGTTTGACAAGGGACATAATTTTCGATAGAAACAAACTGACTCGTTATAAAAGTATAAATTTTAGAATTTTTCGAAACAAATTTTGTGACTACAACTTGATCATTTTTGTGCAAAAAAAGAGAATCATTGAATTGTTGAAACGCGGTCAAGTGGTTAAGCATGTTCAGACTCGAATTGTAAATTAACGAGATTTGATTCGAGTAGTTTATAAATTGTTCGAGTCCAGGCGTTTGTTCGTACTTTTTTTTCTTACGAACCGATTCGTCAAAGTTCGTAGTCATTCGTTTCAAGTTATGTTCCATTAATACCATCTAAGACTGAAAAAAACAAAATTTTATTTTTTTGAAAATTTTCCTTTTTTTTTTTTGTTTTTATGAAAATTATAAATAACAAGTAGAAACAACTTTTGATTTTAATTTTAAATTTTTTCATTGGTTTATTTTTTAACCAATAAAATAATTTTATGTCAAACCTATAATTAACAAAAAATAATTTTTAGAAGGCTTGTAATTAGAGTTTGAATAAGTCCGATTTTTGGAGCTTATCAATTTTATCTAACTGTTATTCGAGATTATGTTTGTTTAGAAAAAAAAATTTTCTTGCTTTAAAGGGGTATGAGGTTATTAAAATTAAGACTGTGACAATCAAAAAATTGGATTAAAAAATCAAACAAATTTAACATCAAACAAAAATGTGTTTAATTGAATAATAGTTTTTTAGTTCAAAGAAAAATTACTGATTTAGAATTTTCATGTCCCTTGAGTCATTATAGGGTTATAAGAGATTTTTTTATGAACAAAAGTTGAGAGAGGGAGATAATTTTTTTGTTGACCAAAAAAAAAAACGGGATCGATCAATCGTTGTTATCTTTGAAAGATAAAAAAAAGTTAATAAAAATTTTTTGTTGTGACAAAAATTAGAACAAAGATTGTAGTCAAGATTTTGAACCAAGCTTTAAGCCTCAAGTAATCAAAAAAAAAGAGAATGTAATTTTTTTTTCTTTAGTTTACCTTGTTGTTGTTAAAAAACACAATTGAAAGTAAAACAAGATTCAATACGCTCATAGGTATTTTACAGAAAGTTTATACATTAAAATCTCAGTTTTTCCATCTTATTAAAGATTTTATCCAGTTGCATTTGGTTTCGGTATATTTTTAGTTTGAGACAATTTAATTATAGATCTCAATTGGAATTTGTAAGACAGCACATAGTACTATGCTTCTAAAAAATATTCAGATACCGTCTGATCCAAATTCTTATAGATCTATATGCCTTTGTAATTCTCCAAGAGTGGATTTACAATTTTCTAGAACCAATGAAGATTCTTCCAAAAGAACACAGGTTTTTAAAAAAAAACAGACCTACGGTATCCAATCGAAGCATGCGTTTGACAAAATTGGTTTTTGTAAGACCATAATATGATTCGAAAAAATCGGTTTTTAAAGATCGGGTTCCTAAAAATTTTACTCATAAAAACTTGAGAATGGCAAACACTACAACAGAATACTGTTAAGCCGAGCTATACTAAGCTTGCTAATACTCAACCTCAAAATAATATAAATACATGTTTCATTCTGCTTATTCTTGGTTCTTCTTTTCCTCTCTTCTCTCATAATAAAATATTATAGTTAAAACACGAGTCTTAAATTTACAATATTCAAGGTCTGGGGATCCTAACAAGACCCCAAATAGATGAGATCAAAATGTCATCTTAAATGAAAATAAATCGTGCGAATTCCGTCGAGACGGACTGACAGGTTACACTGAACAGGGATACAAAGCGGATGGAAATGATTTTCTATTTAATCTGATCAATCCTTTAAGTATACCAGTTAAAGTTGGTAAAATATCAAGTCTAAGTTTTACTGGACGTCATGATTTACATGATAAGATTCATCAAATTTTAAAAGTTATTAAGCAATCTTGTAAAGACATGACCAAAAGTAATTTTTATAAAATTCAATCCAGCGATAAAGAGATAATCATGTTACACAGCATGGTCTATTAAAGACATAATCACGTTTTTGATAAAAAAAAAAAGTTGTTGACCAAAATTTTATTAAAAATAAAAACGGGTTTGATCAATCGTTCTCGTGTTATCTCCTTCTTAAGATAAACTCTTTATTAAAAAAAAAGTAATAAAATTTTTTTTGTTTCTGTTCTAGAAATCAAGTGGTGGTCTAAAAGATAATCAAAAACAAGGTGAAAACGAGATTTTTTTTGTAAAAATTTGAACCAATAAGAATTTTTTCTTATCGTCAACAGAGAGAGTCTAATTTGAAATTACTTTTTTTTTATAGAACAAAGTCTGAATCAAGATTATAATCTCTCAGAAGGGGTAAGAAATCAAAAGAAAGACCAGTTAGACCTAGTAATTAAAGATTTCAAAGTCAACTTTTTTGACCTAAATCTCTCTATTGCTTATCAAAATACAAAAGTAACTTGTTTCTTATCTCATTCTCTGCTGATTCAGAAAATTCCATTTCGATGCTACGTTTGTTATTTGAGTTTGGAACTGAAATTGTCAAGAGATATCAACTGTTACAAGATAAAATTATTTTAAATCATGTTCCCGATTTAATAGAGGATCAAATGTATATCATCGTTTTTAAGATTATTGAGACAAAGACGTTGATAAAAAAATCGGGTTCGATCAATCGTTCTTGTGTTATCTTCTTCTTAACAAAAAAAGTAATAAAAAATTAGAGCAAGAAATAGATAACTGTCACAAAGATTTTAAATTAATTTTTATTGGTCAAAATTTGAACCAATTAGATTTTTTTGTTTCAAAAGAGAGGCTAAAATGAGAACAATATGTGATCAAGATTGTAATCAAAAAGGTCACAAATCAAACAAAAACTAGTTGGTCAGACGTTGTAATTAAATTTCCCATTCATAAGCCTATCGTTAAGCATGTCATTTTATTTCTTATCTAAACTCTCCTTTTTTCTCTGTTGATTCAAAAAATTCCATCGTTTGTTATTTGAGTTTTAAATTGTCAAGAGAGACCAAGAGAGATGTTTGTTTTTAAAATTGTTAACCTAAATATTTACATCTTAGGTTGCGTGACAAACCAAGGTTAGATAAAGATTCTTTATTAAGTGAAAAATAAATATAAAAACCTTAGCGATTAGCCGTCCTCCCATTTTCTCATCCGGGCTTGGAACCGGCCATGGCATGGTTACAACATTGCTACTGCCATCCACTCCAGTGACTGTGGGACGTTCATCATAAACAGCGTCACTCATCCGAGTCAAAGACTGCGAACTCGACAACTATTTAGACTTAGCTTGGAACCACAAACCAAGCGTATTAACCCAAAGGATAATACTTAACTTTGTCACTATTCCAAACTCATTTAAAAAGACACACCACTGCAAGCTATTCTGGTACATTTCCAGACAAAAAAATATTCAACTTGAACAGCACCAAACCCGAATATTTTAAAACTAAATTTAGAAATTAACTAAATTGAAATTAAAAATTTTATTTTTTCTTAAAAAAATGAACGATAACTTTGACGAGATCTTGGAGTCTTTGGAGAAAAAACTAAATGACTTAATCAAGACTTATAAACGATTTGAATCAATCGAATCAGACATTGTCAAGTTGAATGTTGGTGGTAGTCTCTTTTCAACTCTCAAGTCAACCCTTACAAAACAAATAAAAGACGGAAACTTGTTTACACCAAATATGTTTGAATCGTTTTTAAATGGGATTGAAAGACCAAAATACGATGAGAACAAAGCGATTTTTATCGATCGAGATCCAAAACATTTTTCTCATATTTTAAACTACTTGAGAATGGCAAACACTGGTACCGAATATGAAGTACCTGATGGTGTTGACCTCAAAGAATTGAATAAAGAGGCTCAATTCTACAATATTCAAGGTTTAGAGAGGCTAACTAGACCTCGAATTCATGAGACCAAAATGGATTCAGTCATCTTAAATGAAAAACAAGTTGAAGAATTAATCAATTTGTGTCAATTCCCTCAAGAGAGTAGATTCAAGTTGCTGTACAGAGCGAGTAGAGATGGATTCGAGTCAAAAAATTTTCATCAAAAATGTGACAACATACCAAAAACATTATCAATTTTCAAATCTAAAGATAATCGCATATTTGGAGGGTTTACAGAACAAACATGGGAAGGCTTTGATATTTACAAATCAGATCCGAATGCTTTTGTATTTAGCTTTGTTGATCCAAAAGAAAAACTTGTAGTAAACAACCCATCTAAGTCGATATATTGTTCTAAAAATTTGGGTCCAAATTTCGGAACAGTGGATATTTACTTGCCGATTGAACCTTTCAAAGGTAGTAGTGTTTGTTTTGGAACTACCTATGGCTCAAATGCAAGTAGAAATTTTCCATATGAGATAATAAATTTTTTACCAGATGAAATTGAAGTTTATAAACAATTTTAAAAATAAAAGGTCAGATAAAGACGCGTTTTTTATAAAAGTTGTTGACCAAATTAAAGAAAATAAAAACGGGTTTGATCAATCGTTCTTGTGTTATCTCCTTCTTAAGATAATCAAAAGTAATAAAATTAATTTTGTTTTTTTTTGTGTTGAAGTAGAAGAAAGAAATCAAATTTAACAAGTTGGGTAGAAGAGGGTGAAAAAAACTAATAAAAAATTAAGGATTAAAGCAATCAGTCGTCCTCCCATTTTCAAATCCGGGCTTGGAACCGGCAGTGGCATGGTTACGACTCTAGTTACTGTGGGACGTTCATCATAAACAGCGTCACTCATCCGAGTTTAATACTGCGAACTCGACAACTATTTAGACTTAGCTTGGAACCACAAACCAAGCGTTATTCTTCTATTGAAGAATACTTAACTTTGACGTACGCGTAATACAGCACATTTAGAATTGTGTTAGAATGACAGCAACATCCACTATCTTTTTTAAGAGTTATGTTTATCTTAAGAAGGAGATAAGACGACAGAGATTGCTCGATCGATCAAACAAATGATTCTCAAGATTTTGGTTATAATGATCCTTCACAGCATACGTAAGCTAAAAATTCCATTTGTCTATCGACATAGTCAACTGATGCACATGTCTCAATAACTTTAAAAACGATTATAAACATTTGATCTTCTATTAAATTGGGAACGTGATTTCAATTTTTATTATAACTAAGAACCGAATTGTAACATGATAGGAAAATCGTATCGTTTAAATCTTAATCTTATTGTAAATCGTAACAGTCGATCTAACAATTTAAAAAAAACAAACATCTCTCTTGACAATTTGAGTTTCCGTTTAATTTAAATTCTTTTCAAAACTCAAATAACAAACGTAACATGGAAATGGAATTTTTGAATCAACAGAGAACGAGTTTAGATAAGAAACAAGCTTAATATTGATAAGCAATCGATAGATTTAGGTCAAAAAAGTTGACTTTGAAATCTTTAATTACTAGGTCTAAACAAACTAGTTTTAATTCTTCTTTTGATTTCTTACTCCCTCTGAGATTCAGACTTTAATTACAAACTAGACTCTCTCTCTCTCTGTCTGTTGACGATTTTTTTATTGAGACTCAAATTTTAAATCGATACACTTAAAGGATTGACCAGACTAAATATGATTTCGATCCGCTTTGTACCCACTAGAACAATCCCAAATATATTTACAATTAGCGAAATAAAAGGACACTTAAACCACTTTAACTTATTGTTTATACGAGAAAAAGATGAGACGCTCAAATGTATTAAATAAAAGTGGGGGTATCCAGGTACAATTTAAAGAGACTAATCTACAGTTTATACATTAAAATCTTAGTTTTTCATCTTATTGAAGATTTTATCCAGTTGTATTTCGTTTCGGTATATTTTCTGCTTAGATTTGTTTTTGAGTTTGAGACAATTTAATTATAGATTTCAATTGGAGTTTGATAGAACCTATTAGAAAATAACCAAATAGGGTAAATATCACTTGATTACTTTTCTTGTTCATTACGAGACAAAAAATATTCAAATCTTTGACGAATATTTCAAAATAGAACAACACCAATCACGAATATTTTAAGACTAATGTAATACAAATTTATGTTTAGATTATTTTGCGGAGCGAACCGTAGTCGTAGCGTACCGTACCGTAGCCTTTGCGAACCGTACCCACCGTACCGTAGCGTACCCACCGTACTCACCAAACTTACCGTACTCACCGTACAAAAAAAAATACTTTTAATAATAAAATCGTTTTATTCTTTATTAAGCTAATAATGTAATTGCTTGAATTTAACGACATGTCGTTATAACTGGTAATCCAATATTAACGACATTTCAATTTTCAATGTAAAAAGCGAATTAACGACATGTCGTTAAATTGAAGTAAATACGTTAGAATCAAAATTTTTGAAAAAAATTAATTTTTTCCAAATTTAAGATTTAAGATTTTTCATCATTTAAGTTAGTTTCACTTGAGTAAGACTTCTTCCAATTCTGCTTCATTGTCGGCTCAAACAAGTTAATTTAAATTTTTTAAATGTCTCAGCCTTATCTACTAATCTTTCTAGCAAGGTGGGTACGGTGAGTACGGTGGGTTCGCTACGCTAAAGGTTCGCCTTCGTTACGGTACGGTTCGATAAAGGTACGCTTCGCTGCACTGAGGCTACGCAAATGGTGAAAGTTCGGTACAAGTGCAGTATATTTGAACGAGAGGTCTCTTCGATCGAAATTAAACGAGACCAAGAAAAAGATGAATGGTGTTCAAATGTTGACTTTAAAGAAAGTCTTTTAAATCAATTACATCAAAACATTGAAACGTTCTAAGAAGATATCGATTCGTAGTTGATTGAGAAGCGGAGAAAAAAAAAATTTAATTGAGGCTTTCGAACAAAACAATCATTCATTTTCAACTTACGTTGAACTCTCTGATAAGAACAGAAGAGTCGGCGCCGCTTGTAAATGAGAATTCTTCTTCAATTCAAAATCAAGCACTTTAAGATAAAGAGACAGACAATTTTGCTGATGATTTAAGAAATGTCTAATTGAAACAGTCTTTGTCAAATGTCCATCTTTGCTCTTTAAATTAAAAGTATCGATTATAAATTTAAACAAAAATAAAATTTACATTTAAACGAGAAAATTTTCCAATTAATTTTTTTAATGTTTTTTTTTTATTTATTTACAAACCTTCAATTAATAAAATAAATATTTTTTTTATCTTCCTACTATTTATCTCAATCAATTTTTAATAATATTTTTTTTATCATTAATTCGTACAATTACTTATTGTTTTTTTGTTAGCTAATATTGATCTGTAATAATTTCAAAATAACGTTTTTGGATCATCGATTCGAGTCTTTTATTGAATTTTTCAAATAAAAAAACTAAATAGAGAAGAAATTTATCTCATTGAGAAACAAAAAAGAATTTTGAAAAAAAAAAATTATTACATAGCCGATTCTTTAATGTAGAATGTTTCTTTCTTTGTTAATAAAAAACAAAAACAAAACTAAAATAAATCTAAAATATAATTTATTAAATCCATGTGCTTTATTTTATGCATTTCATTTAGTAACATTTGACAAAAAAATTTCATGCAAATGTAAATATTCACAAAATATAAAATGAGCGCATTAAATTGAAATTAAAAATTTTATTTTTTTAAACTTGAACCAGGGATTTTTTTCCCGGAATTTCTACACGAGGCTGGGTGGGGTGGGTAGTCTAGGAGAGAAGAAAAGTCGAGTAAAAACTGTTTTTTTCCCTATTTGGGGTGGTTTTTAAAAGTTCGCAAAGGAAAAAAAAACTGGGTGGGTAGGTGGTTGTAAGAAAAAAAATAGATGAAAGGGAAAAAAATTAATTTCTGTAAATCAACTTAATTTTCATGTGATGTTTAGACTCTCCTTTCAGATAATTATTTTTTCGTTATGACTTTAAAAAGAAGCGGCTTGATAAATAATCCAAAAAAGTTTTGTTTTGTCTTTATTGATTGTATGAAAATATGAAGATAAAACAATTTTATTTTTAACCGTATCATAGCTTTTTTTCACTATTATTGTTCTTCAATTAACAGACATGTGTGAAAAAGCGGAAAAGATAAATCAAATAGTGAAAAAAGACGAATTATACGAAACGATTTAAACCAATGAAATTTATTTTGAATCAATTATAATAATTAAAATAAAATTTTTAAAGAAAAATTGCAAATTATGCAAAAACTTGAGACTTGAGGAAGAACAACTGTTACCTTTGAGAGCTAATTTAGAATCAATTTTGACTGCGCTTGATGATGAATGGATGCTAGTAAAATGACAAAAGAAAAAACTTCGGCATTAGATGTATACTCTATTGTTAGAAAAATAATGAGAATTCAAAAGATAGGTTATTAGCTCCAAGGTCGCTCCAAAGTTTATGAAGTTGTTTCCTTAAGGACTACGGTTTATCCCATTAAGCGAATGGATATTATCTTAACCTTGCCAGTTAATAGGGTGACTAAAAAAATTCGCGTTTTTGAGCAAAACTAAATCTGAGTACATGTAAAGCATCTGGTTGAGAAAAAAGTTTAGTGATACCATACATATGTTGAGGTTCGTACTTCAGGGTACAACTTCTATTTATATTTTATTTTATTTCTTGACCGTTAGGTCAGTAATTTAAAGGGGTTCGGTTGGGTTGGGACGAGTAAAAGACGGTTGTACAGGTTGAATTAATATTTATTGAAAATACATGTGGAGAAAAATATGCATGAGATGTAACAATGAAAAACATAACAAAACAAAAAAATAAATGAAACGGTTTACACTCACTAGTCCTTAACACAAATTAAGTACTAGTGAGTGTTTGATAACATGTGGTTGAGTGAGGAGTTACGGAGTTAGTCCGCAACACATATTTAGAGGGTGGGTGGTTAAAATTTTTGCCTTTAAGGGACTTTTCTTCCCTAGGGTCGGTCTTTTAGTCGGAATTTTTTTGACCCCCCCCTCGTGTTAGAATTTTTTTTTTAATTACCCGCTGCTTTAACAAAATAAAAAAATGAACGATAACTTTGACGAGCTCTTTAAGTCTTTAGAGAAAATGCTAACTGATTTTTCCTTCATTCAAAAAAACAGCTAAATCTCTTATCGATCATGTTCGAAAGGAAAAATAGAAGAATGAAATTATTATCAAGACTTATAATCAATTCGAATCAATCGAATATGGCATTGTCAAGTTGAATGTTGGTAGTAGTCTCTATTCAATACTCAAATCAACCCTTACAAAACTAATAAAAGACGAAAATGGAAATTTGTTTACCCAAAACATGTTTGAGTCTCTTATAAATGGTTTTGTAAGACCAAAATTCGATGAATACCAATCAATTTTCATCAATCGAGATCCAAAACATTTTGCTCAGACTTGAGAATGACAAACACTGGTACCGAATATGGTGTAGAGGCTTGAAACACTCTTAAACTTAAAAAAAAACAGATATGAGAACCCTAAATACCCAGGTGAAAATCTCATTAGGATCTCGGTGGAGATCTCAATGAGACTCAAATTAGATTTGAAAGAGATTTTAATGAGATAGCATTGAGATCTTGAAGAGAGACTCCTGGAGAGAGCCACATTACGATCTCGTTGAGATCTAAACTTGGATCTAATTGAGATCTGATTGAGTTTTAAGATTCTTTAAAATGAGCAGATCCAGGAGTTTTTTTAAAAGGACGTGTTAATTGATGTTGCTGGTAAGGAAATGAGTGAATTGGTGGAAAACCCTGTCTTAATCTCACGTGAGAATCTCATGAAATCCTCTGTAACTTAGATCTCACTGAGACTCAATGAGACACTATGAGATCACGTGATAAGTACAAAAATTGACGAGATCTCATGTCTTCTCATTGAAGCTAAGTAGGATCTACGTTACAGAAGATTTCATGAGATTCTCACGTGAGATTAAGACAGGGGAAGATTTAGGTCTTTCGTTTAAATACTCTGTTCAAACATGAACATCTAATATAAGCTCTTTAAATTTTTTGCCTATTTTAAGAAGTAATTGAAGTTTTTGGGTCATATATTTTTAGCCGAGAGATATGCGAGATCAGTTAGCAAAAATAAAGCACAGTATTAGAAGCAATCAAATGCAACAATCATCCCGTATTGCTCATTTTCTCTGAGAATATTGATAATGGAGTATTGTTACACGGAAAAAAACATAGATTAAGAAACTAAATGGAAAAAAAGAAGGAAATCTTTAAAGCTAGAGTATGTGGTAAATATCATTAAGATTTCACTGCGTAATGTTATATTAAAGTTTCTACAATTTGATTATTTGTTCCAAAAATATGTAGGTTTTAGATTTGAAATTGATCTTAAAAACTGAAAATGAAGGTTATGCAACACAAGTAAGCTGTATTTAAACTCTCGGTTGTCAAGTTAGTCGAACACGATACCGGCTCAATTTAGGGGTAAAAGTGTTTAGCAATGGAACTTAAACCCTAAATGAAACATGGCCATATCTACCGCATTAGGAAAACAGCTATTTAAGTCTTGATAATTGATTCGTTAAATAACAATTCAAACGATCTAAAATGTAAAAAAAGTAAAAATAAAATTATCTTTTTTTTCAATTTATAAGCTTACTCAGAGGTAAAGTCGTATGGATTGATTCCTTAAAGAAAAAATCTGTAAAAAATTAAAACATGTTCTTAAATTAATTTAAAACTTACATAAAGGTGGGAACGATGTTGTCCGAAATTTAATACGTTAAATTTTAAATATTAGAAAAATTTTGTTTTTTTTAGAAAACATTAAATTTTATTACGGATTTTAATTTTTTTGAAAAATGAAATTTGAAATTGTTTAACCCCAATAATTATTTTAAATGGGTGGAGTTTTAATTTTTTGAAAAAATGAAACGTTAAAAAAAAAAATCTTAAGTTTTATGGGAATGTTCTTAATTTAAACAACTAATTGAAAAATTCAAATGACGAGAGTTTGATCATCCTTTCTAACGCGGTAGAATAAAAAAACTTTTATTGTTAATTTGAGAACAATCGTGTGAAATTTTCAATTCACCGCTTTGAACATTTTAAATTAATAGACAAGAAAGATTGAATCCAGCTAGAAATTTTGTATTCTTTCTCGCCACCGTCGAGGGTTTATTGAGTTAATTCAGATTATATATTCTTGTTTTTCTCAATCCGAGCTTACACTCTACCCTAGGTATCGTATGTTTATAGATGACTGCCGCCCTGCTGGCTTAGTGGTTAGAGCGTTGGATGGCGAATATAGGGACCCTAGTTCAATTCCCCTCGACTGCTAAAAAGTTCAGGCAAAAAAAAAAAAAAAAGACTGTCCCCTCTCCTTTATCGCTTCTCACGAGGTGGATCATGTTTTCCACTACACCTTACGACCACAATTGAGCTCATGACTCATGTTAAAAAAGGCTTTAAATTCTCCTTAAATCTCGCTTTTCTCCAAAACAACTTGAGATTCTCAGGAGATAATTAATGTTTTTCTCATTAGAAAAACAGATTGAGATTCTCCTATAGATCTCAATTGGATCTCTTTTAAGATTTAAATTCTCCATAAATCTCGCCTTTCATTAAAAAAACTTGAGATTCTCAGGAGATTATTAATGTTTTTCTCATGAGAAAAGGCGATTGAGATCCTGGTATGGATCTCAACTCGATCTCAATTCGATCTCTTAAGAGATCTCTTTGAGATCTCTCCAAAATTTTCTCCTGAATTCTCATTGGGATCTCAACGGAGAACCTGACCTGGGTAAACTAGCTTTGCCAATAAGAAGGTCGACAAATGTAGAATCACAAAGACCAAGATATGATTACTTTTGGATACGCTTTTACATAATTTTTAAATATTTTTTTCTGTATTATCTTATTTAAATTATCGATAAGTAGCCTTTCGATAACGCTGTAGGGTAAAAAGAGCTTGAGATATTTTAATTTAAGATGCCATCCAAATGAAATTACTAAAAGGATTTCCAAAATCAAAAATAATAGTTTGAAATTATTTATTAAACTAAATCTCTTATTCACATACAAGGATTTTTTTTTGGATCAGTGACAGTATCTGAAGCTGAAGTTGATCTCATACTCAATGTATTCTTTCCAACAATCACCCAATTTTAAAATATTTTAACAGTTGATCTATCATGTATAACAATGCTATGTCTTGCATCGATTCCATAAACGTTTCCAGCATTATTAAAATTCAGACTATTATCATAGAAAAAATTATTCTTGCACACACCTGCATTATACACATGAGCTAAAAAAAGTGATGCAATTCCAGAACGTGATACGACATTTTCACTTATCCAAACATTATGATTAGGTCTTTTGTATTTGTAGTTTGGATTAGCTGGGTAAATTTCATTACAAACACTTATAGCACCAATGTGTTGAGTGTGAGCTCGACGCCCTCTTAATGCAAAGTTGTTCTCTGTTAATTTATTCCGACGAATATAAACTCCCTTTGCAAAATCACCTTCATTGTAGTGTCCCAATTCAGCACCTACCAATATACCTGACATTGTTGTTCGCTCAACAGTATTTCCTTCAATGTAAATATTAGTACCCGAAGCGACTATACCTCTTGCGTCTATATCATTAAAAACGTTGTTTAAAATTCTAAAATTTTGAGAATGTTGTGGTGAAACGATTAAATTTCCGATGCTTATTCGATCTCTTCGGTCTACAACAGCCGTATCTGAACTCATTTGATGTTCAATAACTGTAACTGTATCTTTTAAACTTAAATTGTTGTGGTCATAAATATTCAATTGAGTACCAGGTTCAAAATTAGTATTTCTATTACTATGTTTAATAGTGTTTCCCGAGACAGATGTTACCGTTGAAAATTCACTTCTGATGTTAATACCATCATCACCTGTGAATTCGACAAACGAGTTTTGGATCACTGAGCCTCCTTTAGGTCCATTCAAGTGCATTCCATCACGGTTAACAGATAACAAACGATCTTGATTAGCATGAGTTGGTCTCGGACCTCTTTGTATTCTAAGATTGTTAATTACAGTTCCTCCACCACTGTTTTCAATAACACCACAACCTGGGGCTGAAAAAATCTTGACATTATTAATCAAAGTATTTCGTGTGTTCCATAGAGAAATAGCACAAACAAAACCAGGTTGCCCAATTGAAACAAAATCATTTACTTTAAGATTATAATAATCAAATGAACCAGTTCTTAAATAAAATCTCAAACCTTGAGGTATAGATTCAGCTCTACTTGTGTATAACATTTCTCCCTCTTGTTTAAATCTTCGTGTATTAGGGTCATGTATATGAACATAACAATTGTCTCCAAATCTGTTGGCATCTCGAGGATAATTATCATGAATTTCAACATCGAATGAATTCCTATCTATTTTAATAACTCTACCTTGGGTAAACGGTAACGGGTCATTATCAATTTCCAAATCTTGTAACGTAACAGTATTAGAATTTTGAATTTGAATGTCAAAGTGTTTATAAATGGTCGGATTGAATAAAAGTCGAGTTCCACTGCCTCTAATTTTAAGATTATTAGCATTATAAATAGAAATAGGTCCGGTTATTTTGAAAGTTCCTGCTTGTAGAACAATCTCTCTTGAACCCATTCTAATTGCATTGTTGATTAAACCTTGAAGATCTAGGACTTGCTGGGACCAACAAACACTAATACAGTATAAAAGTACTAGAATTGGTTTAAACATTCTGATTTAATATTTAAATCTAACATCCAATTATTGAAATATAAGCGCAAATTTACAAAATTAAAAGCAAAGCGAGTAAAAAAAAGGCGTACCGAACCAAAATTTTGTGCATTTTGTGTGCATTCATTATAAGGAGTGCATCACAGAAAAATATTTTAATAAAAAGAACTAAAGAATATTTTTTTGACTTAATTTTATACACCTCACAAGTGAGCCAAATTTTTGGTACAGTAAGGTACGGTGGACAGGACCCCTTTTTTTCATATAGCTAAAAGACTTTCAGTCGATTGGCTTAAATCTGACTCCGAACGTGTTTGAAATTGTTCGGATTAAAGCGAATCGATTGTAAACAATCTTTTTTTTAATAAATTGGACATGGTCAAGCATTATGTGATTTTAAATCAAGATGGTTGACACTGTATTTATCAAAATAAAATTCAATACTAAAATATTTTTTAAAAAAATTTTATGGGTTTAAATATTTGATTTTTTTAACCAGATGACACGTTATTAATAAGCAATTTATGTGATTTTTTTGTAAAATAAAATTCATCAGATTGAGTCATAAGTTAAGAAAATGTTTTAGAAGATTTTTATTTTTTTAAGTTTTCTACTTTTTTGTATCTTATTGGATGAGTAAGAAATTTTAGCTAACAAAGATTTTATTTTTTATAAAGAAAATTTAAATTTTGAAAAACATTTTCTTAACTAATGACTCAATCTGACATGCCATGTCACATGAAAAAAGGGAAAAAAGACTTTAAATTTTAAAATTATAAGGATGCAATAAAAGTGAAGCTTAAAAAATAAATTGAAAAAAATATAACGTTTAGAGCGATTAGTCGTCCTCCCATTTTCTCATCCGGGCTTGGAACCGGCCATGGCATGGCTACGACTTTGCTACTGCCATCCACTCCAGTGACTGTGGGACGTTCATCATAAACAGCGTCACTCATCCGAGTCAAAGACTGCGAACTCGACAACTATTTAGACTTAGCTTGGAACCACAAACCAAGCGTATTAACCCGAAGGAGAATACTTAACTTTGTCACTAGGGCTACACCTATTGCTAAATGGGTCTGCTTTAAAAAAAGTTCTTGCACCCGTTTCCAGGCTACTATACGGAGTGATGGTCAAAGCCAGCGGAACCCCAATACGACAAGATTCGAACGCGATCCCTAGACCCACGTACCCGTAATACAACACATTGTGAATTGTGTTTGAATAACAGCAATATTGCCGCCCCTCCAATTTTCACATCCAGGCTTGGGACTGGCCAAGGCATGGTTAACGACAATGTAAATTTAATTTTTTTCGATTTACCTTAAAACAAATTAAACTAATTTAACAAAATTAAAATGACTTTGGCTTTGGCAGCATTTACTTTGTGTCATTCCAAAAACCTTCTCATCAATGATGTTCTTGAAACTGTTTGTTGATGTTGCTGATACTGCACTTTCAGTTAGATCATTTCAACTAGAGGTAACTCGGTCTTTGATAAAATTATATCGATATGATCCTTTTTTATTGATTTAACGTACTAATCGGCTTTTGTGTTGCCTTCTTAGATTGATTGTGGTATGTTTGGCGTAATTGATACCGAAATAAATCTTAATATGGGTCTTTTAATAGGGACACCATGAGCTTACCGCATACTCCAAATGTGGTCTCACTAATGCAGTTTATAAAGGCTTTAATGTCTCATGACCGAGATATCTGAATGAACTTTTTATCTGTCCGAGGACCCTGTTAGCCTTAGCATACGTACACTGTTCAAGTCATTGGTAATCATAACACCAAGATCTTTTTCTTGACTTGATTCATTCAGCACATGTTTCACTCTGGAGTTGACCATTTCGTATGGGAATTTTTTTTTCTTCTGCCTAAGTAAATCACTTTACACTAAGACATATTTAACTCGTTTGACCATAGATTAGCCCATTCCATCAACAAATTAAGATAATCTTGACTTATGGTCTTGGTTTGAAATTCCGATAAGCTTCAAAACGTCTGCATAGCCTAGACAAAACCCTGATTAGAATTGAAAAAAGCTATAGATGGATTTCTATTAAAAAATAAATGAGGATATTACTCAGTAATAGGAGATTGTGACAACACGAGACGATAAGATAAAAACAACATGCTAATCAACGACCTTTGTAGTAGATGTAGTAGATAACTCCTTGGAGTTAAAACTTTAATTAGTCGCAGTAACTTTACTAGTACTACTCTATTTTTGGGGAAAAATCATTTTTAATCCATACACTTAGAGACTCAATAAAGACAATTTTAAAAACAAATTAATTAATTCTATGAGGTAAATTTCAAAGAAAAAGTCAGACTCTTGATGTTAAAAAAGTCGTCTTGACGTTGGTTTGAATTACCAGAATAAAATGGATCAATGTAAAAGAACACAGCTTAACACAGAATGAAATTCAGTCACAAGTAATTTATTTTGCACTGAATGTGGTTTTAATTCAATTCTGAGGCGACTTTCTCGAAATGAAGACCATTCCTTAAAAAATCTTTAAAGATTTAACTTGAATACGGTAAATCTCACATGATTGTTTTTCTTGTTCACTTCAAGACAAAAAATGTTCAAATCTTTGACGAAAATTTCAAAATTGAAAAACACCAAACCCGAATTCAGAAGAATATTTCAAGACTAAATTTAGAAATTAACTGAATTGAAATGAAATTTTAATTCTTTAAAACTTGAACAAAATAAAAAAATGAACGATAAATTTGACGAGCTCTTTAAGTCTTTGGAGAAAATGCTAACTGATTTTTCCTTCATTCAAAAAAAAACAGAATAAATCTCTTATCGATCATGTTCGAAACGAAAAAGAAAAGAATGAAAACATGATCAAGTCTTATAAACGCTATGAATCAATCGAATCAGACATTGTCAAGTTGAATGTTGGTGATAGTCTCTTTTCAATTCTCAAGTCAACCCTCACAAAACAAATAAAAGTCGAAAATGGACACTTGTTTCCCCCAAATATGTTTGAGTCTTTTATAAATGGTTTTGTAAGACCAAAATACGATGAATACCAAGCAATTTTCATCGATCTAGATCCAAAATATTTTTCTCATATTTTGAACTACTTGGGAATGGCAAACACTGCAACAAAATATGAAGTACATGATAGTGTTGACCTCAAAGAATTGAATAAAGAGGCTCAGTTGTACAATATTCAGGGTCTAGAGAGGCTAACTAGAACTCGAATTGATGAGACAAAAATGGATTCAGTCATCTTAAATGAAAAACAAATCGACGAATTAATCTATTTGTGTGAATTCCCTCAAGAGAGTAGATTCAAGTTGCTGTATATCTTTCAAAATCAGTGTAACAACGATAAAGAGAGAGATAATCGGCGTTGTTATTGTCTTACCATTAGTTACAAAGTTAAGTATTCTTCTTTTTAGGAGAGTACGCTTGGTTTGTGGTTCCAAGCTAAGTCTAAATAGTTGTCGAGTTCGCAGTCTTTGACTCGGATGAGTGGCGCTGTTTATGATGAACGTCCCACAGTAACTAGAGTCGTAACCATACCCTTTGGCCGGTCCCAAGTCCGGATGAGAAAATGGGAGGGAGACTGGACATTGATCATGTTATAATCAGGGTTTGTTTTTATATGCAACAACATATAATTGCATATTTAGCTAAAGTCGCGTATGTTGCATTTTTACGTCTACTAACGATATGCATTTGCATATAAATGCATATAATTGCATATTATTGCATATTTTTCTCGCATATAATTGCATATCTGGCTTTTTTTCTATTTTTTGAAATAATATTGAATAAAAAAAATTCCATCATCAGGGTCAAAAATATTTTCCAAAAAAAAAATCTAAACTTCATGAGGTCGTGGCCGAGTGGGTAAAACAACAGCTTTGGCAGCTAGTGGCACGAGTTCAAATCCTGGTCGAGTCAAAAAAAATTGTAACGTTTAGAAAAAGTAATGATGGAAATGGATGAGTGTCATTAGTGTTGTGCTGCCTGGAAACGATCCGACTAGAGTCATCGACTAGTCATTCTCTAGATGGCCTGATACTAGAACAACTTTGAAAATCATCGTATTGGGACTCGCGAGTCGCTGTGACTTAAAATAAGGGCGTCGAAAGATGCAAACGTAGCGAGTATAAAAAAATTCTGTTATGGCCTACCCGGCTAAGAAGTCTAATCAGCTTCTGCAGCTAATAAAGTCTAGGATTGTTCTACTAGATGTTAGATCTGCACAGAAAAAGTACTACTACTATCTAAATTTTCGAAATCAAAGACCTTTTAAAAAAAAACTTGAATTAAAATCGCATATTTTTGCATTTAATTGCATATTTTCACATATTTTTTCATTTTAAATTCGCATAATTTCCTCAAATAAGTCGCATATCAAGTTGCATATGATAGCCGCTGAACTTGCATATTAAAACAAACCCTGGTTATAATACATCGAAAATAGATATTTTACCAGCTATGTATTTCTTTAAGCAACAAATTCAAGAATGTTACTTTTAAAACTATAAATCTACCTTGTTAATATAAACTGTTTTATTTGTGCTTCTAATTGGGCTTTAATTCTTAATTGGACCGGTTTAAGAATTGATCGGTTTTATGTTCTGATAAGAACTGTTGATTTTTGATCCTGAGAGCTCTTGTGCAAAAGTCTGCAATTCCTCAATTTAAATTGCGCTTTTTTAAATTATTTTCAAATTTTGAATTTGAATAGAGTTTAAATAGTTTTAATTAAATTAAGAGCCATAATGCAAGTCAACTTTTTGTTCCGCTGTGACATAAGCCAGTTTTTAAAGAAAAAAAATTTTCGTTTTTAATAACTTTACGTCACTGATATTCTCAATTACTTGTAAAATAATGCTAAAAAAAGAATTGAATTTCAAGAAATTTTGTGTGACAAATAAAAATCTTTCTTTTTCAAAATTAATTTTAACAAAAAGGGAAGTAAACAGTGTCTTTATATAAAAAACTTGAAAATTTGCTTCAAAAATCTTAATTTTGAAAAAAAAAATGAAGTTGAGCTTACTTTTAATGGTCATTTTGGTAATCAATTTATGGTTATCAAGCAATGGTAGAGTTTAACTCTTTATTTAAATAGAAATCAGAAATGTTTGTCTTTAAAGGTACTTTGTTCAAAAAATCTGTAATTTTTAACAAATCTTGCAGTAATGAAAGTGTAATCAAACGCATCAAGACAACAAATCACATTAAATGTTCAGCCGAATGCGATAAATATGAAGACTGTTTGTCCGTAACATTTTCAAAAATATCATTTGAGTGTGTCTTGTGCACTGTTTTTGGTCTTGTTGAGGACTCGTTTTCAAAAGAACTGATCTTTATTAAGCGAAATGGTAAGAAATCTGATTTTAGAGTTTCTGATGTTTTGCGAGGTTCACCACTTGTCATATCATTACATCGTTCTTATTAGCGAATTTTGTCAGGGTCATTTCGTTTTCAGAAAACGCGTGTCCGAGCCATCTCAGCTTTCTCTGCTGCATGGTCTCAACAATCGGTGTTTATCTCTTCATTTTTAACACGATCAAGAAAGAATTTCTCAAGCCACATTCTATAGCATTTCAAAGTAAAGTTTCCATGCTTCACAATCATCTAATGATATAGCTAAGAATCTGTTGGCTTTTAAACTGGTTTGGAGTGTTTTCGGTGTTGATTTTTTTTGATTTTCGACTTGAAATTAATTAATTTTTTTTAAAGACTTAAACAACAATTCAAAATTTAGTCAAACAGTCGATTCAACAAGGTAAAATTAAAGAAAATTTAAATTAATTATTTTATGCCCTAACAATTTAAGAAGAGTTTCGCGTTCGATACCAAAAACTTAGATCTACTTTCTAAAGGTCAAAAAATCTAAGAAAAGGGTTTATTGAACAATTCAAAATTAAATCTTTTGATAAAAGGTTTTAAAAAGTTGTTCCCAAATATACGTTTCAATTTAGATGTTATATGCTAAAACTAGTAATAAACAAAAATACTTCTTCCTCATAATTTAGGATGAGCGTGGTTCGATTGTAGTCTCAAAATAATTTTAATTCTTTCATTGATTGATTTATATTCTATTTAGAACACAAACAACTACAACAATTATAAGTAGTCAAGTGTATAATTTTAATGGAACTCTCAAGTTGAATATTCCAGTAAAAGATGATTATCAAAGAGTGTTTCCATTGTCAAATGGAGACTTGGTTAGGGGGTCATCAGGGTCAACTATTCAAATATGGGATATTCAAAATGCAACAATCAAAAGAAATCTTACAAGTCTTCATTTTAGACCATATATTTTTGGTGTTTTGTCGAATGGTGATCTATTGGCTGGATATCTGAATAACAAAATAATTTTAATATGGGATTTAAACGTGACTCAAGGAGACCCATTGAAACGAACTATTCAAACAAATGAAATATTTGAATATTTGACAGTACTAAAGAATGATGATTTAGTTATCGGACAAGGTTACCCAAGCACCAATTTTGATATAGTTATTAGAGATTCACAAAATGGTCAAGTCAAAAGACGATTAGTTGGTCATACAAACAAAGTGTATCAAATACTAATTTTACCAAATGAAAATTTAGTTAGTTGTTCTCATGATGCAACAGTTAAAATATGGAATACTTCAAACAGTGAACCTCTTAAAAGTATAACTCATTCAACTGGTGTATGGTCAATAGCTATTCTTAAGAATGGGTATTTGGCAAGTGGTTTATGGAATGGTAAAATAGAGATTCGTTATTTAGAAACAGGTGATTTAATTCGGGTTCTAATAGGACATAGTAATGCTATTTGTCCTTATGATTGTTTGCATGTATTAGACAATGGTAATTTATTGAGTGGATCATATGATATGACTTTAAAAGTTTGGAATCCTTATAACGGTTCAGTTTTAATGGCAAAGTCACATAGATCTGATGTTTGTCAAACGACATTTCTTCCAAATGGTGATTTGGTTACTGCCTCTCATTATGAGATATGTATTTGGAAATAAATTTTATAGTTTATATTAAATTTACTCGAATCTATAAAACAAATAAATTTTTAAAATTAAATAATAAAAAAAAAGATTTTTACATTTCAAAAGTTAAAAAAAATTTCTCTGATTCGTTAGTCTTTAAATCGTAAATATCTGTTAGCCCCTTTGCATTCACAGAATTAATTTAACCTCTAATTTTTACTTCTTTTCTTTTCTTCTTTTCTATTAAGAATCACTTACTCTTTGCTTCAAAAATAAAATCATGAGAAAACAAAAGGATAAAAGAACGATTTTATATTCACAATTTAAAAACTAAAACGATCGTCCACTTCTTCTCTCAGACTTTTTGCTTTCTGAAACAAAACTTCCTGGAGCTTAACAGATAAATCGAAGATTCTTCATTTGTGTGTGACTTGAATATTCACCTGAAGAGGATATTTAAAAAAGCCCTCTGATCAAGCGAAAGATCTTTTTTAAGGATTTATTTTAGCTTCACTTCCAAATAGTTGTCTTTATGCACTCGATACGCTCGTCAAAAAAGCAAAAATATAATAAATCAAATTTCTTAAAATAGCTTGTGTAAAATTTTGTACTCTTTGAGATTCTTTATGTATCATAAAATAATTTATTTCCTAATTTTGCTAACAGTTTTTCCAAGTCAACTTCATCGAGAGTCGGACACTCTCTACGCTAAGCTTTTTGCCTCGGGTAGGAGACTGGTTCTTAATATTTTTAAAAGTAAATCCTAAAAAATAATTTTACATTGCCGCTAACTATGCCTTGGCCAGTCCCAAGACTGAATGTTAAAATCGGAGGGACGGTAATGTTGCTGTCATTCTAACACAATTCTAAATGTGCTGTATTACGGGTACGTGGGTCCAAGGATCGCGTTCGAGTCTTGTCAACAAAAATTTGTTCGCAAGTCTTCGCAAAATTCTTACAAACTGAAAAATAAGGAATGTTCAAAAAGATTTGTTCAAATATGTACAAAAAATTTCTTGTAATTTTGAAAAAATGTCTAAAAATTGTGATTTTAAAATCAGTCCAAAAAGTGTTCTGGATAGACAAATCTTGAGCGAATTGATAATTTTTCTTGATTTTATAATCTTTGTCGTTCTCAATACATAACTAAGTCTACTCGGTCTAGTTGTTAATACTGTGACGTTTGTTATCCTAACCCAGCAAGTTAAGACCAATTTTCGTAAGGTAAAGGTAAAGTTCACATAAGGTTGACACAAGGTAAAGTTCTGCAAACTTGTGCTAATTTATTGCGCATTTAAATTAAATCTTTTAACATTCTCTGCATTCTGAACTCTGCATATACTTTTTGCAGATCTTCTCCCTACGTTTGAATGTTTACCTTGAAGAAATACCTCTGCAATAGAAATAGTTATTCTCTAAAGTTTTATTAAAATTTTTAGGATTTGAATTGAGTTTTGATTTTATTAAATTGATTCAAAACTTCAAATTGACAGCACTTTATTATGAACTAGTCGCTTGATGATTACAACCTTGTTCATTAAAATTGGAAGCTGCATTAATATTTTTTTTGCTGTAATTCATTTTAAGTCGAACTAAGCAAGGAAGTGGTCTATTGGAATATGTTGCTGTATGAGCTATTATGGACTTGGACTCTTTTGTATCTTTGACGGGAGACTAAACTCTTTGCCGTTTGTTTTCCAACATGACAATGCTCCATGTCATCGAGCCGGAATAGTCACTAAATGGTTTGAGGATAATAATAAAGACCTTTTATCTTGGCCTGCAAACAGTCCTGATTTTAATTGTATCGAAAACTTATGGAGTTGGTTGGACAAAGAGATCGCCAAACAGGAACCAAGGTCATCGAACCAATTGAAAGAAATTGTACCAAATATCCTCAATAACGTCCCAAAAACAATCTTAGAGAACTAAGTAGACTCAATGTCTAGCAGAACAAGCGTGTGCTTGAAAATAAAGGCGGGTGTACGCGATACTAGTGGCAATATCTTCCTTTTAAAGTAGAGTTACCTAACTTTTCCGATCGAATTGGGAGACCGATTGCACAAACTAATTCTAGAAATATTGTGAGAGATCGAATTTAATAAGAATCCGTGAATATCACGTATAGGAGCATGAGAACGGGCACAAAACTTGTTTTACAGCAGACCCATTTAGCAATAGGTGTAGCCCAAGTGAAAAAGTTAAGTATTCTACTTCATGAAGAATAACGCTTGGTTTGTAGTTCCAGGCTAAGTCTGGATAGTTGTCGAGTTCGCAGCTTCGGCTCGGATGAGTGGCGCTGTTTATGATGAGCGTCCCACAGTTACCGGAGTGGATGGCAGTAGCATAGTCGTAACCATCCCAAGCTCGGATGAGAAAACCGGCTCTTCTAATGTTCGATTGTTGAACAAATTTTTCTAAAAATCTTTCCTAAGTCTGTTCGACTTGTGACTTTTTGCTTTTGTTTTCTGTTCAACAACTTTAGATGAAAAGCTGGAAGGTATTAAAAGTCTTTGTTGCCGTCATTTAAAACTCAAGTCTTGTTGTCATACAGTCTTTTAACCAAGTCTTGTATTTAAATAGTTGCTCGTGGGTTTGTTTTAGGTTTATCTATGTATAACATTATCGCTGTTGAAACCTTTCCCAGGTTTTAAATTTGAATAGTTGACCCGAATGTCCCTCTAACCAAGCCTCCATTTGACAATGGAAACGCTTTTTGTTAATTATTTGTTCTTAAAATATTCATTCATATTATTAAATTTTTTTCTAAAAATCCGATCATATCAGATATATCAGTTTAATTGCTATCGATATTAGTTTCGGCTGAATATCGCGACAAATACAACCATACTATAAAAAGACGTTTTTTCAAGAAAAACATTCCCAAACTTGTCTCGAGAGATTTCAATTAACACAAGAAAATTATTTTTTCGTAAAGGCAGTTTAATTTTAAATGTCCTCTCAAAAAATAAAGTTTGAGGTTAAATTAGGTGACCGGATGAAAAGGGTCTAACAGATTGAAAGACTAACCAATTTATTTTAACTTTTGAAGTGTAAAATACTTTGTCTTTTTATCATCTTACTATTTAAAATTCACAAGTGTGAAAAAAGTTAGTTTTCACACATTCAAAATAAAAGGAAAAAAATTTTCCCACGGTCAATAAAAATCAAAAGTTTTCTTAATCATATATAAATTTTTCGCACTTATTTTGTAACAATTAAAATCGAAAACAAATAAAAATAATCTAAGCGTTTTTTTTTGTAATACAAAAACGTCAAATATAAAATGAACCGAAACACACAGTAATCAATTAACCTTACAGCTAAAAGGTATTCCTGTGAAGGTTATAATCCAAGACTATTGAGAGAGTGATTGAATCCTAAAGTCCATCATTTAAGTAATTTACAATGACCATGACGTTCATTCGAAAAGTTAGAACGATGATTATTTACTTTTAGATCTCTTGGATACACAAATATATTAGAGAGGAGGTTCAAGTAGCAGTTTAAAGATCCTTGAAAAATAATCTAAAACCTTTTTAAGCTAAGCATTTCGAATTGAAACAGGAAGGGTAAAGTTCATATCAGGATCACGATTCGAAAAGTTTTAGATTGTTCGATAACAGAAGTTTTATACTTTAACCTGGCTGTTTACTAATTGCTTAGTCTCATGTAAAAAAAACCTCGGTTCACTTCTTGGATCAAAATGAGTGAAGTTTCCCATGTAGAAACTCGAAGGTTCAAATCTAAGTCGTTTCATGATATCATATGACATCAGCTGATATCAGTTCGTATCAGAATTTATGACCATACTGATATCATATGATGTCAGCTCCGATCAGTTGAAATCATATGATATCAGATGATATCATTAAGAGAATTAACAAACTTTATGAATTGCAGCGAATTCTGATGGAAACTGATCTCAGATGATACCAGATGACATCAGATGAGGTCAGCTGATATCATATGATATCATGTGACAAGTTAATTTCCGGGACTGTAATTCTAATTAAATAAAAAAAGGTCAAAACGAGTGCATCTAAAAAATGAACAAGCATCACACATGAATTACTGGAACCAGCCAATATTTGAAGGAAAACTTTAAGGTCAGTATATTTAAAAAAAACATCTTGGGCATCGTTTTGAGTAAGTTATAGAAATAAAGTATAGTAGTAAAGTTGATCAACAAGAGCGCAAAAGACTTTCAAAGAAAGTTATTTATATAGGAGTTTTCTGCAAAATGATGAAAATTTGAAGCACGAATATTCTACCTGTACCAATCAAAAGTAAGGGATACAAACAGAATAGGTGATGATAATGATTAAATAAACAATAAAATCCAGGAAACAATAACTAAAAAATAAGTTCAATTTGTGTTGCCAGTGGTGGTGACTTAATAAGGATACCGAAAGGGTCAATGCAGCATGTATAACGATCGTCTCTAATGAGTAATGGTAATAGTCTTTTGGTTGATGTAAGAAGAGGTAAAAGAAAAATAAGTATCAAAACTGGAATTTTATTAATTTTTGGAAGCCAGAGGTAATCCTCGAATCCTCAAATTTATCAAAAAAATCGATAACTTTAGCAAAATTTATGAGCTTATAATTTAGTTTTCTTCGAAGATTGAGCTAATGGAATAAGATTCGACACTTAATTTACTATATGTTGATTTCTCAAAACATGCTCAAAATAAGCACGTAGTGATGTAGTAATAGTGATGTTCAATCCTCAGAATGTCCAAAAACAAAAATAATAGCCCCTCATTAAAGCAAATAGTGCTTAAAATGTAATAAAAGATCAATCGAACTGATACCAATGCCAATTAACTTACTTTTTAAAAAAAAGTAAGTTAGAGTTTCTGTATTCCTGATCGAGGCTAAAGCCCAGTAAAAAAAAAATTATTTGTTCCTCTTCAAATTCAAATTCTGAATTTACCCCAATTAGAGCTCGAATGAATTCTCAGTTCATAACCGAAGAACAAAGTTCCTTCAGCTTAACTTAGGTCATCTTAGGTTTAGATTCATTTTTAGATAAAGTTTCAATCGTTCTACGTGCTTGATAACTTTCGTCAGTTATAAATAAAGGGAATTCGGCATGTTAAAATTTTTTACTAATTTTAACTATTTTTATAAACGTTATAAAAGCTGTGCAAAGGGTGATTTTGATAAAATAAAAAGAAATGAAATTTTAACAAATAAGAGTCGTATCAAAAATTCTAAAGTTCACAAAATTCGAATCTCCGAAATACATTTTTTGCTTTTAACTTGAATTAAATTTTTTATTCGTTAACCATAGAGTGGGTTTTCTAGTTTCATTTAAAAGTTAATAATACTCGAATTATTGATTCGAGTAAATTTAATATAAATTATAAATTTTATTTCCAAATACATATCTCGTTCCAAGAAGCAGCAACCAAATCACCATTTGGAAGAAATGCCGTTTGACGAACTCCAGATCTATGTGACTTTGAAGTCCCTAAAACTGAACCGTCATAAGGATTCCAAACTTTTAAAGTCATATCGTATGATCCACTCAATAAAATACCATTGTCTAATATTTGTAAACAATTACTATAACAAATAGCATCACTAAGTCCAATTAGAACCCGAATTAAATCATCTCTTTCTAAATTACGAATCTCTATTTTACCATCTCTTAAACCACTTGCCAAATACCCATTCTTAAGAATAGCTATTGACCCAACAGAAGTTGAATGATTTATACTTTTAAGAGGTTCACTGTTTGACGTATTCCATATTTTAACTGTGTAATCAGCAGAACAACTAACTAAATTTTCATTTGGTAAAATTAGGATTTGATACACATTGTTTGTATGACCAACTAACCGTCTTTTAACTTGACCATTTTGTGAATCTCTAATAACTATATGAAAATTAGTATCTCTTTGACCGATGACTAAATCATCATTTTGTAGTACTATCAAACATGAAAATATTTCATTTGTTTGAATAATTCGTTTCAATGGGTCTCCTTGAGTCACGTTTAAATCCCATATTTGTTGAATCCGTTGAATATCCCATATTTGAATAGTTGACCCTGATGATCCTCTTACCAGTTCTCCATTTGACAATGGAACACTCTTTGATAATTATCTGTTACTGGAATATTCAACTTGAGAGTTGCGCTGTATTGAAATATCTGATTGTTATTTAACACTTTAAAAAAAGAACAATATTTTTTAATCTTATTCAATTTTATCAAGATCATGCAGACTTAGACTCGTTCATTAAATTTCCTACCATTTCGCTTAAAAGAGATCATTTTTTTGAAAACGAGTCCTCAATCAGATCAAAAACACTACACAAGACACACTCAAATGATATCTTTGAAAATGTTACGGACAAACAGCCTTCATATTTATTGCATTCAGCTGCACATTTAATGTGATTTGTTGTCTTGGTGCGTTCGATTACACTTTCATTACTGCAAGATTTGTTAAAGTTGACAGCTTTGTTGAAAAAAGTACCTATAAAGACAAATATTATGATTTTTTTTTAAATAAAGAGTTAAACTCTACCTTTGCTTGATAACCATAAATTGATTATCAAAATTACCATTAATAATAAGCTCAATTTCATTTTTATTCCAAAATTGAGATTTTTTAAGAAAATTTTCAAGTTTTTTTATAAAAAGACATTGTTTACTTCCCTTTTTTATTACAAAGTGATTTTTGACACATACTTCGTCAATATAATTATTTTAAAAACAATTTCCATTTTAAATTTTTCAATTTAAACTCAATTTCCTTTTTTCTCAAAATTAAGTTTTTTGAAAACAATTGTTGTGTCCGAGATTAGATCTATTGACAATGAAAACTTTTTTTCGATTTGAACCAATTCAATACTACTATAGAATGAAAAATAATTATCCGATTTGACTTATTTGATAAACTTGATCCTTTAGATTATGAACCGATTTGACTTATTTGATAAACTTGATCCTTGAGATTATGAACCCGATTTGACTTTTTGATAAACTTGACCCTTTAGATTATGAACCGATTTGACTTATTTGATAAACTTGATCCTTGAGATTATGAACCGATTTGACTTATTTGATAAACTTGACCCTTTAGATTATGAACCGATTTGACTTATTTGATAAACTTGACCCTTTAGATTATGAACCGATTTGACTTATTTGATAAACTTGATCCTTTAGATTATTAACCGATTTGACCAGCTTGGCACTGTTTACCTAATTTTAAGTATAATTTACAATTGAATTTTAAATTGAAAAAAAATAAGACAATTACGATTCGCTTTTCACTTAAAATTTAACAAAGTTTAATGCAAATATTGCAATCTAAGTACTATTACAAAAAAAATAAAGTTGAATATTAAAAATTTAAGTTAAATATCCTTCTATTTGAACAATGGCCTCCAAAAAAAAATTTTGTAAATAATCAAAATAAAGATAAAGCTTTGATTAAAAAGCTTTATGGAATTAAAATGGGTAACGTTTTTAAAAACCCTATGGTCGAAGATTTTCTTTTAAACTTAGGGTTAAGTTTTTATTTAGGTTAATTTAATATTTTTGTCTAATTTTTTGTTTACTATAAAGAGTTGACAATTCTACAAGTATAGAATTTTTAATGTGTCCATTATTGACAACAGTTATTGGGTCAATCAACAATAAAGGCGCTAAAAACGTTGAAGGAAACGATGTTTTTTTATTCGGTCTTAACGGCAAAACCCGGAACTGGAAAAAGTGCCGCTCAGAATGTTGTAAAAGAGGCCTTTCTAGAAATGGAGGAATTTATGGACATTCCTGAGGATGGTTCAAGATTAGTAAATTGTAAATGAAATTTTAAAAAATTATAACTCTGATTTAAATTTTTATTTTATAAATAAGCCGCCACAGTTGAAGGATCATTTAGCCACTTAAAGAATAGGCCTTGCTCAATCAGTTATTGGGACGAATCGTCTACATTTATGGCTTCTTTTGGTTTATACAAAGGAGGCGAAGGCACAAGTTATGATCGAAGTGTTTTCTTGGAGCTTTATAACGGCCCAAGAGTATATAGAAGAGATTTAACAAACAACAGAATTGCAGTTCAAAACGCAAGGTATAATTTGTGCCTTCTCGGTAAGTTTAAAGATATTTTTTATATTTTCGAACATAAAATAACAAACGACAAGTCGTTCTCCCATTTTCACATCCGGGCTTGGAACCGGCCAAGGCATGGTTACGACTATGCTACTGCCATCCACTCCGGTAACTGTGGGACGTTCATCATAAACAGCGCCATTGATCCGAGCCGAAGCTGCGAACTCGACAACTATCCTGACTAACTAGGAACCACAAACCAAGCGTATTCTTCTATTAAAGAATACTTAACTTTGTCACTAGGGCTACAGCTATTGCTAAATGGTTAAGCTGCAAAACAAGCTCTTGCACTCGTCTCAGGCTACTATACGGAGTGATGGTCAGCGGCACCCAATACGACAAGATTCGAACACGATCCGTAGATCCACGTACCCGTAATACAGCACATTTAGAACGACAGAATGATTGGCACCCCTTCAATTTTCACATCCAGGCTTGGGACTGGTCACGGAATGGTTACGACAAGTTAATTAAATTGTAAAAATTTATTAAATTAAATTTAAATGGAAAAAATCTCTTATGGTTTGCGTTACAATGATCACTAATGAAATTACAGTCCAACTTATATCACCAAGTCACTATTACACTTATATCACTTAATAGATTAAGACAAAAGGGTCACTTTTAATGTAAATCGGTTCCAGTTAAGTCACATTTCATTTTTATTCCTGCAAAATGGCTTGACAAATAAGTGATATTAGTGAATTTCGACTGTATAACTCTTAGCGTTAACTCTTACCATATTACCCTTTTGCCTTAATCTTAAAAATATCCTATGATGGTATGTGTTTCGAAAACAATAAATTTTTGCCAACATTTGATTCGAACTCTATTGATAAAGTTCACCCTCATTTGCATCTATACTATATTATATTTTACTATATTATCTAACACAACTAAAATTTAATTTAAAGGTTTATTTGAAGAAGATATTGAAATTCAACTAAAGACCCAACCTTCCAATCAGAATAGAAAAGAGAGCAATACAAAGATAGATATAGAATCTCAAGAAGACGATAATATCCTATTGATGAATCAAGACATAAATCAAAACAATAGTATGAGCCAAGCTACCATTCCTGAAGACAAAAATGAAGAACCAAATATCGATAAAAAAATTGATGAAATTGAGAATTTTAATGCACCATGTGAAAATTTGGTTTTAAAAAAAAAGTTTGATTCAATTATTATATTATAGTTATTTAGAATTAAAAAGCTATTAACGTATCAAAAGAAACAAAAAAAAGCTGAAGGTTCAAGCGAAATTATGACTCGGTTAAAATTAAAAAAGATAAATTCAAACGAAAAACAAGTTCAAATACCATTGATAAGACTGAGTGTGATTATCATGACAATGAATTTAATGATTCAAATGTGTCATTTGATTTAAATAAAAATGAAATAATTAGTGAAGTTGAATATTGATCGTTATTTATAAATAAAAGTCAGAATCGAACTATTTACAAAAATTTTGTAATATATTTTAATAAAAACGTAAACATTAGACAATAAAAATTTATTTTTAAACTAAAAATTTAATCTATAATTAAATGTTGGAATAGTTTCCAAGAGACTAAAGACCAAATTAAATATATTTAATTAAAACCTGTCAAATTCAAGATGGAAACGGTGATTGAACCAAATTAAATTATTGGATAAGTTAACAATCGATATAATATTTAAACATTGTTCGTTTAGATCATTTGTAAATTCTTACAATTTTTTCAATCAATATATTTTGGACAAAGAGGTTTGTCAAGAAAACATTCTCCAAGAGAAGCGAATTATAGAGACTTGGTATTATTATAAGTTTATCAAAACAAAAAAAGAAATAGAAAATGAGAAAAAACAAAAAGCTATGTATCTACAAGACATCGATACAAATTTAGCAGAATTAAATCGAGGGTTAACAACATATTTTACTAAAAAGTGGAGCGGGGTGGAACATTCATTAAAATGCAAAAATGTATTATGTTCAAAATCATTGAGTATTGATGGAAATCACAAAGTTAACCGACTAAAATGTGCCTTTTCCTCGGTCAGTGTGAAGTCAGAAGAATTCGGTAATTATAAATATATTATTTGATAAAAAGTAAAGATATGATCGAGCAAACTTAAAAACTAACATAACCTAATACAAGCACGAAGCCCAACCTTACCCATTTTAACTCATAATTAATAAATCAATTAAATTTAAAGAACAGAAAGAAACAGCTTCGATAATTCTATATTAATTTTTTATATACTTAAATAATATTTTTTTTTATAAGGATTTATTGTTACAGGATGTCCAAAATCATCGTGTCGTCAAAGTTATTTTTTTAAAATTCATAACAGACCCGCAAATAAAATTTCGATACAAAACTGGATATTTTGCATGTACGATTAGTCAAATCAAATTAAAGCAAAATGGTCGCCTCTCAAATATCTCCAATTTGAAGCTTTATGACTCGTTTGTTGATAGCGATGACAATGTTCTTTTTTTAGTCGATTATGATGACGAGGTCCCATTCTGGGCATCATTCAATCAAGTTCCCGAATCTCTTCGAAACAGACTCGAGGAAAATGTTCTTAATCAAAATTGTAACACTCTAAAAACATTAACATTACCATGTAATAAGAAAACAAGAACAGTTGGGATTTACGTTGCAACTTATAATTGCGGAATAATTTCAGTATTTAAAGAGATATTTCGAAAAGAAACAATTAGACAAACAGCCAATTTCATTTTATAAATGGTAGGAGACTTAGAGGAAGTTCCAGAGTTTTTTACATATGATGACGCATGTCGTCTTAAAAATTTTCTTAATAATTCAAAAAATATTCAAGTATCATCGAAACGTTATAAATCTTTAATCGAAAAAACAATTGTCGTAGATCGCTTCCATTTTTCTGGTCATAACAAAAATGTCAAGATTTCTGCAATCCCAACAAAGTACCTGAAATGAACGGAATAAATACATCATCTGCAGAACAATTCAATTATTGGTTTTCAGGTTATAAACATATAACCAAACACATGTCACATGAACGTTTTAAATTCTTTGTATATACAATATTGGATGAAAGAAACAAAGCTAAACTATTTATGAAAATAGACGGATTTTGATTAAATATCAAGAATAGTTATAATGAAACAAAAAATGATTAAAAATGGATGTAAAAAGATTAGTTAAAAAATATCCAAAAGTTTTGACGTTCGGGTTAAAAAAGACGAAAAAAAAATTTTTTTATCGATTTTTTTTTTTTAGGTGTTCAAAGTAATTGCCTTGATTTTCTATACAAAGTTTGCTCCGCTCAGTGCACTTTTGAAAGGTCCTTTGAAACTCTTCTTTAGGAATCGAATTAAGTATCTCTGTAATTTGGGATTCCAAGATTTCTTCACTTGTACGATCGGGTAAGCGTTTTTTAATTTCGTTAAATAACCAAAAATCACATGTAGCTAAGTCTGGGGAGTAAGCCGGATGGTCGATTATAGTCATGTGATTAGTATTGAGAAAGTTCTTGACGTTTTCATGAACATGAGGTCGAGCATTTTCATGCAAAATTTTCATATTTTTTGTACCTGATGTTGGTCTTTGCGATTTTAAGGTCTCAATAAGAGGACCTTAGACATTTTCAACATAATAGGTGTTATTTATAGACTGTCCCCTAGGAACTACATGCGACCACACATTAGAAAGCTAATAAAATGGAGAACATGGTTATGCAAAAAATTTTTTTTTTTTAATTTTTTTAAATGATTATTGATGAAAACGTCAAAACTTTTGGATACCCCTAAGTAATTATAAATGTGTATTTTAGTCAATAGAATAAACCCTTTACCAATTCTTTCACTAAGCGAGGCTTCGCCTCGCACCCTACTTCCTTTAAAAATTTTAAAAGAGTAACTAAAACTAATCCTTTACAAATTCTTTCCCTAAGCGAGACTTCGCGTCGCACCCTAACTCCTTAAAAAAGTTTTAACGAGTAAGTAAAACTAACCCTTTACAAATTCTTTCCCTAAGCGAGGCTTCGCCTCGCACCCTAACTTCTTAAAAAAGTTTAAACGATTAAGTAAAACTAATCCTTTACCAATTCATTCCCTAAGCGAGGCTTCGCCTCGCACCATTACCGTAAAGTCAAGTTGGTCAAATTGGTCAAATTGTTTTAATAGGCAATACGTCAAGTAGGTCAAGTTGGTCAAATTTGTTTAGGATCCAAAAACGTCAAATCGGTCAAAATTGTTTTGAGACTAAAAAGTCAAGGTTGTCTAATGGGTCGAATTGGTGTTTTAACCATAAAGTCAAGTTGGTCAAATTGGTCAAATTGGTCAAATTGTTTTAAAAGGCAAAAAATCAATTAGATAAAATCGGTGACAGTCAGTTGAGAGGCTTAATAAATAAAAAATGTCAAATAGGTATGGCACGTTTCAAGGATGTTCTAATAAGTTCACTGTCAATTCATGTAATTTTCATTGTTCAATAAACCCTTTTCTTAGATTTTTTGACCTTTAGAAAGGAGATCTAAGTATCTTCGAACTAAATGAATCGAACGCTATAGTCTTTTTAAATGTTCAGGAAATAAAACTATGATTTAAATTTTCTTTAATTTTACCTTTTTAAGTCGTCTGTTTGATTAAATTTTGAATTAAAGCTTAACTCTTTAAAATAAAAATTAATTGTTAATTACTTTCAAGTCGAAATTCAAAAAAAATCAACACTGATAACACTCCAAACCAGTTTAAAAGCCAACAAATTCTTAGCCTAAGTCATATCAGTTTTGTTAGATGATTTAAAGCATTAATAATTTCTTACCATTTCGCTTAAAAAAGAAGCATTGTGAAGTTTCGTTCAAAAGTTCAGTTCAAAATTTAAAAATTGAAAATTTTTTTATAGGAAATGAAGATGGATTAAAGAAAATAGTGTAACAAGATGTAACAAAAAATGTTACACAACTTGCAATAAAAAAGGATTAAAGGAATTTAATCAATCGATTATTGATTTTCGTAAAAAAACGGAGGTTATGTTAAGTTTATTTTGACATCATGAGATAAAAACTTAAGATAATCGATTATTTGCGATGAATTGTAATGGATGAAACCCCATTCCATAATTAAATTAAAATTATGTTGTTTTTTAAGCACCCAAATCATGGAACCTAAATATGCTTGAACTCTCTCCTCTAAAGTTTGAGCGGGGATCGAACCCGAGATGTTTGGATCACATTTAGATTTCGTTTTGTACAAGACCCTAACCACAAACATTAAGTGATGATAAAATGGTTGATTAGGAATATATCAAGAAAACCGCAATAAAACTCGGTTAAGGCTTTGAATATTAAATGAATTGCTTTAAATAACTTGGAGATTTAAACTTAAGTTTTTATCTAATGATGTCAAAATAAACTTAACATAACATCCGTTTTTTAAGAAAATAAATAATCGATTGATTAAATTCTGTTTTTAATCCTTTTTTATTGAAAGTTGTGTAACATTTTTTGTTACATCTTGTTACACTATTTTCTTTAATCCATCTCCATTTCCTATAAAAAAATTTTCAATTTTTAAATTTTGAACTGAACTTTTTGAACGAAACTTCACAATGCTTAAAAAAGATCAGTTCTTTTGAAAACGAGTCCTCAACAAGACCAAAAACAGTGCACAAGACACAATCAAATGATGTTTTTGAAAATGTTCCGGACAAACAGCCATCATATTTATTGCATTTGACTGCACATTTAATAAGATTTGTTGTCTTGATCTGTATAATTACACTTTCATTACTGCAAGATTTGTTAAAGTTGACAGCTTTGTTGAAAAAAGTACCTATATAGACAAACATTATGATTTCTTTTTATAGAAAGAGTCAAACTCTACCTTTGCTTGATAACCATAAATTGATTATCAAAATGACCATTAATAATAAGCTCAATTTCATTTTTTTTTTCCAAAATTGACATTTTTTAAGAAAATTTTCAAGTTTTTTATGCAAAGACATTGTTGACTTCCCTTTTTTTAACGGTGTGATTATTAAAAATATAATTAATTAATTATTTAAAAATCAAACTCAATTTTATTTTTTCTCAAAATAAAGTTTTTTGAAAACAATTGTTGTTTCCGAGAATACTTTAAATGACTTCTTAGCTGAGTAAATAAACAAATATTTTTTTTTCTTTATTTTTATTTTTTATTTTTAATCTCGTTGTGATAACTATTACAAATAACAACAGAAACTTCACTGTAATAATAAAAAAACAAAAAAAGGAGAAACGCTAAATTATTAATAAACCCTTTTTCTTTTTTAAGTTTTTCATATCATCTAAAAACTGAAAAAAAGTTCACAGCTTCGGCTCGGATGAGCGGCGCTGTTTATGATGAACGTCCCACAGTCACTGGGGTGGATGGCAGGAGCAAAGTCCATGTCATGGCCGGTTCCAATCCCGGATGAGAAAAAGTGAGGACGACTTGTCGTTATTTGATATCATGAAAATTGAACATTAGGACGCACTGTAATCAGTTGGAATAACTGAGGTTGTTGTATAAATCGGAAATTGTTGTTTGGATTGTATTGCATGATACTACAAGCTTCTTTGACAAACGTTCGATTGAAACTCAAAATTCCCAACGTTTGACATCTCCCATTACTATTTTTACAAGGGTTTGGAGATCAACAACTTGGAACAATTTTACAATTCACTTGTGGACAGAAGCCAAAAGAAACGATCTAAAACATGAGCTTATGGTAATAAGGTTCGGCACCAGTTGCTGGATTAAGAATATTTCCAACTCTACTTGAAACCAAAATATCAAAAATACCATAGTCTAAGTTATTTTAATAACTTATTGACTAACAATTGACAAACCAGAACAATTATGAGCAGAAAAAATAAGCCTTCCTCTTGAATGAAAGTTGTCTTTTTTGTCTTCTGGTAAGGCTATTTTACCAGAAAATTGCGAAAAGATTCGACTTAATTGACTTTTTTTTAATGAACCAAAAACCATCGTCCTTAACCTATTTCTGCATTATAATAGGAGTTACTTCAAATCGTTTGGGGACTACAGTTTTACTCAAGTTAAGTATTCGCCTTCTTAGGAGAATACGCTTGGTTTGTGGTTCCAAGCAAAGTCTGAACAGTTGTTGAATTCGCAGTCTTAGACTCGGATGAGTGACACTGTTTATGATGTACGTCCCACAGTAACTAGGACCCGTAACCATACCCTTTTGCCGGTACCAAGTCCGGATGAAAAAATGGGAGATCAGTTTAATTAGACAAAGGCACTAGCCTGCTGATTAATTTTGAATTTGAATAGAGTTTAGATACAAACGTGTAGTTCGAAAGCGACAACTTGTTTTAATTCAATTATGAGCCGTAATGTAAGTCAACTCTTTATCCGGTGTGACATAAGCCAGTCTTTATAGAAAAAAAGTTTTCGTTTTTTTTAAATCTCTCTGCCGCGTGGTCTTATAAAACTAATAAATTTTTTTAAATGAAATGCTAAAAAATAAAAGATTTTTACATTTCAAAAGTTAATTAAAATATCACCTGATTCGTTAGTCTTTCAACCGTAAATATCTGTTAGCCCCTTTGCATTCACAGAATTGATTTAACCTCAAACTTAATTTTTTTGCTTGAAAAATAAAATCATATGAAAAAAAAAATGGTAAATGAACTTTTTTATTTTCACAATTTAAAAACTAAAACGATCGACCACTTCTTGCCACTTTCCGATACTAAACTTCCTAGAGCTTATGAGATAAATCGAAAATTCTTCATTTGTGTGTGACGTTTTAATTCTCAATTTTCATCTGAAGAGGATATTTTAAAAAGCTCTCTGATCAAGCGAAAGATCTTTTGTAAGAATTGATTTTAGCTTCACTTCCAAAAAGTCTCTACGCTAAGTTTTTAGCCTCGGGCTAAAGACTTGTTCTTTATTTATTTAAAAGTAAATCCAAGAAATAAACATTACCGTTAACCATGCCTTGGTCAGTCCCAAGCCTGAATGTGAAAATGGAAGGGACGGCAATGTTGCACTCATTCTAAATGTGCTGTATTACGGGTACGTGGGTTCAAGGATCGCGTTCGAATCTTGTCAACAAAAATTTGTTCGCAAGTCTTACAAACGGAAAAATAAGGAATGTTCAAAAAGATTTATTCAAATATTTTCAATACTTAAAAGTATTTGGTTTAGGATTTTATTACGCTCGGAATTTATTTTTAAATGACATTGAATGAACAAGATCAATTAATAGTGATTTAAACATAAATCTACAGTACATACTAAAACTAATTTGTACGTTTTTTTTCCTTTCCTTTCCTCTTCCTTTCCTCTTCCTCAACCTTTTCCTTTCCTGAGTTTTCCTCGCGAATAAATTACCTAAATTATTCAAGGAATAAAACGCAATTTTCAAATTTATATTTAGTACATGCAATAAAAAAAAAATTTGGTGGACATTTTTGAACTTTTATGAACTTTTTAACGTATTATTTCAAAAATTGTTTTCTTCATGGGAAATGAGAGGAAAGGAAGGGTTGAAGAAGAGGAAAGGAAGAGGCAAGGAAGAGGCAAGGAAGAAGTGAGGAAGAAGAAAGGAAGGGGAAAGGAATAAATCGCGTACAAGTTAGTTTTAGTATGTACTGTAAGTGATCATTCTCAAATTAAAGAAGGGAATAAAAGACTTTGAGTCATTAGTTAAGAAAAATTGGTTCATTTGATTAAAATAATCTTAATAAGTAAATGATTTTGTCTCAATTGGAAAGACTGGTGTTGTTTTCGCTATTTCTCTTTATAACACACAAAATATTTTGATTAATAATGTCAAGAATTTTTTAGCCCCAGGTTCTGATGTACTTCACTTCTGCACTGAAACATAAGTTAAAGTTCTGCAAACTTCTGCAAATTTATTAGGCATTTAAATTGAAATCTTTTAACATTCTCTGCATTCTGAACTCTGCATATATTTTTGCAGACCTTCTCCTTGCGTTTTACATTCAATGTTTATGGACCAATATTTCAACTCCCAAAGATGACCGTCAATTGGTCCGTTTGGTCAAAAAAAAACAAACTCCACCATCTCACGGCCTTGCACAAGAATGGAAACTATCAAATGACAAGAGAGCATCATCCTCATTGGTTCGGCGAAGAACACTTTCGAACAAGCTTGAATGGAATTTTGCGATTCAAAAGCCACGTTTATCAAAACCTCACAAAATAGCTCGTAAATTATTTTGATTGGGTCTAAAATCATGAGGCATGGCAAAAAGGAGACAAGTTATGTTTAGTGATGAGATGAATATTGAGGTAGATAGTAGGAAAAAACGTATTAAGACCAGAAGATGTCATCTGAAAAATACAACCTAGAATTCATTTTAAGTCGAACTAAGCAAGGAAGTGGTCTATTGGAATATGTTGCTGTATGAGCTATTATGGGCTCTTTTGTATCTTTGACGGGAGACTAAACTCTTTGCCGTTTGTTTTCCAGCACGACAATGCTCCATGTCATCGAGCCGGAATAGTCACTAAATGGTTTGAGGAAAATAATAAAGACCTTTTATCTTGTCCTGCAAACAGTCCTGATTTTAATTGTATCGAAAACTTATGGAGTTGGTTGGACAAAGAGATCGCCAAACAGGAACCAAGGTCATCGAACCAATTGAAAGAAATTGTACCAAATATCCTCAATAACGTCCCAAAAACAATCTTAGAGAACTAAGTAGACTCAATGTCTAGCAGAACAAGCGTGTGCTTGAAAATAAAGGCGGGTGTACGCGATACTAGTGGCAATATCTTCCTTTTAAAGTAGAGTTACCTAACTTTTCCGATCGAATTGGGAGACCGATTGCACAAACTAATTCTAGAAATATTGTGAGAGATCGAATTTAATAAGAATCCGTGAATATCACGTATAGGAGCATGAGAACGGGCACAAAACTTGTTTTACAGCAGACCCATTTAGCAATAGGTGTAGCCCAAGTGAAAAAGTTAAGTATTCTACTTCATGAAGAATAACGCTTGGTTTGTAGTTCCAGGCTAAGTCTGGATAGTTGTCGAGTTCGCAGCTTCGGCTCGGATGAGTGGCGCTGTTTATGATGAGCGTCCCACAGTTACCGGAGTGGATGGCAGTAGCATAGTCGTAACCATCCCAAGCTCGGATGAGAAAACCGGCTCTTCTAATGTTCGATTGTTGAACAAATTTTTCTAAAAATCTTTCCTAAGTCTGTTCGACTTGTGACTTTTTGCTTTTGTTTTCTGTTCAACAACTTTAGATGAAAAGCTGGAAGGTATTAAAAGTCTTTGTTGCCGTCATTTAAAACTCAAGTCTTGTTGTCATACAGTCTTTTAACCAAGTCTTGTATTTAAATAGTTGCTCGTGGGTTTGTTTTAGGTCTATCTATGTATAACATTATCGCTGTTGAAACCTTTCCCAGGTTTTAAATTTGAATAGTTGACCCGAATGTCCCTCTAACCAAGCCTCCATTTGACAATGGAAACGCTTTTTGTTAATTATTTGTTCTTAAAATATTCATTCATATTATTAAATTTTTTTCTAAAAATCCGATCATATCAGTTATTAATTGCTATCGATATTAGTTTCGGCTGAATATCGCGACAAATACAACCATACTAAAAAAAGACGTTTTTTCAAGAAAAACATTCCCAAACTTGTCTCGAGAGATTTCATTTAACACAAGAAAATTATTTTTTCGTAAAAGCAGTTTAATTTTAAATGTCCTCTCAAAAAATAAAGTTTGAGGTTAAATTAGGTGACCGGATGAAAAGGGTCTAACAGATTGAAAGACTAACCAATTTATTTTAACTTTTGAAGTGTTAAATACTTTTTCTTTTTATCATTTCATTTAAAAGTTAATAATACTCGAATTATTGATTCGAGTAAATTTAATATAAACTATAAAATTTTATTTCCAAATACATATCTCGTAAAGAGAAGCAGTAACCAAATCACCATTTGGAAGAAATGTCGTTTGACGAACTCCAGATCTATGTGACTTTGAAGTCCCTAAAACTGAACCGTCATAAGGATTCCAAAGTTTTAAAGTCATATCGTATGATCCACTCAATAAATTACCATTGTCTAATACATGTAAACAATTACTTTAACAAATAGCATCACTATTTCCAATTAGAACCCGAATGAAGTGTCTTGATCTAGCTGTAAGCTAAAGAAAAAAGAAAACAAGACCAAACCTTAAAGTTGTTTGTTCTTTTCGATTTCAAACAACTGTTTGCACACGCCACCAATTTATATTTATAAATAGAAACTTTAGTTACAACTTTATTTATTCATTTTGTTTGTTCATGTTATTATATTTTCTTATAAAACTTATTTTAGAATTTTAGCTTAATCTTGGCTACATAGAGTGGCCACTTTTCTTTTATATTTAGAAACGAATAAACGATTAAACAACATAAAGCTTCTCTCTCTCTTAACTGTCTTAAGAACACTTTACCGAATTAAATCATCTGTTTCTAAATTACGAATCTCTATTTTACCATCATACAAACCACATGTCAAATACCTATTCTTAAGAATAGCTATTGACCCAACAGAAGATGAATGATTTATACTTTTAAGAGGTTCACTGTTTGAAGTATATTTTCCTTTTTTTTTTGCTTTTATGAAAATTATAAATAACAAGTAGAAACAGCTTTTGATTTTAATTTTAAATTTTAGAAGGTTTGTAATTAGAGTTGGAATAAGTCCGATTTTTGGAGCTTATCAATTTTATCTAACTGTTATTCGAGATTATGTTTGTTTAGAAAAAAAAATTTTCTTGTTTTAAAGGGGTATGAGGTTATTAAAATTAAGACTGTGACAATCAAAAAATTGGATTAAAAAATCAAACAAATTTAACATCAAACAAAAATGTGTTTAATTGAATAATAGTTTTTTAGTTCAAAGACAAATTACTGATTTAGAATTTTCATGTCCCTTGAGTCATTATAGGGTTATAAGAGATTTTTTTATGAACAAAAGTTGAGAGAGGGAGATAATTTTTTTGTTGACCAAAAAAAAAAACGGGATCGATCAATCGTTGTTATCTTTGAAAGATAAAAAAAAGTTAATAAAAATTTTTTGTTGTGACAAAAATTAGAACAAAGATTGTAGTCAAGATTTTGAACCAAGCTTTAAGCCTCAAGTAATCAAAAAAAAAGAGAATGTAATTTTTTTTTCTTTAGTTTACCTTGTTGTTGTTAAAAAACACAATTGAAAGTAAAACAAGATTCAATACGCTCATAGGTATTTTACAGAAAGTTTATACATTAAAATCTCAGTTTTTCCATCTTATTAAAGATTTTATCCAGTTGCATTTCGTTTCGGTATATTTTTAGTTTGAGACAATTTAATTATAGATCTCAATTGGAATTTGTAAGATTTGAAAGCATCTCTTGAATGACAGACAGCACATAGTACTATGCTTCTAAAAAATAATCAGACACCGCCTAATCCAAATTCTTATAGATCTATATGTCTTTGTAATTCTCCAAGAGTGGATTTACAATTTTCTAGAACGAATGAAGATTCTTCAAAAAGAACACAGGTTTTTAAAAAAAAACAGACCTACGGTATCCAATCGAAGCATGCGTTTGACAAAATTGGTTTTTGTAAGACCATAATATGATTCGAAAAAATCGGTTTTTAAAGATCGGGTTCCTAAAAATTTTACTCATAACAACTTGAGAATGGCAAACACTACAACAGAATACTGTTAAGCCGAGCTATACTAAGCTTGCTAATACTCAACCTCAAAATAATATAAATACATGTTTTATTCTACTTATTCTTGGTTCTTTTTTTCCTCTCTTCTCTCATAATAAAATATTATAGTTAAAACACGAGTCTTAAATTTACAATATTCAAGGTCTAGGGATCCTAACAAGACCCCAAATAGATGAGATCAAAATGTCATCTTAAATGAAAATAAATCGTGCGAATTCCGTCGAGACGGACTGGCAGGTTAAACTGAACAGGGATACAAAGCGGATTGAAATACTTTTCTATTTAATCTAATCAATCCTTTAAGTATACCAGTTAAATACCAAGTAAAGTTGGTAAAATATCAAGTCTAAGTTTTACTGGACGTCATGATTTACATGATAAGATTCATCAAATTTTAAAAGTTATTAAGCAATCTTGTAAAGACATGACCAAAAGTAATTTTTATAAAATTCAATGCAGCGATAAAGAGATAATCATGTTACACAGCATGGTCTATTAAAGACATAATCACGTTTTTGATAAAAAAAAAAGTTGTTGACCAAAATTTTATTAAAAATAAAAACGGGTTTGATCAATCGTTCTCGTGTTATCTCCTTCTTAAGATAAACTCTTTATTAAAAAAAAAAGTAATAAAATTTTTTTTGTTTCTGTTCTAGAAATCAAGTGGTGGTCTAAAAGATAATCAAAAACAAGGTGAAAACGAGATTTTTTTTGTAAAAATTTGAACCAATAAGAATTTTTTCTTATCGTCAACAGAGAGAGTCTAATTTGTAATTACTTTTTTTTTATAGAACAAAGTCTGAATCAAGATTATAATCTCTCAGAAGGGGTAAGAAATCAAAAGAAAGACCAGTTAGACCTAGTAATTAAAGATTTCAAAGTCAACTTTTTTGACCTAAATCTCTCTATTGCTTATCAAAATACAAAAGTAACTTGTTTCTTATCTCATTCTCTGCTGATTCAGAAAATTCCATTTCGATGCTACGTTTGTTATTTGAGTTTGGAACTGAAATTGTCAAGAAATATCAACTGTTACAAGATAAAATTATTTTAAATCATGTTCCCGATTTAATAGAGGATCAAATGTATATCATCGTTTTTAAGATTATTGAGACAAAGACGTTGATAAAAAAATCGGGTTCGATCAATTGTTCTTGTGTTATCTTCTTCTTAACAAAAAAAAGTAATAAAAAATTAGAGCAAGAAATAGATAACTGTCACAAAGATTTTAAATTAATTTTTATTGGTCAAAATTTGAACCAATTAGATTTTTTTGTTTCAAAAGAGAGGCTAAAATGAGAACAATATGTGATCAAGATTGTAATCAAAAAGGTCACAAATCAAACGAAAACTAGTTGGTCAGACGTTGTAATTAAATTTCCCATTCATAAGCCTATCGTTAAGCATGTCATTTTATTTCTTATCTAAACTCTCCTTTTTTCTCTGTTGATTCAAAAAATTCCATCGTTTGTTATTTGAGTTTTAAATTGTCAAGAGAGACCAAGAGAGATGTTTGTTTTTAAAATTGTTAACCTAAATATTTACATCTTAGGTTGCGTGACAAACCAAGGTTAGATAAAGATTCTTTATTAAGTGAAAAATAAATAGAAAAAGTATTTAAAGTGTTTACTTCGTTACCAGCCGGACGGCTACTAACCCCTGGATGAGAAGTAGCCATCAACGTGATGACTGAATGCATCCATGCTCCAATTTTTGTCCATACTTCATTCGCTTTGTAGCCGCTGTATTGTCAAAATAGTCACAAAAAAATATAAAAACTATAGCTCCCATTTTCTCATCCGGGCTTGGAACCGGCCATGGCATGGTTACGACTTTGCTACTGCTATCCACTCCAGTGACTGTGGGACGTTCATCATAAACAGCGTCACTCATCCGAGTCAAAGACTGCGAACTCGACAACTATTTAGACTTAGCTTGGAACCACAAACCAAGCGTATTAACCCGAAGGAGAATACTTAACTTTGTCACTATTCCAAACTCATTTAAAAAGACGCACCACTGCAAGCTATTCTTGTACATTTCCAGACAAAAAAATATTCAACTTGAACAGCACCAAACTCGAATATTTTAAAACTAAATTTAGAAATTAACTAAATTGAAATTAAAAATTTTATTTTTTCTTAAAAAAATGAACGATAACTTTGACGAGATCTTGGAGTCTTTGGAGAAAAAACTAAATGACTTAATCAAGACTTATAAACGATTTGAATCAATCAAATCAGACATTGTCAAGTTGAATGTTGGTGGTAGTCTCTTTTCAACTCTCAAGTCAACTCTCACAAAACAAATAAAAGACGAAAATGGAAACTTGTTTACACCAAACATGTTCGAGTCTCTTATAAATGGTTTTGTTAAACCAAAATACGATGAGAACAAAGCGATTTTCATCGATCGAGATCCAAAATATTTTTCTCATATCTTGAACTACTTGAGAATGGCAAATACTGGTACCGAATATGAAGTACCTGATGGTGTTGACCTCAAAGAATTGAATAAAGAGGCTCAATTCTACAATATTCAAGGTTTAGAGAGGCTAACTAGACCTCGAATTCATGAGACCAAAATGGATTCAGTCATCTTAAATGAAAAACAAGTTGAAGAATTAATCAATTTGTGTCAATTCCCTCAAGAGAGTAGATTCAAGTTGCTGTACAGAGCGAGTAGAGATGGATTCGAGTCAAAAAATTTTCATCAAAAATGTGACAACATACCAAAAACATTATCAATTTTCAAATCTAAAGATAATCGCATATTTGGAGGGTTTACAGAACAAACATGGGAAGGCTTTGATATTTACAAATCAGATCCGAATGCTTTTGTATTTAGCTTTGTTGATCCAAAAGAAAAACTTGTAGTAAACAACCCATCTAAGTCGATATATTGTTCTAAAAATTTGGGTCCAAATTTCGGAACAGTGGATATTTACTTGCCGATTGAACCTTTCAAAGGTAGTAGTGTTTGTTTTGGAACTACCTATGGCTCAAATGCAAGTAGAAATTTTCCATATGAGATAATAAATTTTTTACCTGATGAAATTGAAGTTTATAAACAATTTTAAAAATAAAAGGTCGGATAAAGACGCGTTTTTTATAAAAGCTGTTGACCAAATCAAAGAAAATAAAAACGGGTTTGATCAATCGTTCTCGTGTTATCTCCTTCTTAAGATAATCAAAAGTAATAAAATTAATTTTGTTTTTTTTTCGAATTTAACAAGTTGGGTAGAAGAGGGTGAAAAAAACTAATAAAAAATTAAGGATTAAAGCAATCAGTCGTCCTCCCATTTTCAAATCCGGGCTTGGAACCGGCAGTGGCATGGTTACGACTCTAGTTACTGTGGGAAGTTCATCATAAACAGCGTCACTCATCCGAGTTTAATACTGCGAACTCGACAACTATTTAGACTTAGCTTGGAACCACAAACCAAGCGTTATTCTTCTATTGAAGAATACTTAACTTTGACGTACGCGTAATACAGCACATTTAGAATTGTGTTAGAATGACAGCAACATCCACTATCTTTTTAAAGAGTTATGGTTATCTTAAGAAGGAGATAAGACGACAGAGATTGCTCGATCGATCAAACAAATGATTCTCAAGATTTTGGTTATAATGATCCTTCACAGCATACGTAAGCTAAAAATTCCATTTGTCTATCGACATAGTCAACTGATGCACATGTCTCAATAACTTTAAAAACGATTATAAACATTTGATCTTCTATTAAATTGGGAATGTGATTTCAATTTTTATTATAACTAAGAACCGAATTGTAACATGATAGGAAAATCGTATCGTTTAAATCTTAATCTTATTGTAAATCGTAACAGTCGATCTAACAATTTAAAAAAAACAAACATCTCTCTTGACAATTTGAGTTCCCGTTTAATTTAAATTCTTTTCAAAACTCAAATAACAAACGTAACATGGAAATGGAATTTTTGAATCAACAGAGAACGAGTTTAGATAAGAAACAAGCTTAATATTGATAAGCAATCGATAGATTTAGGTCAAAAAAGTTGACTTTGAAATCTTTAATTACTAGGTCTAAACAAACTAGTTTTAATTCTTCTTTTGATTTCTTACTCCCTCTGAGATTCAGACTTTAATTACAAACTAGACTCTCTCTCTCTCTGTCTGTTGACGATTTTTTTATTGTGACTCAAATTTTAAATCGATACACTTAAAGGATTGACCAGACTAAATATGATTTCGATCCGCTTTGTACCCACTAGAACAATCCCAAATATATTTACAATTAGCGAAATAAAAGGACACTTAAACCAGGGGTATCCAGGTACAATTTAAATAGACTAATCTACAGTTTAAAATCTTAGTTTTTCATCTTATTGAAGATTTTATCCAGTTGTATTTCGTTTCGGTATATTTTCTGCTTAGATTTGTTTTTGAGTTTGAGACAATTTAATTATAGATTTCAATTGGAGTTTGATAGAACCTATTAGAAAATAACCAAATAGGGTAAATATCACTTGATTACTTTTCTTGTTCATTACGAGACAAAAAAATATTCAAATCTTGGACGAATATTTCAAAATTGAACAACACCAATCCCGAATATTTTAAGACTAATGTAATACAAATTTATGTTTAGATTCTTTTGTGGAGCGAACCGTAGTCGTAGCGTACCGTACCGTAGCCTTTGCAAACCGTACCCACCGTACCGTAGCGTACCCATAGCGCACCGAACCGTACCCTTGCCGTAGCGTACCTACCGTAGCGTACCCACCGTACTCACCGAACAAAAAAAAATACTTTTAATAATAAAATCGTTTTATTCGTTATTAAGCTAATAACGTAATTGCTCGAATTTAACGACATGTTAATTTTCAATGTAAAAAGCGAATTAACGACATGTCGTTAAATTCGAGTAAATACGTTAGAATCAAAATTTTTGAAAAAAATTAATTTTTTCCAAATTTAAGATTTAAGATTTTTCATCATTTAAGTTAGTTTCACTTGAGTAAGACTTCTACCAATTCTGCTTCTTTGTCGGCTCAAACAAGTTAATTTAAATTTTTTAAATGTCTCAGGCTTATCTACTAATCTTTCTAGCAAGGTGGGTACGGTGAGTACGGTGGGTTCGCTACGCTAAAGGTTCGCCTTCGTTACGGTACGGTTCGATAAAGGTACGCTTCGCTGCACTGAGGCTACGCAAATGGTGAAAGTTCGGTACAAGTGCAGTATATTTGAACGAGAGGTCTCTTCGATCGAAATTAAACGAGACCAAGAAAAAGATGAATGGTGTTCAAATGTTGACTTTAAAGAAAGTCTTTTAAATCAATTACATCAAAACATTGAAACGTTCTAAGAAGATATCGATTCGTAGTTGATTGAGAAGCGGAGAAAAAAAAAATTTAATTGAGGCTTTCGAACAAAACAATCATTCATTTTCAACTTACGTTGAACTCTCTGATAAGAACAGAAGAGTCGGCGCCGCTTGTAAATGAGAATTCTTCTTCAATTCAAAATCAAGCACTTTAAGATAAAGAGACAGACAATTTTGCTGATGATTTAAGAAATGTCTAATTGAAACAGTCTTTGTCAAATGTCCATCTTTGCTCTTTAAATTAAAAGTATCGATTATAAATTTAAACAAAAATAAAATTTACATTTAAACGAGAAAATTTTCCAATTAATTTTTTTAATGTTTTTTTTTTATTTATTTACAAACCTTCAATTAATAAAATAAATATTTTTTTTATCTTCCTACTATTTATCTCAATCAATTTTTAATAATATTTTTTTTATCATTAATTCGTACAATTACTTATTGTTTTTTTGTTAGCTAATATTGATCTGTAATAATTTCAAAATAACGTTTTTGGATCATCGATTCGAGTCTTTTATTGAATTTTTCAAATAAAAAAACTAAATAGAGAAGAAATTTATCTCATTGAGAAACAAAAAAGAATTTTGAAAAAAAAAAATTATTACATAGCCGATTCTTTAATGTAGAATGTTTCTTTCTTTGTTAATAAAAAACAAAAACAAAACTAAAATAAATCTAAAATATAATTTATTAAATCCATGTGCTTTATTTTATGCATTTCATTTAGTAACATTTGACAAAAAAATTTCATGCAAATGTAAATATTCACAAAATATAAAATGAGCGCATTAAATTGAAATTAAAAATTTTATTTTTTTAAACTTGAACCAGGGGTTGATTTTTTTCCCGGAATTTCTACACGAGGCTGGGTGGGGTGGGTAGTCTAGGAGAGAAGAAAAGTCGAGTAAAAACTGTTTTTTTCCCTATTTGGGGTGGTTTTTAAAAGTTCGCAAAGGAAAAAAAAACTGGGTGGGTAGGTGGTTGTAAGAAAAAAAATAGATGAAAGGGAAAAAAATTAATTTCTGTAAATCAACTTAATTTTCATGTGATGTTTAGACTCTCCTTTCAGATAATTATTTTTTCGTTATGACTTTAAAAAGAAGCGGCTTGATAAATAATCCAAAAAAGTTTTGTTTTGTCTTTATTGATTGTATGAAAATATGAAGATAAAACAATTTTATTTTTAACCGTATCATAGCTTTTTTTCACTATTATTGTTCTTCAATTAACAGACATGTGTGAAAAAGCGGAAAAGATAAATCAAATAGTGAAAAAAGACGAATTATACGAAACGATTTAAACCAATGAAATTTATTTTGAATCAATTATAATAATTAAAATAAAATTTTTAAAGAAAAATTGCAAATTATGCAAAAACTTGAGACTTGAGGAAGAACAACTGTTACCTTTGAGAGCTAATTTAGAATCAATTTTGACTGCGCTTGATGATGAATGGATGCTAGTAAAATGACAAAAGAAAAAACTTCGGCATTAGATGTATACTCTATTGTTAGAAAAATAATGAGAATTCAAAAGATAGGTTATTAGCTCCAAGGTCGCTCCAAAGTTTATGAAGTTGTTTCCTTAAGGACTACGGTTTATCCCATTAAGCGAATGGATATTATCTTAACCTTGCCAGTTAATAGGGTGACTAAAAAAATTCGCGTTTTTGAGCAAAACTAAATCTGAGTACATGTAAAGCATCTGGTTGAGAAAAAAGTTTAGTGATACCATACATATGTTGAGGTTCGTACTTCAGGGTACAACTTCTATTTATATTTTATTTTATTTCTTGACCGTTAGGTCAGTAATTTAAAGGGGTTCGGTTGGGTTGGGACGAGTAAAAGACGGTTGTACAGGTTGAATTAATATTTATTGAAAATACATGTGGAGAAAAATATGCATGAGATGTAACAATGAAAAACATAACAAAACAAAAAAATAAATGAAACGGTTTACACTCACTAGTCCTTAACACAAATTAAGTACTAGTGAGTGTTTGATAACATGTGGTTGAGTGAGGAGTTACGGAGTTAGTCCGCAACACATATTTAGAGGGTGGGTGGTTAAAATTTTTGCCTTTAAGGGACTTTTCTTCCCTAGGGTCGGTCTTTTAGTCGGAATTTTTTTGACCCCCCCCTCGTGTTAGAATTTTTTTTTTAATTACCCGCTGCTTTAACAAAATAAAAAAATGAACGATAACTTTGACGAGCTCTTTAAGTCTTTAGAGAAAATGCTAACTGATTTTTCCTTCATTCAAAAAAACAGCTAAATCTCTTATCGATCATGTTCGAAAGGAAAAATAGAAGAATGAAATTATTATCAAGACTTATAATCAATTCGAATCAATCGAATATGGCATTGTCAAGTTGAATGTTGGTAGTAGTCTCTATTCAATACTCAAATCAACCCTTACAAAACTAATAAAAGACGAAAATGGAAATTTGTTTACCCAAAACATGTTTGAGTCTCTTATAAATGGTTTTGTAAGACCAAAATTCGATGAATACCAATCAATTTTCATCAATCGAGATCCAAAACATTTTGCTCAGACTTGAGAATGACAAACACTGGTACCGAATATGGTGTAGAGGCTTGAAACACTCTTAAACTTAAAAAAAAACAGATATGAGAACCCTAAATACCCAGGTGAAAATCTCATTAGGATCTCGGTGGAGATCTCAATGAGACTCAAATTAGATTTGAAAGAGATTTTAATGAGATAGCATTGAGATCTTGAAGAGAGACTCCTGGAGAGAGCCACATTACGATCTCGTTGAGATCTAAACTTGGATCTAATTGAGATCTGATTGAGTTTTAAGATTCTTTAAAATGAGCAGATCCAGGAGTTTTTTTAAAAGGACGTGTTAATTGATGTTGCTGGTAAGGAAATGAGTGAATTGGTGGAAAACCCTGTCTTAATCTCACGTGAGAATCTCATGAAATCCTCTGTAACTTAGATCTCACTGAGACTCAATGAGACACTATGAGATCACGTGATAAGTACAAAAATTGACGAGATCTCATGTCTTCTCATTGAAGCTAAGTAGGATCTACGTTACAGAAGATTTCATGAGATTCTCACGTGAGATTAAGACAGGGGAAGATTTAGGTCTTTCGTTTAAATACTCTGTTCAAACATGAACATCTAATATAAGCTCTTTAAATTTTTTGCCTATTTTAAGAAGTAATTGAAGTTTTTGGGTCATATATTTTTAGCCGAGAGATATGCGAGATCAGTTAGCAAAAATAAAGCACAGTATTAGAAGCAATCAAATGCAACAATCATCCCGTATTGCTCATTTTCTCTGAGAATATTGATAATGGAGTATTGTTACACGGAAAAAAACATAGATTAAGAAACTAAATGGAAAAAAAGAAGGAAATCTTTAAAGCTAGAGTATGTGGTAAATATCATTAAGATTTCACTGCGTAATGTTATATTAAAGTTTCTACAATTTGATTATTTGTTCCAAAAATATGTAGGTTTTAGATTTGAAATTGATCTTAAAAACTGAAAATGAAGGTTATGCAACACAAGTAAGCTGTATTTAAACTCTCGGTTGTCAAGTTAGTCGAACACGATACCGGCTCAATTTAGGGGTAAAAGTGTTTAGCAATGGAACTTAAACCCTAAATGAAACATGGCCATATCTACCGCATTAGGAAAACAGCTATTTAAGTCTTGATAATTGATTCGTTAAATAACAATTCAAACGATCTAAAATGTAAAAAAAGTAAAAATAAAATTATCTTTTTTTTCAATTTATAAGCTTACTCAGAGGTAAAGTCGTATGGATTGATTCCTTAAAGAAAAAATCTGTAAAAAATTAAAACATGTTCTTAAATTAATTTAAAACTTACATAAAGGTGGGAACGATGTTGTCCGAAATTTAATACGTTAAATTTTAAATATTAGAAAAATTTTGTTTTTTTTAGAAAACATTAAATTTTATTACGGATTTTAATTTTTTTGAAAAATGAAATTTGAAATTGTTTAACCCCAATAATTATTTTAAATGGGTGGAGTTTTAATTTTTTGAAAAAATGAAACGTTAAAAAAAAAAATCTTAAGTTTTATGGGAATGTTCTTAATTTAAACAACTAATTGAAAAATTCAAATGACGAGAGTTTGATCATCCTTTCTAACGCGGTAGAATAAAAAAACTTTTATTGTTAATTTGAGAACAATCGTGTGAAATTTTCAATTCACCGCTTTGAACATTTTAAATTAATAGACAAGAAAGATTGAATCCAGCTAGAAATTTTGTATTCTTTCTCGCCACCGTCGAGGGTTTATTGAGTTAATTCAGATTATATATTCTTGTTTTTCTCAATCCGAGCTTACACTCTACCCTAGGTATCGTATGTTTATAGATGACTGCCGCCCTGCTGGCTTAGTGGTTAGAGCGTTGGATGGCGAATATAGGGACCCTAGTTCAATTCCCCTCGACTGCTAAAAAGTTCAGGCAAAAAAAAAAAAAAAGACTGTCCCCTCTCCTTTATCGCTTCTCACGAGGTGGATCATGTTTTCCACTACACCTTACGACCACAATTGAGCTCATGACTCATGTTAAAAAAGGCTTTAAATTCTCCTTAAATCTCGCTTTTCTCCAAAACAACTTGAGATTCTCAGGAGATAATTAATGTTTTTCTCATTAGAAAAACAGATTGAGATTCTCCTATAGATCTCAATTGGATCTCTTTTAAGATTTAAATTCTCCATAAATCTCGCCTTTCATTAAAAAAACTTGAGATTCTCAGGAGATTATTAATGTTTTTCTCATGAGAAAAGGCGATTGAGATCCTGGTATGGATCTCAACTCGATCTCAATTCGATCTCTTAAGAGATCTCTTTGAGATCTCTCCAAAATTTTCTCCTGAATTCTCATTGGGATCTCAACGGAGAACCTGACCTGGGTAAACTAGCTTTGCCAATAAGAAGGTCGACAAATGTAGAATCACAAAGACCAAGATATGATTACTTTTGGATACGCTTTTACATAATTTTTAAATATTTTTTTCTGTATTATCTTATTTAAATTATCGATAAGTAGCCTTTCGATAACGCTGTAGGGTAAAAAGAGCTTGAGATATTTTAATTTAAGATGCCATCCAAATGAAATTACTAAAAGGATTTCCAAAATCAAAAATAATAGTTTGAAATTATTTATTAAACTAAATCTCTTATTCACATACAAGGATTTTTTTTTGGATCAGTGACAGTATCTGAAGCTGAAGTTGATCTCATACTCAATGTATTCTTTCCAACAATCACCCAATTTTAAAATATTTTAACAGTTGATCTATCATGTATAACAATGCTATGTCTTGCATCGATTCCATAAACGTTTCCAGCATTATTAAAATTCAGACTATTATCATAGAAAAAATTATTCTTGCACACACCTGCATTATACACATGAGCTAAAAAAAGTGATGCAATTCCAGAACGTGATACGACATTTTCACTTATCCAAACATTATGATTAGGTCTTTTGTATTTGTAGTTTGGATTAGCTGGGTAAATTTCATTACAAACACTTATAGCACCAATGTGTTGAGTGTGAGCTCGACGCCCTCTTAATGCAAAGTTGTTCTCTGTTAATTTATTCCGACGAATATAAACTCCCTTTGCAAAATCACCTTCATTGTAGTGTCCCAATTCAGCACCTACCAATATACCTGACATTGTTGTTCGCTCAACAGTATTTCCTTCAATGTAAATATTAGTACCCGAAGCGACTATACCTCTTGCGTCTATATCATTAAAAACGTTGTTTAAAATTCTAAAATTTTGAGAATGTTGTGGTGAAACGATTAAATTTCCGATGCTTATTCGATCTCTTCGGTCTACAACAGCCGTATCTGAACTCATTTGATGTTCAATAACTGTAACTGTATCTTTTAAACTTAAATTGTTGTGGTCATAAATATTCAATTGAGTACCAGGTTCAAAATTAGTATTTCTATTACTATGTTTAATAGTGTTTCCCGAGACAGATGTTACCGTTGAAAATTCACTTCTGATGTTAATACCATCATCACCTGTGAATTCGACAAACGAGTTTTGGATCACTGAGCCTCCTTTAGGTCCATTCAAGTGCATTCCATCACGGTTAACAGATAACAAACGATCTTGATTAGCATGAGTTGGTCTCGGACCTCTTTGTATTCTAAGATTGTTAATTACAGTTCCTCCACCACTGTTTTCAATAACACCACAACCTGGGGCTGAAAAAATCTTGACATTATTAATCAAAGTATTTCGTGTGTTCCATAGAGAAATAGCACAAACAAAACCAGGTTGCCCAATTGAAACAAAATCATTTACTTTAAGATTATAATAATCAAATGAACCAGTTCTTAAATAAAATCTCAAACCTTGAGGTATAGATTCAGCTCTACTTGTGTATAACATTTCTCCCTCTTGTTTAAATCTTCGTGTATTAGGGTCATGTATATGAACATAACAATTGTCTCCAAATCTGTTGGCATCTCGAGGATAATTATCATGAATTTCAACATCGAATGAATTCCTATCTATTTTAATAACTCTACCTTGGGTAAACGGTAACGGGTCATTATCAATTTCCAAATCTTGTAACGTAACAGTATTAGAATTTTGAATTTGAATGTCAAAGTGTTTATAAATGGTCGGATTGAATAAAAGTCGAGTTCCACTGCCTCTAATTTTAAGATTATTAGCATTATAAATAGAAATAGGTCCGGTTATTTTGAAAGTTCCTGCTTGTAGAACAATCTCTCTTGAACCCATTCTAATTGCATTGTTGATTAAACCTTGAAGATCTAGGACTTGCTGGGACCAACAAACACTAATACAGTATAAAAGTACTAGAATTGGTTTAAACATTCTGATTTAATATTTAAATCTAACATCCAATTATTGAAATATAAGCGCAAATTTACAAAATTAAAAGCAAAGCGAGTAAAAAAAAGGCGTACCGAACCAAAATTTTGTGCATTTTGTGTGCATTCATTATAAGGAGTGCATCACAGAAAAATATTTTAATAAAAAGAACTAAAGAATATTTTTTTGACTTAATTTTATACACCTCACAAGTGAGCCAAATTTTTGGTACAGTAAGGTACGGTGGACAGGACCCCTTTTTTTCATATAGCTAAAAGACTTTCAGTCGATTGGCTTAAATCTGACTCCGAACGTGTTTGAAATTGTTCGGATTAAAGCGAATCGATTGTAAACAATCTTTTTTTTAATAAATTGGACATGGTCAAGCATTATGTGATTTTAAATCAAGATGGTTGACACTGTATTTATCAAAATAAAATTCAATACTAAAATATTTTTTAAAAAAATTTTATGGGTTTAAATATTTGATTTTTTTAACCAGATGACACGTTATTAATAAGCAATTTATGTGATTTTTTTGTAAAATAAAATTCATCAGATTGAGTCATAAGTTAAGAAAATGTTTTAGAAGATTTTTATTTTTTTAAGTTTTCTACTTTTTTGTATCTTATTGGATGAGTAAGAAATTTTAGCTAACAAAGATTTTATTTTTTATAAAGAAAATTTAAATTTTGAAAAACATTTTCTTAACTAATGACTCAATCTGACATGCCATGTCACATGAAAAAAGGGAAAAAAGACTTTAAATTTTAAAATTATAAGGATGCAATAAAAGTGAAGCTTAAAAAATAAATTGAAAAAAATATAACGTTTAGAGCGATTAGTCGTCCTCCCATTTTCTCATCCGGGCTTGGAACCGGCCATGGCATGGCTACGACTTTGCTACTGCCATCCACTCCAGTGACTGTGGGACGTTCATCATAAACAGCGTCACTCATCCGAGTCAAAGACTGCGAACTCGACAACTATTTAGACTTAGCTTGGAACCACAAACCAAGCGTATTAACCCGAAGGAGAATACTTAACTTTGTCACTAGGGCTACACCTATTGCTAAATGGGTCTGCTTTAAAAAAAGTTCTTGCACCCGTTTCCAGGCTACTATACGGAGTGATGGTCAAAGCCAGCGGAACCCCAATACGACAAGATTCGAACGCGATCCCTAGACCCACGTACCCGTAATACAACACATTGTGAATTGTGTTTGAATAACAGCAATATTGCCGCCCCTCCAATTTTCACATCCAGGCTTGGGACTGGCCAAGGCATGGTTAACGACAATGTAAATTTAATTTTTTTCGATTTACCTTAAAACAAATTAAACTAATTTAACAAAATTAAAATGACTTTGGCTTTGGCAGCATTTACTTTGTGTCATTCCAAAAACCTTCTCATCAATGATGTTCTTGAAACTGTTTGTTGATGTTGCTGATACTGCACTTTCAGTTAGATCATTTCAACTAGAGGTAACTCGGTCTTTGATAAAATTATATCGATATGATCCTTTTTTATTGATTTAACGTACTAATCGGCTTTTGTGTTGCCTTCTTAGATTGATTGTGGTATGTTTGGCGTAATTGATACCGAAATAAATCTTAATATGGGTCTTTTAATAGGGACACCATGAGCTTACCGCATACTCCAAATGTGGTCTCACTAATGCAGTTTATAAAGGCTTTAATGTCTCATGACCGAGATATCTGAATGAACTTTTTATTTGTCCGAGGACCCTGTTAGCCTTAGCATACGTACACTGTTCAAGTCATTGGTAATCATAACACCAAGATCTTTTTCTTGACTTGATTCATTCAGCACATGTTTCACTCTGGAGTTGACCATTTCGTATGGGAATTTTTTTTTCTTCTGCCTAAGTAAATCACTTTACACTAAGACATATTTAACTCGTTTGACCATAGATTAGCCCATTCCATCAACAAATTAAGATAATCTTGACTTATGGTCTTGATTTGAAATTCCGATAAGCTTCAAAACGTCTGCATAGTCTAGACAAAACCCTGATTAAAATTGAAAAAAGCTATAGATGGATTTCTATTAATAAATAAATGAGGATATTACTCAGTAATAGGAGATTGTGACAACATGAGACGATAAGATAAAAACAACATGCTAATCAACGACCTTTGTAGTAGATGTAGTAGATAACTCCTTGGAACAAATAAAAGTCGAAAATGGACACTTGTTTCCCCCAAATATGTTTGAGTCTTTTATAAATGGTTTTGTAAGACCAAAATACGATGAATACAAAGTAATTTTCATCGATCTAGATCCAAAAATTTTTCTCATATTTTGAACTACTTGGGAATGGCAAACACTGCAACAAAATATGAAGTACATGATAGTGTTGACCTCAAAGAATAGAATAAAGAGGCTCAGTTGTACAATATTCAAGGTTTAGAGAGGCTAACTAGACCTCGAATTCATGAGACAAAAATGGATTCAGTCATCTTAAATGAAAAACAAATCGACGAATTAATCTATTTGTGTGAATTCCCTCAAGAGAGTAGATTCAAGTTGCTGTATATCTTTCAAAATCAGTATAACAACGATAAAGAGAGAGATAATCGGCGTTGTTATTGTCTTACCATTAGTTACAAAGTTAAGTATTCTTCTTTTTAGGAGAGTACGCTTGGTTTGTGGTTCCAAGCTAAGTCTAAATAGTTGTCTACCTTGTTAATATAAACTGTTTTATTTGTGCTTCTAATTGGGCTTTAATTCTTAATTGGACCGGTTTAAGAATTGATCGGTTTTATGTTCTGATAAGAACTGTTGATTTTTGATCCAGAGAACTCTTGAGCAAAAGTCTGAAATTCCACAATTTAAATTGCGCTTTTTTAAATTCTTTTCAATTTTTAGATTTTGGGACAAAACTTCACTTAGCAAAAATGGAGAGTTTAATTAATTTAATTGGACAAGGACACTATCCTGTTGATTAACTTTGAATTTGAAAAGAGTTTAAATAGTTCAAAAGTGACAACTTGTTTTAATTAAATAATGAGACATAATGTAAGTCAACTCTTTGTTCCGCTGTGACATAAGCCAGTCTTTAAAGAAAAAGCATTTTCGTTTTTTAAAAACTTTACGTCACTGATATTCTCAATTACTTGTAAAATAATGCTAAAAAAAGAATTGAATTTCAAGAAATTTTGTGTGACAAATAAAAATCTTCTTTTTTCAAAATTAATTTTAACAAAAAGGGAAGTAAACAATGTCTTTATATAAAAAACTTGAAAATTTGCTTCAATAACTTTAATTTTGAAAGAAAAATGAAGTTGAGCTTACTATTAATGGTCATTTTGATAATCAATTTATGGTTATCAAGCAAAGGTAAAGTTTAACTCTTTATTTAAAAAAAAATCAGAAATGTTTGTCTTTAAAGGTACTTTGTTCAAAAAATCTGTAATTTTTAACAAATCTTGCAGTAATGAAAGTGTAATCAAACGCATCAAGACAACAAATCACATCAAATGTTCAGCCGAATGCGATAAAAATGAAGACTGTTTGTCCGTAACATTTTCAAAAACATCATTTGAGTGTGTCTTGTGCACTGTTTTTGGTCTTATTGAGGACTCGTTTTCAAAAGAACAGATCTTTATTAAGCGAAATGGTAAGAAATCTAATTTTAGAGTTTCTGATGTAGCGCGAGGTTCACCACTTGTCATATCATTACATCGTTCTTATTAGGTAATTTTCGTATTCAGAAAACACGTGTTCGAGCCATCTCAGCTTTCTCTGCTGCGTGGTCTCAACAATCGGCGTTAGGTCAACTTTTGTGTTTATCTCTTCATTTTTAACACAATCAAGAAGGAATTTCTCAAGGCTCATTCTATAGCATTTCATATATAGCTTATGATAAAACTACGAACTTGTTTACTTTTAAACTGGTTTGAAGTGTTTTCGGTGTTGATTTTTTTTGATTTTCGACTTGAAATTAATTAATTTTTTTTAAAGACTTAAACAACAATTCAAAATTTAGTCAAACAGTCGATTCAACAAGGTAAAATTAAAAAAATTTAAATTAATTATTTTATGCCCTTAACATTTAAGAAGAGTTTCGCGTTCCATACCAAAAACTTAGATCTACTTTCTAAAGGTCAAAAAATCTAAGAAAAGGGTTTATTGAACAATTCAAAATTAAATATTTTGATCAAAGGTTTTCAAAAGTTGTTCACAAATATTCATTTTCATTTTAGATTCTTTATGCTAAAACTAGTAATAAACAAAAATACTTCTTCCTCATAATTTAGGATAAGCGTGGTTCGATTGTAATCTTAAAATGATTTTAATTCTTTCATTGATTGATTTATATTCTATTTAGAACACAAACAACTAAAACAAGTACAAGTAGTCTAGTATATAATTTTAATAGAACTCTCGAGTTGAAAATTCTAGTATCAGATGATTATCAAAGAGTGTTTCCATTGTCAAATGGATACCTGGTTAGAGGATCATTAGGGTCAACAATTCAAATATGGGATGTTCAAAATGGAATCATCAAAAGAAATCTTAAAAGTAATCATTCTTTTCCATGGGTTTTTGGTGTTTTGTCAAATGGTGATCTTGTGGCTGGATATTACGAACAAAAAACAATTTTAATATGGGATTTAAACGTGACTCAAGAAGAGCCATTGAAACGAATTATTCAAACAAATGAAATATTTTCATGTTTGACAGTACTACAAAATGATGATTTAGTTATCGGACAAATAGGAAGTAATCTTGATATAGTTATTAGAGATTCACAAAATGGTCAAGTTAAAAGACGATTAGTTGGACATACTAACAGAGTGAATCAAATCCTAATTTTACCAAATGAAAATTTAGTTAGTTGTTCTTGGGATGAAACAGTTAAAATATGGAATACTTCAAACAGTGAACCTCTTAAAAGTATAACTCATTCATCTTATGTTTGGTCAATAGCTATTCTTAAGAATGGGTATTTGGCAAGTGGTTTATCAGATGGTAAAATAGAGATTCGTAATTTAGAAACAGGTGATTTAATTCGGGTTCTAATTGGACATAGTGATGCTATTTGTTATAGTAATTGTTTACATGTATTAGACAATGGTAATTTATTGAGTGGATCATATGATATGACTTTAAAAGTTTGGAATCCTTATAACGGTTCAGTTTTAACGACTTCAAAGTCACATAGAGCTAAGGTTTATCAAATGGAATTTCTTCCAAATGGTGATTTGGTTACTGCTACTCACTCTATGATATGTATTTGGTGATAAATTTTATAATTTATATTAAAGAACAATTCATGATAAGCATTGATTGGTCTAAAAAAGTCTCTAGAAAAGCAAATTTAACTTAACTTTTATTTTTGGATTTCGATTGCAATAAAAAAGAAATGTAAATAAAAATATATATCTGAATAGATATAAATATATTTTTACGAAATCGATTTTGTTAAAACGCTTTAACATTGAATCCCATTATTAGGGGTTGTTTTAGGGCTAAAATTTTTTTTTTTACTTGCTGATCATCTACTGGTAAATTACCAGGCCTCAGTCGCGTGTGCTACGAAGGCCGAGTGATTGGCTCTCGTAACTCTATTAAAATTATATATTATCAAATGCGTCATTTTTTGCAGACCATTTGCAGAAGTCAACTTCAAATTGCCATTTAAGGTAATACTGAAGTAAATGACAAATTCCTCAATTCGTTTTCAGGAAGACATTGAATTATGATTCTTTAATAAATTATATTCCGACTAAAAAAGTCTCCGACACGATCTTAGAAATATTCCTCGTAAAAAAGTTATACAATTCTACTTATCAGTAAGATAAAGTTTTAATTAAAAAATTTTATCTCAGTTTTACAGTTTTAATTTACCTTTAAACCAACCATAATATGCAAAAACATTTTTGCCAAGTTAAAAAAAGCATTGATATAATAACAATCTATTTTTAGCAATAAATTTATTTTAAAATTTAATGCTGAGAATATGTTTATTCATTATTTTAAATCAATTTAAAATTCAATTTATCGCAATTAGCTTTCAAAAAAGCCGAAATAACCTAAATATTTTAATTATTCAAGTGATTAGTAAAAAAAATACCCAAAAAAGTTGGGTTTTTGAGTTTGAGTATGGGTTTAAGTAGACGTACCCAAACCCAACTCAAAACTCAAAATGTCTGCTTGAGATACATGAATTTTTTAATACAAAGATTTTCAAAAATGAGCCCTAATGACAAAGTTAAGTATTCTCCTTCGGGTAAATATGCTTGGTTTGTGGTTCCAAGCTAAGTCTAAATAGTTGTCGAGTTCGCAGTTTTAGACTCGGATGAGTGACGCTGTTTATGATTAACGTCCCACAATCACTGGGGTGGATGGCAGTAGCAAAGTCGTAACCATGCCATGGCCGGTTCCAAGCCCGGATGTGAAAATGGAAGGGCGACAAGTCGTTGTAACTTTTTAAAATTAAAAAAGTATCTTTTACAAGCATTCCATTGATAGATGCTTGAAAAACAGTCGATTCAGAAGGAGGAGAACAGTCAGTACGGTTGTATCCATCACACCCCGATGATCAAATAAAGATGAAACTCAAACTTCCGAAAGTAAAAAGAAAATTTAAAAAATTACAACTACTAGTCGCCCTCCCATTTTCACATCTGGGCTTGGGACCGGCTCACACAGTGACTATGGGACGTTCATCATAAACAGCGTCACTCATCCGAGTCTAAGACTGCGAACTCTCAAGTCAACCCTTAAAAAACAAATAAAAGACGAAAATGGAAACTTGTTTACCCCAAACATGTTTGAGTCTCTTATAAATGTTTTTTTAAGACCAAAATACGACGAGAACAAAGCGATTTTCATTGATCGAAATCCAAAATACTTTTGCCATGTCTTGGACTACTTGAGAATGGCAAATACTGGAACCGAATACGAGATACCCAATGATGTCGACCTCAAACAGTTGAATAAAGATGCCCAGTTTTACAATATCGAAGGTCTAGAGAGGCTAACTAGACCCAAAATCCACGAGAATCTGTTTAAGAGTCTGCCGGTTGTAGCATATAGGATCGAATAATGTAAAAATTATTCACCATGACTTGAAAATTAACCTAAAAATTGGACAATTTGGACGAATTATGGTTGTTTTGAAAAGACGTCTATCCCGCCATTTTTGTTGTTGTTAAAGATCTAGATTGAGACAAAGCAATCATTTAGTTTTTCATTTGGATAAAATAAAAAATTCAAAACTTGATTTGAAAGTAAAAACATGAGCACAAACTTGAACCAGCTTTTGAGTTCTTATCAACAGAGTCTAAAAGTTTTAAACAATGATTTTGAGGTTATTCAAAAAGCTGCTCACTCTTTAATCGATGACGTTAATAACGAAAGAGAAAGCAGTGAGAATATGATTAAAAGATTTAAACGATACGAAGAGATCGAGTCGGACATTATCAAACTTAATATTGGTGGTACTATCTATTTGACTCTCAAATCAACTCTCACAAGTAAAATCAAAGATCGATGGAAAGTTTTTCAAGTCAAACATGTTTGAATCTATCTTGAACGGTTTCATTAAACCAAAATACGAAGAAGCAAAGCGATTTTTATCGATCGAGATCCAAAATATTTTGCACATATTTTGAATTATTTGACAGTGGTAACAACAGACACCGAATATCAACTACCAGACGGTGTTGACCTCAACGAGTTAAACAAAGAAGCCCAGTTCTACAATATTGAAGGTCTAGACAAACTCACTAGAGTTGTTGATCCTAAAATGGATTCAGTTATTCTAAATAAAATACAAGTCAATGAACTAATAGATTTGTGTGAATTCCCTCGAGAGTCCGGATTCAAGTTGTTGTACAGAGCGAACCGGGATGGATTTGAGTCAATTAATTTTCAGGAAAGATGTGACAACATTCCGAATACTCTTAGTTTTATTAAATCAACTGATGATTTCATTTTCGGAGGGTTTACAGAGCAAACATGGGACGGTTCTAGTGGATAAAAAACAGATCCGAATACTTTTCTATTTAGCTTAGTGAACCCGTTCTCAAGAGCAAGAAAATTCGAGACTAGAGATCCAGAATATTCAATTTTTTGTGAAAGAAAGAATGGACCAACATTTGGCGAAGGACATTTTGTATTAAAACAAAATCAAACATCAACATAAACAGTTTTTCTGAATTGGGAATGACATTTTGTTCTTCATCATCAAATGACTACTTTACAGATGATGATTTTTTTAAGACAAAAGAAATTGAAGTTTTTCAAAAAATCTAATTTTTAACTTTTTATGAATAAATAAACTTTTAAAGATCAAGTATCGGCTTACTTGTCTTTAAATCAGAAGATGGGGAAAGGACCTAAGAGAAGGGACAAATAAACAAAATAAATTAAATTATAATAGTTTATTAATAAATGGCCGCTTCTAGCCTTTACAAATTATAAAGAAAATAAAGAAAAAATAATAAGTGAGGTTTCGAAAACTAAATTATAATGAAAAATACACTGTGATTTTATACTTGAAATCTATTCAGTCATAAACTGTTAGCTTTCAAGTATAAACACAGCTAAACTAAATACTCTTTTAGAAAGTAGTTGAAGTCATAACGAGGACTACAACATACCTCCCCCATGAGTTGAAATTTTGACCGAAAAAATTGAGACGGAAATTACAATTTTTGAGAAAGAATTACAAAATTTGATAGAAAAAGTTTCAATTTACAAATTTAATTTAAATGGTCATAAATTGTTTGACCATTCCCCTCCCCCCTAAATTTAATTTTTTACCAAAAAAATGAAAAGGAAAAAGTTTAATTTTTTAAATTTCAATCCCCAGCACTGTGGTATTTGATTTTAACCATCATCACTGTATTTCCTTGAATTGAATTGAGTCTTCTTTGTTTGTTTAGACAATTATCTATTATACTCGTATCATCTAACTTTGAGGCTATTAAATTTGATATTTTATTAGTTCGGTTGTGGTTATTTCTAAAAATCGACTTGAACATTTTTGAAGAATCACTGTGAGCGCTAATTCGCTTGGAATTTGTTCGTATTTCTTCGTTCTCAGTTCGACTAGCGGAACAACGATCAGTCTCACTAATTGTTTGATGTTCGTTATTTTTCACTGTGAGTCTACGATTTGTATCAGAAGTTTTACGATCTTGATTCGTATGCTTCTTGTTTACGATATTATTATTATTATAGAATAATTCGACATTCGAATTTTTCGATTCTCGAAATGGTCTCGTCTTTCGTGTTTTTGGTTCGTTGCACACGTATTTGATTAAGTTGATTTGACTCTCAGTCTTTGGACTTGTTTTAGCGTCACTGTGACAATTTTTCAATTGTTTACGGAATCGACGATTTTCCATTTCTTGATTAAACACTTCCAATACACCAGAAGAGATTTGATTGAAAAAATTTCGAAGGTTATCAAATCTTCTTTTGAGCTCTGGTGTTCGATTGATAATATCTCGCCCTAAAACACATTGATAGCCAGACATATTGTTTGTTACCAATATTTTTGTGTTGTGTAGATTTTGTTGAGGTGATATTAAACAACGTTTTAATTTTAACGTGCCTATCACACCGATTTCACCACTAGCCGAATACAGCTTACCCTCCTGATACTCTTCTAACACTGTTTTAGGGTCATGTCGTTTGATCAGCCGGTATGTCCTCTCATCAATTATCGATAAATCGGCCCCACTGTCACACATGTAACTCACGAGAGTATTATTGAAGATGGCTTGACCTCTTAACGGAACGTTTTGTTTCGAAGCCCTTCTGCTTCTTTGTTTGAACAATAAAATTTGATTCGATTGTTGTTGGTGTTCGGATTGAATGTTTTGAGGAACACTGTGAATTTGGGTGTCCTGATGATTAAACTGATTGTTGAGTGATATGTTTAAGTTTTTATTGTACCCATTATTGGGTTTGTAATTCTGGCTCGTTTGTGTTTGAAATTGAAGTTTCTTCGGTTGAGCAGAATTATCACTCTCACTCGATACAAAACGACCATCACTTTGACTCGATGTTTCAAAGCTCGAATTCTTACACTCGGCATAATCGATCAAATCGTGTAATTTGAATAACTCGTCCTTCTTTATGTTTCTCATTTTTAACATCTTTGAACGAACGGTTTCACGTAATCTCTGATTCAAAAGACCGGCTGCAAATCTTTCTTGCATTACCTTATCAATGTCTTCCGAGTCACTCACATTTGGAAAGATTTTTTTTACCATTCGACTAACTGACTCGCCAAAAGATACGATTGATTCTTTGGGTGATTGTCTACACTGTGTCAACATCTCAAAATTCATCTCCAATTCTTTTTGTTTCACTTTGAAAGCATCGATTAAAATCGATTTGAATTCATCAAATGAAACTTTTTTTTGTATGAGATCGTTTAAATTACGAACTCTTCTAAGAACTTTACTCTCGATATAACTAATAGCAATATCGACCCATTCAGACTTGTCAAAATATCTCAGATAAATTTCTAATTGTATCAACCATGAGTTAAGGTCCATGCCTTCTCTGAACATGTCTGGAACTTTGATTGATTTGTTTACCATGTTGCTTCCACTTGTACCTTGCACGGTCGAATTTTTCCGTGATGAATCAAGTTGCATGGTATTAAAAACGTTAAAGTTGTGGGAGTTGCAGCTCGGCGTGGAGTGCCTCCCCTTTTTGAAAAATTTGAACACTAATATCAGCACTGTGATAATACCAATCAAACAGGCTGTTTCTGATGGTATGCTAACAACAACGGCATAACCATAAAAGAAAGTGTATACGATTGAACGTTGAATAATTGAAACAACACGTTCTGTGAAAGTTTGTTGATTGAGGCCAAGTATCGCCAAAACGCTCGATGGGACTATCGACGTAAAAAACATCATTGCCAACACCGTGATTCGATCGATTGGACCATTTACCATTTTTGAAAGAAAAAGGAAAAAGAACTTTACAAAAATAGATAAGGAAAGATATGATTAAATAGGATATATCGATAAGATAATCCTTTAATGTAATTAATTTTTTCACGTGTTTAAACTTTAATGTAAATTAAAGTGTATCTTAAAGCACGTGATTTTATGGTGAAGAAAAAATTAGAAATTTTTAGCACCTAGGGACGCCACTTTTAAAGATCAAGTATCGGCTTTACTTGTCTTTAAATCAAGATGGGGTAAAGACCTAAGGGAAGGGACAATAAACAAAGAATAATATTTAAATTATATAACTTTATTAATCACTGTGGCCGCTTCTAGCCTTTACAAATTATAAAGAGAAAAGAGAAAACAAATAAAGAAAAATAATAAATGAGATCTCGAAGACTAAATTATAATGAAAAATACACTGTGATTTTATACTTGAAATCTATTCAGTCATAAACTGTTAGCTTTCAAGTATAAACACAGCTAAACTAAATACTCTTTTAGAAAGTAGTTGAAGTCATAACGAGGACTACAACAAAACAATAAAATTTCATTTTTTAAAGTTAATCTTTTCATAATACTTATAAACTTAAAAATAGCCTAGCTTACAAAGTTAAGTATTCTCCTTCTTAGGAGAGTACGCTTGGTTTGTGGTTCCAAGCTAAGTCTAAATAGTTGTCGAGTTCGCAGTCTTTGACTCGGATGAGTGACGCTGTTTATGATGAACGTCCCACAGTAACTAGAGTCGTAACCATACCCTTTGGCCGGTCCCAAGTCCGGATGAGAAAATGGGAGGGAGGCTCGTCAATTTGATTTCGAGCCTTGAAAATATGATAATAATAAAGGTTTAATAAGGTACAAAAAGGTTGGTGTTTCTATTATGAGACAAATAGAATGACTTTTCTTAGGGTGAACAAAAAACTGCTAAAGTAGTACATTTTTTTTGTAATTTAATTTTTTTGTATTTTACAAGAAGAAATCAATCACTGCAATTTAAATGAGATGAAAACTTTCAAACGTCACGGCTTTACAACGTCGTTCACGTGACCACGCAAAAGAAATGCATTCAGTTAAATGCTCGCCTACTTATATACTTAATAAGCATTCTATTAACTCGACCAGACGGGACTAGGTAATTATGTGAACATAGGTTCACAACTTTCGTGACCCAAATATTTTCTCGTATTATGTGACCCGGGCTGTTCACAACTTCTGTGACCTGAAATTATGTGATCAAAAAATAAAGATTAAAAAAATTTATCTTTACAAGTCAAATTATGTGGTCAAAAATGAAAAAATGTGACCAAGGAAAAAATTTTGTGACCCGAGACTAATTTATTAACCAAAAAAAAAAGATTAATAAAAAAAAATTAAATGAATATTTTAATAAGTCATTTAATTATCCTAATGTTTTTTTGTTTGATGAGCCTTAAGTCCACGTTGCCCTTCAAAATAACCGTCAAATTAATCCCACTTCACTGAGTTTCTCTTCTTACTCACAGCTTTGCTAACTGCTTCTTCAACTTCGCTTGAGTAATTAACAAATTCTCTTGACTTACGCTCAATAGTAATCAAGTTTTGTTTTAACACTCTGTCCTTCATTTCTACCAGAAAGAGCTTCTCTTTCTTCATTCAGTGATCTTGTAATTTTTAGCACATTTTACTTTACATAATCATGTGATCAAAAGAAATACTTTGTGAACAGCCCGGGTCACATAATACGAGAAAAGATTTGGGTCACGAAAGTTGTGAACGGTCGGTCACATAATTACCTAGACCCGACCAGACTTGATACAAACATAATTTTATTGTAAGCCTGAACTTTTTGAGAAAAAATTTTTCAGACGAATTTCAAAATTTATGCTCGACGTTACCTACGTTCAGTTTTGTTGTTATGGTGTAGTGGTATAATCTTGCTCAATGTACTCGAAATTGGATAGCATTATGCTTGGCTAACTTTCCATTAGTCATCATCATTGATTCGACTTTTTAAGCACGGCTGCTTTGTCTCTCCAACTGTTCTTGAATCTGGCAAACTTAATACTAGCCTAGACTCGAGATTAATATATAGAGAACCCTTTGTTTGGTATGTTCGCCTCCTGACATTCGACGGTCGTTTCGAACAAAGCTGGGTTGTTCATTTGAGTTTCAGATTAGGAAACTCCTAGCATTATTCTATTAATGTTTCTGGCGAAAACATCGAGTTTAATTTTTTTCGGGGTTAAATTCTAAAATTAAGATCGGGTCTAATTCAACGGGTATAAATTCATGGGGATAACCTGTCTATAACCCTAAGGCTAAAGCCATTCGTTTACGCGACCGATCAAAACTCGATACTGGTCTTAAAACTGAGATGAATCGTTTCTCAAAAAGAGTTTTATACATCCCGGTTGGATGCTCGAAATGCCGTTTGAACGAATTCGATTCCGACATTGACTTAAACTCGAGCCTCCATTGAGTAGACTTTTGAGTTTTGCAATTTCATGTATAATCATGTAAAATCACCACAAACTGGGAATTCGAGTTGGGCGGAGAAAAAAAATTGTGTGACCGAAACATAGCCTGTTTTTTTCATACGTTTTATCTTACTATTTAAATTTCACAAGTGTGAAAACTAAAAAATTAACTAAAATAAAATATCAAACGAAAAAGTTTTCCCACGGTCGTAAAAATTCTCCCACGTTAATCAATTATCTTTTTTTTATTCTTTTGACAGTAATTTCTTGATTTTTATAGAACGTTTGTTTTATTTACCGAAATCAATTAATTAATTATCTTTTTATTTCTTTATTATCAGTAATTCACCTGATTTTTATCTATCTACTATTGTGTGATAAAAAAGAAAAAAAATTCCAACGATCTCTAAATGTGTGACTTTTCGGTGTTCGTAGAGTCCCAAAAACTTAGTTTCTAATACGTAAAATATTTGCTATTTTCCGGTGAATTCCTTCCTTAAATTATTACTTTAAGAAGTCACAGGAGCAGGAAAATGTAAGAATAACATTTTTCTTGAGGCAGTATAACCAAGTTTCCTGGATTTTAGAGCCGCGTTAAAAAACGAATATTTAGGGTATATAAAAAATATTAAATATAAACTTATTCTAGGGGTAATTGTAAACTGACACAAAAGAATTAACTGTTGTAGTCCTCATTATGACTACATCTACTTTCCAAAAGAGTGTTAAGTTTTGCTGTGTTGTACTTGAAAGCTTTACAGTTAATGACTGGATAGATTTCAAGTATAAAATCACAGTGTAAATTTATTATAATTTAGTCTTCGAGATCTCATTTATTATTTTTCTTTATTTGTTTTCTCTTTTCTCTTTATAATTTGTAAAGGCTAGAAGCGGCCACAGTGATTAATAAAGTTATATAATTTAAATATTATTCTTTGTTTATTGTCCCTTCCCTTAGGTCTTTACCCCATCTTGATTTAAAGACAAGTAAAGCCGATACTTGATCTTTAAAAGTGGCGTCCCTAGGTGTAAAATTTTTCTAAAATTTTCTTTTAACCCCCACAAAATCACGTGCTTTAAGTCACACTTTAATTTACATTAAAGTTTAAACACGTGAAAAAATTATTTACATTACAGGATTATCTTATCGATATATCCTATTTAATCATATCTTTCCTTATCTATTTTTGTAAAGTTCTTTTTCCTTTTTCTTTCAAAAATGGTAAATGGTCCAATCGATCGAATCACGGTGTTGGCAATGATGTTTTTTACGTCGATAGTCCCATCGAGCGTTTTGGCGATACTTGGCCTCAATCAACAAACTTTCACAGAACGTGTTGTTTCAATTATACACCGTTCAGTCATGTATACTTTCTATTATGGTTATGCAGTTGTCGTTAGCATACCAAGAGAAACAGCCTGTTTGATTGGTATTATCACAGTGCTGATATTAGTGTTCAAATTTTTCAAAAAGGGGAGGCACTCCACGTCGAGCTCCAACTCCCACAACTTTAACGTTTATAATACCATGCAACTTGATTCATCACGGAACAATTCGACCGTGCAAGGTACAAGTGGAAGCAACATGGTAAATAAATCAATCAAGGTTCCAGACATGTTCAGAGAAGGCATGGACCTTAACTCATGGTTGATACAATTAGAAATTTATCTGAGATATTTTGACAAGTCCGAATGGGTCGATATTGCTATTAGTTATATCGAGAGCAAAGTTCTTAGAAGAGTTCGTAATTTAAACGATCTCATACAAAAAAAAGTTCCATTTGATGAATTCAAATCGATTTTAATCGAGGCTTTCACAGTGAAACAAAAAGAATTGGAGAAGAATTTTGAGATGTTGACACAGTATAGACAATCGCCTAAAGAATCAATTGTATCTTTTGGAGAGTCAGTTAGTCGAATGGTCAAAAAACTCTTTCCAAATGTTAGTGACTCGGAAGACATTGATAAGGTTATGCAAGAGAGATTTGCAGCAGGTCTTTTGAATCAAAGATTACGTGAAACCGTTCGTTCAAAAATGTTAAAAATGAGAAACACAAAGAAGGACGAGTTATTCAAATTACACGATTTGATCGATTATGCCGAGTGTAAGAATTCGAGCTATGAAACATCGAGTCAAAGTGATGGTCGTTTTGTATCGAGTGAGAGTGATAATTCTGCTCAACCGAAGAAACTTCAATTTCAAACACAAACGAACCAGAATTACAAACCCAATAATGGGTACAATAAAAACTTAAACATATCACTCAACAATGAGTTTAATCATCAGGACACCCAAATTCACAGTGTTCCTCAAAACATTCAATCCGAACACCCACAACAATCGAATCAAGTTTTATTGTTTAAACAAAGAAGCAGAAGGGCTTCGAAACAAAACGTTCCGTTAAGAGGTCAAGCCATCTTCAATAATACTCTCGTGAGTTACATGTGTGACAGTGGGGCAGATTTATCAATAATTGATGAGAGGACATACCGGCTGATCAAACGACATGACCCTAACTGGAGATTGAAATAAATAAATTTAATAATTTTTCATTTTTTTTGTAAAAAACTAAAATTAGGGGGGAGGGGAATGGTCAAACAATTTACGACCATTTATATTAAACTATTTAATTGTAACTCTTCTCTGTTAATTATTGTAATATCTTTTTCTTTTTTACCGTTAAATTTTCAAACTCAGGGGGGAGGTATGTTGTAGTCCTCATTATGACTACATCTACTTTCCAAAAGAGTGTTAAGTTTTGCTGTGTTGTACTTGAAAGCTTTACAGTTAATGACTGGATAGATTTCAAGTATAAAATCACAGTGTAAATTTATTATAATTTAGTCTTCGAGATCTCATTTATTATTTTTCTTTATTTGTTTTCTCTTTTCTCTTTATAATTTGTAAAGGCTAGAAGCGGCCACAGTGATTAATAAAGTTATATAATTTAAATATTATTCTTTGTTTATTGTCCCTTCCCTTAGGTCTTTACCCCATCTTGATTTAAAGACAAGTAAAGCCGATACTTGATCTTTAAAATAACTAAAGATTTCAAATATTCTTAAATATTTACTACTAGGTTTGTTCTTATGTTAATCAATCATTTGACCGAAAATCTTCTTCTGAAACGTTCTTGATACCAAAAAATAACTTATCGAAATTCGTTTGATTTAAAAAAAGTCATTATTTTTTATTTTATTTTTATATTTTTGCTCAAGGAGCATTATCTCAACCAGTTTTAGTAAATAAACAAAATTTTGAAAACAGTGTTTTCGAATTAGAAAAAGATCTTTAATTTGGAAACAAGGAAAAAAAATTTTAGTTGGAAATGCATCAAACGTTAACAGGAGTTAGTGCGTTTTATTAAGTAAGTTTTTGAATAAACTACGATGACCGAAAACTTCAAACATTAGATGGAATGAAAGTTCGACCTCTTCTCCATTGGACTCACACCACATAGACATACACTCACTGATTTATAAGATGATCATGAATGGTACTGACTTAAATGTGGCTATGTTAAGTTTAGTATCAAAATATCAAATATCAAAAATATTAGACAATCAAAATACATTGCTGATATTTTTGATACTGATATTTTGATACTAAACTTAACATAGCCTTAAATGTAAGGGTTTCGAGAGGGATAATGTAGGACGTGTAGCAATTGGCTCTTATGAGTTATAGTTCCAGACATGGTAAGAAACTGAAATGAAATGTTGCCGTCGAATTTAGGAAAAAGAAAACGAATTCTTAAGATTGGAAAGGACGTGGTAAATATCTTTGGGAAAAGTCTATTTAGTGAAAATATTAAAATGTCACAGATTTATGTCACAGGCAGATTTTTTCCCTCAAGCAAGTGTTTTAGACTCTGCGGAATGTCTATTGTGAGTTTTTTTTCCTAAAAAAATTCACCTGCAGTGATTTAAAAAAATAGAAAATACTTGCTAGATTTAAATTTTATCATTTAGTTTTCTTATAAGCATGAGATAATAGAATAAGATTTGACATTTAGTTTATCATTAGATAACTTCTCATAAAATAACATGCTCAAAATTATTCACGAAAAAAAATGCAAAAAAAATTGACACTCTCAATTTAGTACACGTACATATCATAGATATTTCTTTAATAGTCAGTTTCAAAAATTCCATCGAAAGGTTACCGATGTCCAATTATAAATGCCCAAAAGTGACAAAATTTTTTTTTTCGACCTAAAAAAACTCACCCTACTAGGTAAAAAGGAAAAAAAAACTTCAGATTAAATTAAAAATAGCTTAAAAATTTACTAAACAACATTCTAACTGATCCCAATAAAATTTATGAAAATTTGTAGTTAATGCTCCAAATATTGCCGAGATTACGAGATTAAGTACAGTTACAAATTTATTATTTTTTCCTATTCGATGTTTTTTAGTGTGCACTCTATGGATAAAAAAAGAATTATGAATTTACCCCGATAATTGGTCGAATGAATTCTCATCCTCAGTTTTAATCTTCAACAGCTTTCGTCAGTTAGAGGTTTAGGAGACACTTGAAAGAGACTAGAATGGAAAAAAATTAGAGTTGCGTCGAAAAAGCATTAAGTTCATAAAACTCGAATCAGCAAGACATATGCTATGTTATTTTATTTGAATTTATTTTTTTATTCGTTTACCATTATCGGGATATTCTAGTTTTATTTAAAAGCAAAAGAAAAGTTAAAAAATTAGTGATAACTTTTCTGTTGCAACCAAAATAAATAGGGAGTTGTTTTTCAATCTTTTCAAGCTTATACCATGACTTCCGATTATTATTTATAGAATGTCATTAAAGTTTAAAAAAAAAATTTTTATTAAGTAAAATACAGTAACGAAGCAAAGGAAAAATGCCAAAACTTAAGTCAAAATTTATTTTTGATCATTTCGTCTATTAAAATTAGGTCTTTTAAAATGTATAAACATTTTTTTAACAAACATGTCTAAGGGGTTTAATATCAATTCAGGCGATATTAATTCTGGTGACATTGATTCTAGCGAAATTAGGTCTTTTAAAATGTACAAAAACTAAAGGACATAGTGGACATTTTTTTACAGCAATGCCTAAGAGGTTTAATATCACTTCAGGTGATATTGATTCTGGCGCCATTCATACGTTTCTAAGTATCGTTATATCATGTCACATGATGTACTATTTCGCATCAATCCGTAATATTACGTCTTTTGACTCTCTGATTCAAAAAAATGTGTTTTGTTTCGGTTTAAATTTTTATATAAGATATTTTTTCTTACTTTCTGTAATGAATGTTAAATCTACATCTCTGCGTTTCAATAGTTTAACTTTCGCTTAGATTCTTTTAGCCCGATCTACATCGCAGCTAAAATATAAATATAAATTAAATTTAAAAAAAAATAATTTCGATATCTGACTAATGATAAATATTTTTACAATAGTTTTTATAAAAATGATGCAATTCGGACTTTTATCTTTTCTTCTTTATGTTCAACTTAATTCTGTATCCGGAAATGCGAAGTATCGTATCAAAAAACATTTGGATCAAATGGATCAAAATTTAAAAATATTTTTAAGGAGTGAACAAGTTGAATAAATCGTTGCAGAGGTGTTTTACAGTGATAAGCATCAAAAAAAGTACTCTTAGAATGAGCTCTGCAAAACTCTGCAAAAAAATTGCGTATTTAACAATATTCAAATACATGGAAATGGATAGAAAATAACTAAGCAATTTTGCAGAGTTTTGCAGAGCTCATTCTAAGAGTACTTTTTTTGATGCTTATCACTGTAAAACACCTCTGCAACGATTTATTCAATTTGTTCACTCCTTAAAAATATTTTTAAATTTTGATCCAAATGTTTTTTGATACGAATTTTCACATAGCCCTGTATCCTTGAAGAAATAAATTGTATTAAAAATAAATTTAATTCGATTCTACTTGAAGTTTAAACGAGGCAATTCTGTTCCGCTTAGACTTTCTCATTGTTTTGATTTAGATTTCTTTAATTAACTGATTCTTACCTGATTGGTAAATTGCACAATTTTAGCGACAGAATAGATTTTAGAAAGTAAAAGTTAAATTAAAATAAAAAATCATTGTTATTGTTTTTCTTTGGCTTTGTTAGAAAGTTGTATGTGTGTCTTGATACCAGCTTTGAATGTTTAGTTGAAAGTTAACTTTTTTTGTTTGTTTGGAATGAAAGTTATTAAAAAAGTTTGCTCAGACATAATAAATTACTTGACTTTTAAAACTTATTTCTTGAATGTCTTAAGGTTTTAAAAAAAATAACCTGTTAATGATTTATTAGACTCTTGTTGTACAAGTCTTAAAAGAATTCTGATTGCCTGAACTTAAAACTAAAAGATGTTGTTATGAAATGAGTGATGAATGCCAACGATAGAAATTATAAGGATGCATGAAAAAAAATGAAGCGTAAAAAATCAATTGAAAAGCAATTAGTCGTCCTCCCATTTTCTCATCCGGACTTGGAACCGGCCATGGCATGGTTACGACTATGCCACTGACCATCCACATCATAAACAACGCCACTCATCCGAGCCGGAACCACAAAACAAGCGTATTAGCCCGAAGGAGAATACTTAACTTTGTTACCAGAGCTACACCTATTGCTTAATGGGTCTGCTGTAAAACAAGTTCTTGCGCCCGTTCCCAGGGGGCTTAGCCCCCTATCAAAAAAATTAGGGGGACTCAGCCCCCCTATTGGTCATATTTTGCAGAGATTGCTAATATTTTTCGCTTTTACATACAAAATTTTTTTAAATCTATTAGGATTTTAAACAAGACCCCCTTTTTAAGTAAATTCTATCTATTTGAGTAACATAAAACTGTTATCTTCGTCAAAATTCATCTACTAATATTAAAGCATCTTCTAATTTTACAAATTCTGAGTCGTTAACTTTATGTGACTAATTACCGTAAACGCTCGCAAAATATCCCTCGGGGTGAAAGAAGAAAGACTATTTTTAAACATTTGACTTCCAATTTTTGATCATTTTTGTCCCATGGAGAAAACCATATTTAACTTTGATGTTTAGGAAGGTCCAAATCAATTTTTACCACTGTGGGATTAAGGGAATACTAATGGCACTAATGAATTCAAGTTTTTTTTCTAAATTTAAATTTAGGAGAACTAAAAAAATTGAGATCTGATGCTTAAACTTTCATTTAAATCAGTTTTTACTGTAAAGAATGACCTAAATTCAGATGACGCGTAAATGTCCCTGGTCTTAGACTAATTCTAACTTGAGCTAAAAAGAGTCAAAAAATTGGGGTCAAAAACATATTAGACCCAGGTATCAAAACGGTTTTCCACTTCTAGCCAGGGTTAATTTGCGAGCGTTAACGGTAATATAGCCCGCATAGCCGAGTGGTTTGCGAGCTAGTCTTGCAAGCAGAGGGTCGGGGTTTCGATCTCTGCAAGGGGAGAAAAAATTTCGACTTTTTCTGTTTTATGGGGCGAGGATGTTAAACCATTCATTTCTACAAAAATGGTACGACTTTTGTCGGAAAGCAACTGTAAGTCGGCTTTAGGATGGATAAATTCGTCTGCGTAGGTTTAATCAACCACGTGCTGATAAGCAGGCCATGAAATGATTATCGAAAAGGAGGTCAGCGCCTCGTTTGCATACTCCAATGCATTTCGAATGCTTTAGCTTTAGCTTTGCTTTTAACGGTAAAAAGAATAGACAATTGTTAATAAATTTAGACAGAAATTAGCAAATTTATCTTTTTTTATATACAAATTTATATACAAGTTTTGCAAAGGTGGTAACATTATCTCATTGTTTTTTAATGTTATTTTTTGTATCAATTAAAACATAATTTTATGTCAAAATAAAAAAAGATAAATATAAAATGAATTTTTGTAATTTTTTTTTTCTACTTGAGCCCCCCTTTTAGAAAAAGTCTGGCTACGCCCTTGCCAAAAGTCTTAGAGGTTAGCTTTAGTAACATCAATAAAATGATAAAAAAATTGTTTTTTATTATTTTTATTTAATCTAGCAATGAATGCTTGCTTTAATAGTTAAATTATTGTCCGATATTTTAAATAAATCTTGGCTTAAATTCTTGATTGGATTTCCCAGTATTGACAATACCTCTAAATTTCTAACATTCTTAAACATTTTCGGTGAAATCTCTTCAATTAAATTTCCTTCCATCTCTAAAGTTTTAAGACATTTTAAACCATTAAACGCTTCATCATGAATCATTTTTATTTTATTTCCATTCAAGTTAACATCCACAATATTCAAATCTTAGAAAACTTTAGTCAATATTTGTAACAAAAAACTAAATAATTACCTTTAAATGCATTTGTTCGAATTATTTGAATTTCGTTTCCATAAAAGTTAACTTTAACAAGTCCTTCTAAACCTTTAAAATAATCCTCTTCAATTTGTTTAAAACAATTAAACGACAAGTCAAGTAATTTAAGATTTTTTAAATTCATTTGATAAAAGTCTTCAATCTGATTGAAATTTAGACTTAAATTTTCAAGTTGTTCTACACAATCAAATATCCCATTGGGTAAATTCAGAATTCGATTACATCCGAGATACAAACTTTTAAGGCGATTCAAACCATTAAAAGCATTTGGTTCAATTTTTCGAATTCGATTTGAACTTAAATTAAGCTTTTCAAGATTACTTAGACCTATTTGAAAATCAAAAATTTAGAGTCTAATCAAATCTTAAAATTACCTGTGTCATACTTTCAAATGTATTATCCTGTAAAATTGAAATATGAGTAAAATTAATTTCAAGTTTTGTTAAATTTTTGAGATCATTTAGAAATGGATCTTTTGGTATAAAAGTCATATCTCGGTCTAAAATTTTCAAATCATCAAGTTTATTCAAAGTATGTTTATTGAATTTTATAAAATCTGATTTTTTCGATTCATTTTGAATAATTGTTTTCAATAAATCTAACAAGAACAAATCGTTTGAATCAAATTTTTTTAAATCAAAAACTTGACCTATGTTTATCTCTATACTTAAAAAAAAAAAATTAAATCCTCTCTCTTTTTTGTTATATGGTATACCCACTTGAGGATGTGTCTTAATGAAAAATCAATTTTAAAACTCGTTTGAATTAGCTTTCCAAAATGATAAATTCCATTTTCATCATAATAAGGATTATAATCGATATAAAATAAGTTATCAGAAAGATACTCACTATTTTTAACAGTATTGATTAAAAATTGACGTCGATTGTTTAAATCTTGATGTTGTGTGTAATCATTAGCTAATGCTATTTCAACCAAAATATCGATTTTGTTAACAAGTTCATTTTTATAATCATCAATTTCGAGTTTAAGACTTTTCATTTTTAAAATTTTTTAGAATAGGAATGTTTATCAAGGTAAATTTTTAGTTTTAAAAGTAGCATTTTTTTATTCTTTCAAAACAGACTTCTAGAATTATTTTACTACGATTGTTAATTACAGAGTTTTATTTTAACTTCAAATAAAAAATGATTCATTTTCTAATAAATAAAACCCTGTGTAAAAGTAATTTAAAAAAAGAGCAATTATTCCAAAGGTGAGTAATAATATTTAATTAATAAAAAATGTTCATGCTTTTTTTTGCTGCTAGGAATAACAAGCTGATTAAACATCTATTTTCAATGGATTATAACATGATCAATCTTATAATTCATTGACGACTATTTAGACGTAAAAGTAAGTCATTTTTATTTTGTTAAATTAGTTTGATTTGTTTTAAGTTAAATCCAAAAAAATTAAATATACATTGTCGTTGACCATGCCTTGGCCAGTCAATGCTACTGTCATTCTAACATCGTTCTAAATGTGCTGTATTACGGGTACGTGTATCTACGGAACGCTTCCGTGTCTTGTAGTATTGGAGTGCCGCTAGCTTCGACCATCACTCCGTATAGTAGCCTGGGAACGGGCGCAAAAACTTGTTTTACAGCAGACCCGTTTAGCAATAGGTGTACCCCTAGTGACAAAGTTAAGTATTCTTCTTCTTAGGAGAGTACGCTTGGTTTGTGGTTCCAAGCTAGTCTAAATAGTTGTCGAGTTCGCAGTCTTAGACTCGGATGAGTGGCGCTGTTTATGATGAACGTCCCACAGTCACTGGGGTAGATGGCAGTGGCATAGTCGTAACCATGCCATGGCCGGTTCCAAGCCCGGATGAGAAAATGGGAGGACGACTAGTCGTTTTTTGATAACATGAAAATTGAACAAGAGGGAGTTTAAGGGTTAACACACATTCCATCTCTTAAAAAACTACAAGCAGACGCACTGTAATCAGTTGGAGTTGGAATAATAACTGCTGTTGTTTGGATTGTCTTACATGATACTGGACAAGCTTCTTTGACAAGTATTCCATTGATAGACGCTTGAAACACAGAAAGATGAGAACAGTCAGTACGATCGTATCCACCACATGCCGATGAGCATGTACAGATGAAACTCAAACTTCCGAGCGTTTGAAATGTCTCACTATTTTTACAAGGGTTTGGACCACTCGTAACAATTTCACATGAAAGGATCTTGAACAGGACCTTATGATTTAAAGGTTTTTCTTTTACAAGTCTGGCAACAAGTATCGCCAAAAAATAGAATCTGCATTTAGTCCACTAGTTAACCAACCACTTTTGTTAGCCAACCCAAAATAATATGCATATCCTACTTCAAACACTACTTCTGTACGTTGTGATGGTCAAAGCCAGCGCCACTCCAATACGACAAGATTCGGACGCAATTTTGATATACCAAAAGATTCTTTTTTAGATCGTCTTAAAAATTCAACAAAACTTCAAAAAGAGTGAAAGCTTTGATCGTACGAATTATTGACCCGTCTCAATAATTTCGGTTGTTATTTAGTAAATATTAGCATGGCTTTATTCCAAACAAATCATGCACGACGAATCTACTGAAGAGCAATGATATCGATATTGTAAACACAGACTTTATTTTTTATGAATAAAAACAAACATTAAAATATCAATTTACTAAAGTTAATCTTTTCATAATACCTATAAACTTAAAAATAGACTAGTTTACAAAGTTAAGTATTCTTCTTTTTAGGAGAGTACGCTTGGTTTGTGGTTCCAAGCTAAGTCTAAATAGTTGTCGAGTTCGCAGTTTTAGACTCGGATGAGTGACGCTGTTTATGATGAACGTCCCACAGTAACTAGAGTCGTAACCATACCCTTTGGCCGGTCCCAAGTCCGGATGAGAAAATGGGAGGGCGACCCGGTGATTCATTAAAAGACTTAAAAGAGAACAGGTCCATGCCCCTATAAATTTTATTGACTCCCCCCTCCCTCCGGCTTTTTGTTCAAGATTAATTTCAAATTTAATTCACGTCTCATCAAAGCCAAATCAACAAACGTTGCTCAATACAAAAAAAAGAAAATTTTTTTTTTTCGAAAATAATTTATTCACATGAAACAAATTTGTTTAATTAATGCCTGTAGGAGGTTTAACAACAACAACAATAAAAAAAATATTTTTAGAATTTCTTCCCAGTCAAAACGTGATCAAATTATAATTTTTTCAAACCCTCTTTTTTTTTTGTTTTTAACAAATTATGTAAGAAAAAAAATTTATTTTTGGGTGTGCTCTCTTCTTTTCCTTAAGAAATAAAAACTTTACAATGCGTAAAATTTCAAATGCTTTTCTCAAGTCTACTCGCTTAAAGACTTGTAAAAAATCCAGGTTATTTTAATAATAAATTCTAAAATTTTAATTTTAAGATCTTTAGATTAGACTCAACCAAAAAAAAAAATCATTTATTTCGATGTATGTAAATAGGATTTTATAATGAATAACGATGCTCATGAAGATTTAATTTTGCCTCTTATCCACGGCGAGTTGAGTTCATCCTATGTCGACAAAGATAAATTAATAATCGTTCGAGAGGATTCAAATCCAATCGGTATGGAAAACTTTCGAGTCCCTAAATCCCCATCAAAGACTGAAATCCGACGACGTGTGACCCAACGATGGCAAAAAGCAGCCAAAAAATTAAAATATATGAAAGACCCTTGGTACGAATTTCATATCCAAGACTACCCGATTGAAAGAGTCTACCGTCATAGGTATAACCCGGTTACTAAGACATGGAAAAAAGACGAGTGTGTTGTTCGTATGGAACCGAAACAATTCGCAAACGGAGCCATGAGAGCTTGTTTCAGACTGTAACCCAAAAAAATCTTAAATCTAACACTTTAACTAACCCTCTTTGTTTTTAGAAAGAAACTGTCAAATTTTTCACATCACAAGTCTTGGGACCATGCTCAAAATTACGTTGCTAAATGTTACAAAGACTCAAGTATTGAACGTGAACGTTACTTTGACGATGTTCGTTTACAAATGGACGCTAAATTTTGGGCTGAAGTTTACAATCGTCATGATCCACCGAAAAAAATTGACATTATGCAAATGTGTATATTAGAATTTATCGATAGATCCGACTCCCCACTGTATCACTTAGAACATTACATTGAAGGAAAATACATCAAGTACAACTCGAACGCAGGGTTTGTCGAAGACTCGAAAATTCGTAACACACCCAACGCGTTTAGTCATTTCACATTCGAGTTCTCAAACCATGAACTAATCGTTGTTGATATACAAGGAGTTGGTGATTTGTATACAGACCCTCAAATTCATACAGTCAAAGGCGATGATTATGGTGACGGTAATTTAGGCATCAAAGGGTTCGCTTTGTTCTTTTACAGTCATGTTTGTAACGATATATGTCACAGTCTTAACTTGACAAAATTCGATTTGGCACCGAGTGAGTTAAAAGACCAACAAGGTTTTATAAACAAAGTCAAGGAGATGACTGGAGCGACCATGGTTAAGAGTAAAAAGAACCATTTGAATCCAAACATGTCAGCTCGGAATCGATATCTTCTCAATCGAATAAGTTGTTCGGATGAGAATGAAATATTCGAGATTGAAGAGTCTGAAGGCTACTCATCAGCGTCTCCATGCTTCTCACCAGGTATTCAAATAGTCCCTCAATTATTTCCACGTTCCAATTTAATGGGTATGAATTATTTATCAAAAAGTTTTTCATCAAACCAATCGAATAACACAAGTTTTGTCGAGTCACCGTTCGATAATGAAGATGCGATGAAGTTTTTTACATCAAAAGAATTCAATCGACCACGTGCTTCAGGTGTAGTCGAGGAGAGGCATGCTCTGTTAAATGCAGACACTGAGTTAAGACATAAAATGATTCGCCTGGAATCGTTCGAATCAATTTTAGGTAAAACTCATTTAGAAGTTTGTAAGTATCATGAAGTGGGTCGATTTTTACACAATGAAATTGATGGGTTTGATGAAAATGCGGCTTTTTATCATTTACATTTGGCTGCTAATCTTGGTGTTACAGAGGCTTTGGTAAATTGTGCCAAGATATTTATGCAGTTGCCTCATGATGTTTTGCCTGATTTTAAACTGGAGGAAAGTGATGTGAATTACGAGACTGGATTTGAAATGTTAATGGAAGCGGCTGAGAAAGGCGAGAAGTATTCGTTGTGTTTTGTGGCCAAAGCGTTCGACACAGGAATCGGTTTGTGTAAATCAAAAGACTTGGATTGGGTCAAAGCGATGGAGTATTATAGAAAAATAATCGGTACGAGTTCAGAAGAGAAGGGTTTTGATGACGGATTTTATGATATAAGCACAGAAAGTGAACCAGTGTATGCAATTTTAGCTAGAATAGGTCATATGTATTTAGAAGGTGGACATGGTGTGGAAAAAAATGCAAGTGAAGCTGGGGAATTGTTTAATGAAGCAGCTGAATTGGCTATGCAACATGGCAAAGGTCGAATGGCAAATAAGTATTATGATTTGGCTGAACAAGCAAATTCTATCTTGTGAAAATTAGTCAATACATGTTAATTTATAAAATTTATTTTTTTTTAGACTTTTTTTTGAAATTTGAATCTCTTTGAGCACTTTTTTTAAAATTATGCAACATGAATAAAAGACGTTTAAAATATTTTTCTATTTGTTTTTAAAGACTTGTCTTAAACGATTACAGTTCATTTTTTGAATTTTATTTTCAATGAAAAAAACTAAACGGCTTTCATTTAAACTTTTTTTTTTGTATTCATACATCAAGTTTTTTTCGGTCTTCGTAATTTTTTCCCTTTTTAATTTTTCCCTCTTAAACTTTTTCCCTCTTAATATTTTTCCCTCTTAATATTTTCCCTTTTTTTTTTTTTCCCTGTTAAACTTTTTCCCTTTCGTAACATTTTCCCTCTGAACATTTTTCCCTTTTATTAGGAGGTGTTAAATTAAAGTAAAAAAATAAAGCCAATTAGAAGTGAATTTTATTTTAAATTATTAGAAAAAATTAGCCAATTAGAAATCAAATTAATAGTTAAGTAATACAAAAATGTAAAAAAAATAGAAAAATTACCACTTAACGGTAAATGGAACAAGTTCTTTTTTTTTTTCAGACAAAATTTCACCATAAAAGTTAAACAAACTACCAAAATTAATAAAACTATTATAAGTTACGCGCATTAGTTTTTGATCAAATCTAATATTAAACGGATCCGTATCATTTGCCAACATTTGAGCGTAAGCTATCGCGAACAATCCACAATCATTTGTACCAATTTGTTGCTCCACTTTGACCATGTTTAATTTTTGAAAGTTTTGTTCAGGATAGATGAGTTTGAAAATTGTTGCTGTTGCACTGCAGTTGCTCGGATCATTCATGCTGTCGTAAACGAACCAATTTTGTTCAAAATTTTCATCCCATTTGTCTAAGGGGTTGATATTCGTTAAGATAATCCAATGCAAATTCTTGACGTTGACAACAAAAATCTTGTCGATCTCAGGTGACTCATGCATAAAATAGTTGTTTCGAACCATTTCCTCAATTTTCCAATTGTTTGAAATTGTTAAATAGATGCTTGATGCTTTTGACTCAATGTGATCGAATGCTAGATCGATGTGACGGCCCATTAGCCATTCATTGTCTTGTACAGCATAATTAAACGGTTCTTCGCGGATATTGTCGTCAACTGTATGAACTTGAATGTTTGCAATTGGAACGTGTGAAGTTGAGGTTGATTGAAGATCGAACTTTTCTTGTTTAATCTTAATTGAAACCGAGTCTGATTGGATCTTCATTTTTTTTGCTGATAATTCAACAGACAATTCGTCAGTTGCTTTTCTTTTGTTATCGCTTGATTGCTCGGATGATCCAGATTGTGACACTTGTGCAGCTAAGCGTTCTTTTAAATCACCAATAAAATCAAAATTCTTGTTAATATTTTGTAATTTTACAATTTTGATTTTGGACGATGTTTGGACAACGATTTTTTCGTTTTCTTCCTCGACATCAGTAAAGTCTACACCATCCTGGTTTTCGTCTTGTTCAAAATCCAAATCTTGTTCATAAGGATGCATTATTTGGTGAGTCAAGTTTTCAAAATAGATTTCGAAATTAATCTTATTTTGATTGTAATCGTCTTGGATCGATTGTATTTTTAAATCTTTTTCTTGGTCTCGTTTGGCTTGTTTCGGTGCGTTGTTTGGTGTCAGATATGCATTTCTGGTTTTAGCATCTTCTTTCTTAATGTAATTTACCATATCCGAAAATTTTGGATGATACTTCGGTATTACTTTTGTTAATTTAGAGTGAAACCCTTCAAGGTTATTGTTGGTTCGTTTTTGTGACAATCGGTGGTTCCAGATTTCTGGTGAGATAAACCCATTTAACCATTGATTTTTATAATATTTTAAAAATCGAATAATTTTTTCGTCATTTAACGGTATTTCTCGAATAATAATATCAAACGCATCTTTGATTTTGTCTATAGGTATTAACGCTAATGTGATAAAACGCTTTACCCAAAATTTAAATTTCGAATCGTTTAGGTAGTTGGTTTTTAATCCGATTAAAAATATTTTTTTTCGAATGGCTTGACTGTAATGAAACCAGCACCCCTTTAACGCCACGTCTGGAAATACGGAAATAATGCTTTTCATTAAAGCAACCTCGAAATCGACCATCACTCGTTTTAGATTTTTAGGGAAACATATGTTTCGCAATTGTTCGAGTGCTATTATGTACGTTGTTGTGTTTTTGTTTTCCAGGAATATATAAGCACAGACATGTGTTATTTTATTGATCACGGCATGAACAGTTAAAATTTGGTAAAATTGTTTTGGTGCATTTTTAAATGTTCCATCAAGATGATACTCTTCGGATTTCTGTAGTATTTCAATCCCAGTGTTGGATACAAATAATAAAATCCGGTTTTCCTTAAGGTTTTCGTTGTCAAATCGCAAAAAAGCTTCTATTTGTCCGTTGATGGTAATCGACTTTTGATCTTCGGTAAGTGTTAAAAGTCGTGATGTTGATTGTTCTTTAGGCGAATGCTTGTTTTTGTTTTTGGAGCATGTGACTCGTGCCGTTTCTTCTTTAGGATAAAATTGAGCGACGAGTCCCGGATCGAAGTTAGCTTGTAGCTGTTGGAGGTTTTCGGAGTAGTTTTTCGCAAAGCTGAAGTTTGTGTCATTACGTGCATCTTTTTTCATGTTGTCATATTGTTGAAGGCATATTTTTTGGACATTGGAAAACTTCTTGCAGTTGTTTGAGTGTTTGGCTTCAGCATTCGGAGTTCTCTCTATAAGATGAGCTGGTGTGACAGTTATACTCATAGCTTTGCATGTTTGGCAACGAAAACGTATAGAACCATCAGCATTTGCTGGAAGTCGATTAAGTTTGTAATTGTTGTACAAGACTATTGTCTTTTTTTCATTGAAGTATTCAGCTGCTTCCATTTGTCAAGAGTATTTTTTATAATTTGAGATATTTTTTTGAAGATCATCTTACCCCCTTTTATATTGACCCACAAAAGATTAGCACAAAAGTATTAGCATCAGTAAGCAGTTGAGTTTTAGGATCAAGATAAAGTTATTTTTGGATTAAATTCATTTAGAGAGTCAGAGTCAATCAATTAATTTATCTTTTTTTTAATTGGCTAATATTGTGTTATTTTTTGTAGAGGGAAAAAATTTAACAGGGAAAAAATTATGCAGGGAAAAAATTACAGAGGGAAAAATGTTAAGAGGGAAAAATGTTAAAAGGGAATTTATTACAAGGGAAAATGTTTAAGAGGGAAAAATGTTAAAAGGGAAAAAATATACTGAATCGTTTTTTTCAAACTTATTTCAAGATTAAATCCACGCCTTTCTTTTCTTCTAAATTAAGCTTATCGCTTCTTGTATAAGTAGAAGAAGCAAAAATTAAAAAAAAAATTTCTATTTTTAATTTTTAATTTTTTTATTCTGATGTTTGTTAGTTATGGCTGCTCCGGAAGAAATTACAGAGCTTTGCAAGGCTTTAAAAAAAGCGACGCCTTTTTTAACTAATCCACTTGAATTTATGACAGCATACACTGATAAAGTTAACTCATTATCTCAAAAAGTCGATGACTTGGATGTCAAAGTAGATTTAGCATCAAAAAAAGTCGATGAGTTGGATGTCAAAGTAGATTTAACATCAAAAAAAGTCGATGACTTGGAAGTCAAAGTAGATTTAATATCAAAAAAATTGGATGATCATGTTACTGGTTTTAGTGCTCATGCCAAAAAGTTAGATGATCATGTTACTGGATTTAGTGCTCATGCCAAAAAGTTAGATGATCATGTTAGTGAATTTGCTGAACATGTCAAAAAGTTGGACAGTTTTATGGAAAAAATTGACAAAAACTTTCAGAATCAGTCAGAGTATGTTGACATCAATATGTCGATTCGATTGTTTAATGGCTCCGTGAACGATCCGACTTCACAAATAAAACTTATCAAGGTTTGCTAAATTTTCATTTTTTTTTTAAACAAAAAAAAATTTAATTTTTATTTTTGATTCAGATAAGAAAGAAGCGATTTCCAGCAAATTTAAAAATAAGCACTCTAGGTGAATTTCGAGAACTTACAGACCTTAAAGTCGCCAAATTTATAGATTACTACGGACTCGAAAAAGACAATGATGCAAAGCAAAACCGCATGAATTTGGCCATATTTTTAGGCATTAACAAGCTTGCCATTTTAGATTAAAATTAAATGGCAACTCTAAAATGGATTATATCTAGGCATCAATAGGCATTAATTTAAATAAACTATTTAAATTCTATTTTCTTTTCTTAAAATTATTATCTAGAGGTAAAAATTCAAGTGTGTCATATCTTGCTTGATTCACACTTATTTACAAAAATATATTGTTGACTAACAACTAACTTATTGCCTCCGAGCTTCAATGAGATAATGGAATACTTTAACATTTTCTATTTAGCTTCATAGACCTTATGTTACAACTTACAAGTCAACAAGGCAGTTTCAAGTTTAGTATTAGTTATAAACAAGCGACTTTTATGGCCAGAGGAAGGAGCTGAAGGTCCAAAAAGTTGGGGGGACTCAGCCCTCTAGTCGAAAGTTCATTTTTTTGAAATTTTTAACATACACGCATTAAAAATTTAACACTCTAGCAATCAGGGTTAGTTTTTCAATGCAGCTTGCAATAATTTCATAAAAAATATGTTTGCATATCTGGATTTTATTGGACATTTTTAATTTTTTGATGTGTTGACTTCTCCTACTAAACACACAAGGAATATTTTTTGAGTTTCATGTGAAAATTTTCAAAAATTAAGTCGCATATATTTGCATATGTTGCATCTGATCCCCACATATTTCTTCAAAAAATGTTGCATATTAATACACATATACCGTTCTCTGATGTTGCATTGAAAAACAAACCCTCCTAGAAATCCAATCCTTCCGAAAATTGAAATTATTTAAGAGCTAAGGCTTCGGTGTTTTACTCGATTTCACACCAATGGCTTTTAAAAGCTTTTGCTAGTTTCTTTGCTTCTTTGAAACAAATTTGACCAGAGCGGGATTCGAACTGACACTTTCGTGGAGCATTGATCAACCGACGATACCAACTGAGCTACCATTCCCATCAAACAAATCGTCCCGTAATACAGAAACAGTCAGAAAATTTTCACCCCTTGTGGGGATCGAACTTCCGACCATCTGCTTGCAAGACTAGCTCGCAAACCACTCGGCTATACGGGCTTAAAAATTGAAATGTTTCAATAAAAACTAGACTTATTTTGAATTTTTACATGAACACACTTCCCCTGTCAAAAAATCTTTTTTTATTTCAGGAACTCTCCTCTAAAATTTCACATTCAATTTTTTTCAGCTCTTTTTTCCCCTGTTAATAAAAAACTGAAACAAAATAGCCTTTAATTTTCCAACTCAGGAGCTCATTTGGTCTTTGTTAAAACATAGAAAAAAGTTATTTTAATCTGTTCAAAAAAAAATCTATCGGCTTGTTCACTGATCTCCCTCCACTATCTCAACGATAATTGAGACTAAACTGGGAAATTTGCCGCCGAACCTTTGCCAAACACTGGAGTTTAGCTTAAAATTTAAAAACATTTAAAAAAAAGCTTAACTGGCGTAGCCAGAGACTTTTGGATAATGTGGCAAAGTTCTTAATGGTCGAGAGGGTACATTGGACCCTCTTCTTTATCCCTCTCATAAAACTACTTATATTTACAAACGTCCCAATTAATCTTCGAAGACCACTCACACCTTATTCACTTACAGTATAGTGTCATCAAAAACTTAATTTTGTGTTACAGCGAATAAAATCAATTTTTGTAATTATTTTTTTCAACTTGATTCCCGCTATTCGAAAAAGTCTACTATAATAACGGCTCAATTATTAGTCACTTAATATTTAACAAGATACTTTTACCAGGCGAATTAATCTTTTTTTAGAGAAAAGGCACTTTTAAAGATCGAAAAAATCGACGAACAAGCTATTGAATTACCAGTCTATCAAGTTTCTATTCTCAAAGCCTTGTTTTTTATAATTTATGACAATCAGTTTCTGGAGAATTTTGTTGAAATCGTCTCAAAAAAATTTTATTTTTGATAACAATGGCTTAACAGATTCAATACAACTTTTTAAAAGAGGGAGTACAAGCTAGGGTACATAAAATGGTCTAAGACTCATATAATATTTATTAACAACAAGAAATTTGAAATTATTTAAAAAATTTGTTTTCTTTGTAATAAATCATTGCATAATAATCAATATCTAAAGATCTTTTACAGTTTTCTACATTAATATCAATATTTGAATAGAGTTTTCTTGAAATGAGTATTTCACTTGCTTTATTCCATGCATCATTTAAATTTTGATATTCTGCTGAAAGAAATTCTAAAATTGTTTTTTGGCTAACAAACTCATAATAGACTCCAGCATTTGTATGATAGAAACCAATTACTTTTTCTCTTTTATCATGATTGAAACAAATAAGTTTCCAAAAACAATAAGGGACTAAATTCCCATTTTTTGGCGGACAAATTCCGGTTATTATTAATATATCTTTTTTAGTCTGTTTTCCAAAGTACATATTGTCTTGTTCAAGTTTATTCCATTTTCCTGAATAAATTGTGGAATTTTGAGGTGCAGCGTTTGTGTACCAAAAGGAACTTTTTGCAGCTTTTTTACTGTATGCTGTAATGTTAAATGGAACCAAATGACCTTTATGGTATGTCACTCCATTTATTTTGAAATCAGTATCTCTCATTTGTGCTCCTTTTAGTCTATCGTATGGACAATTATAAAATTTAATTCTACTAGCAACAACATACTTGGTTAAATAATCCATTACAGTCACACTCCATAAGGGAAGTTTTCTCGCAGTATTATATTTACCTGAATACGCTATTACTCTAAAACTGCTATTAACTGGATGTCGAATATACGAGTCATAAATAAATGAATTATCATTTGATTGGACACATTTATCATTTTCTAAATCACACGAGTAGTCTTTTATAGGATTTAAAGGCGTTGCTCTCCAATCAGCTTCTGATTCGCTTATTTGAGTACAAATAAGATCAAATGTACTTTCTTTGAAACCTGGATAGCAATTTAATTTGCAACGTGAAAAAAGAGGCTTATTAGTACATTTAGCCCTTTCATTTGCTGCGTAATAAATTATATCTTGTGTGTTAGGTGGGCTATCACATCTATAAATACAAAATTTTAAAATTTAAGAAAAATTAAAATTTAGAAAATACTCAAATACCTTGGTAATTTATCAAGTTGACATTCTTCACTATTTTCTTTTGAAATAAAATCTAAATTTAGTAAACCCTTTCTAGCTGATAGAATATAACCACAACACACGTTTGCGCGTTTATCAGCCTCTTCTTTAAAATTTGCCATTTGATATATAGTATAACCAATATCAGCTATTCCGATGAGATTCCCTAACACTGGAATTGCGTACATAGGCTTTAAAGCTAATCTAGCTGCTTGTTTAAATTGAAATTTGACCAGTTCTTTAGCTATTAATTTCGAATATAAATCGAATGAATATTTCACTAGAAATTTATCAAACCTTACACTCGGAAATTGTGTCGGAAAATTTGGTGGTTCATAATTTTTTAATGACTCGCAAATATCCGAGTTTCTTTTAAATCTATTTCTACAAAATTTAGCTAAATAATCATCACTAAAGCTTCGAGTGTACTTGATCTGACTTGAATTTTTTCGAGTGAAAAATTCATTTAATAAACTAACACCATCCAAACTCGTATCAACAAAATTGGTGTTGAAAAGCTCACATGTTAAGTCTGTGTTATTGAACATAACATAACTACACTCTGAATGATCTAGTCGTTCACATTCAGTAAGACATCGTCTAATTTCGTCTAAACTAAAATCCTTTAATTTTATTTTAATGATATCATCACGTTTTATAAGATTCAGACTGCTTTGTAATATACTGTGAAAATATATTAAAGTATTAAGCCAAATCGACTTATAGTGATTGTGGACTTAATGGGTGAGAGACCAAAACAAAGATAAATTAATGATTAACTTTTTATTAAAATTGGAATCTGTTTAGTAATTGTTAGTAATGTCTTTTTATACTAAAAGTAAATATGACTAGAACTGCAGAAAGTAGTTGTGAAAGTTGAAAATACATGTTTCGACAGAGAAAGAAAGGAACAAAGAAACAAATTATAAAGACAAATAATTTGGGTTCTAACACACCTTCCCCTCTAATGAGAAGTGCTTAGCCCTTGTGAAAAAAAAAGTGGATCAAAAAAACAAAAAAAACAAAAACTAAACACAGTTACCACGGAATACCATTTATAGATATACGGTGATAAACGCACCTAAACCACCTCGACGACAAGTTGGGCAAACCGCATTGAACCGAACCCGGTGTAAGTTATCCCGGCACCTTCTACATATTATATGTCCACAATGGAGTGCGATTAAAGGTCCTGTTTGTGGACTGGATTCGAGACATACTGGACAACTGATAACATTCGCTGAATTATCTCGGAGTTGTTGTTGTCGTAATTCCGCATTCTCATTTTGGGTTTGCTCGACAAGGTTGTTCTTATGGAGTAACTCGAGTTTCAAATCATCAAGCTGTTGTTCTAACTCTTGATTCTTCGTCCGTAGTTGAACATTCTCAAGTCGGAACTCCTCCAAATCGCGTAATACTTGAGCATTTACGGCCTGAACACTAAGGAGTTCTTGCTTGAGATTTTCGATCCCGGATCGATTTTCAACCAACAATTGTTGGTTTTGAGCCAGCTTGTTCCGTAATTGTGATTGTTCGAATTCCGCGGCTTTAATTGTTCGAGTTAATGTGGTCGCCACATGGAGTGGTTGGCTATTCAGTTGTTCTTTCCAAGTTAGTATGTTGGCTTGTAAAGTTTGAATACTACCCTGGATAGCTCGAATCTCTGTTTCAACGGGATTTTCTCGGTATTGATTGATCTCTGCATCGAGTTGTCGTTGAACTTCAGAATAGTGTTCAACTTGACGTTGAAGTTGATCGATCTGAGATTGGAGACGGGACTTTTCGAGGACCCATTCACGCTCTTTGGTGACTAATTTGTTTAACTCGAATTGAACTCGTGGTGAATAAACAGCATCTAGTCTATGTTGTGGAGTAGGGAGGGGGTTTATACGTACGCGTAGTCGTCTTCCTCTATGTTCTCGATTATCAAGTTGTTCTACAATCTGCGGATGGATCGACGGATCGACAAATCGAAGAAAGGCGTACGTTGTTTTAGGTCCTTGCTCGTCACGTTTCGAAGCGTTGAAAACGTTTAACCATTCTACATCAACCCCATATCGTCTTTCAAACGGAAGTATTAGTTCCCATAACTCAAACTCTGCATCGGTTTCGTTTGTGATACCTGATATCATAATGTCATGTTGATCGAGTGCCATTTGTAATTGTAATGGTTCTTGTATTGTAATTGTTTTTTTTTTTTATAATTGTTAACGAATAACTAAATTAAGAATTAATTTTAAAAATAGAAAATGAAACTGGAAAATTGAATTAGAAAATTTAGAAAATTTTGAATTTAACATATAGAATGGATTGCGATGCAAATTTTAATGTACAAAAATTTAATTATTATTCGATTTGTATTAAATGTAATGATTAGTATTTTAACCTATCAACGGGCTTCTTCTGTCTTGTGCTCTTACGCAAAGGTACTTGCCCCTTGTCCGTTTGGTTTGTTAAATACTTATTTGGTTGAAAAGTAACATCAGCTGAGGATTCCGTCTCAGTTTCAGATGACTCATCTTGAAGTGGATTAGTTAATACATTCGTTTGTACCTCGGGTACTGGACAATCAATTTCTTGTGTGAATGTTTGATTTCCTTCATTTTGTAATTGTTTATTACCACTCTTCGACGGTGTATTCTTACGCTTAGTGCGCGATGTTTTACTTTGTTTGTTAATCTTTTCATCGTTGATTGATCTCTTGGGTGCTTTTTCTGGGACATCGGTTTCACTGTCCGAATCCTTAATTTGGTTTTCCTCTGGAAGTTTTCCAAAGAAACGTTTTAACCTGTTATGATGGACCAGTTTTATTTTGGTTTTCGAATTCGATGACTTCTTAATTTTGTAATTTACCGGTCCAACCTTTTGTGTAATTGTGAATGGACCTTCCCATTTAGGTGCTAACTTTTTAGACAGACCCGTTTTTACTTTTGGGATATTAAGCATAACTAGTTCACCTTCTTTGTATTCCAAAGGTTTTATGTTTCGATCATAGTATAATTTTGATTTTTCAACCTTTGACTCAGTATTTGTTTGAACACATTTATATACTTCTTTAATTCGGTTTTTTAGTTCTTCTACGTAATAGTCGGCTTGTGACAGTTCTCTGTAATTGTTTACCTCGTCTAGATTTTCGCTTGTTCCTGGGAGAACTGTGTATTCCCCTTCCCCTTCATTTAAATCGTCTTTGTCGAGTATCAAATCAATTGGAATTTTCGGTTGTCTACCGAAAACAATTTCATATGGGGTATGATGGGTAGTGGCGTGAGTTGATGTATTATACGCGAATGCTAAATGAGGTAATAACTCGTCCCAGTTGTTTTGATTTTCATTTACGTGACTGGCTATCATAGTCTTTAACGTTCTGTTGAATCGTTCCGTTAACCCGTCACATTCTGGGTGAAACGCTGTGGTTCTTAATTGGTTAATGTCCAGTAGGTCGTATATTTTTCGTATTAATTCTGATTGGAAATTTGTACCCAAATCGGTTAAGATGTTAATACATAGGCCAAATTTTAGCATGAAACGAATTAGGAGGCGAGCCACTGTGTCACTTGTAGTGTTAACCATAGCATACAGAACCACCCATTTTGAAAAATGACAACATATAACTAGTATGTATAGATGACCACTCTTTGAAACTGGAAGAGGGCCTACAATATCCATTGTAACTAATTGAAAAGGTCTATTTGAACGAATTGGTTGTAACTTTGCTCTTTGTAATTGTTTAGGTTGTTTGATCTTTTGACATGTAACACACTCTTTAATGAATTTAATTGTTTTACTTTTGAGTTTCGGCGCATAAAAACGTGTCCTTAACTTGTCATACGTCTTGCTTACACCTAAATGGCCTCCAAAGATTGAGCTATGTACTGTTTCAATTGTCTTCATAACTAGATGTTTTGGAAGTACTAATAGTCTCATTACGGTTCCATCATTCAATTCACGACGGAAGTATAAGATGTCGTTATCGAGTTTTAGACAATCATAAAGCTCGTATAAACGTTTTTGGAATGTAGTTTGGAACTGATTAATCTCAGGACGGTTTTCTCCATTAGTACGAATTAGTTCTTTTGCCCATCTAATACAATCGTCTTTGTCTTGCTCTTCAGCAGAAAAAACAAACTTTGTGGCTTTGTTTGTTTCCAAATCTTCTTTATTTACTAAATCAATGACATTAATGACCAATCTTGGTTCTCGCTCATCGGCTACGTGAAGTAATTGTTCTTTTTGCACTTGTTCGTTATCGATTGGTAAAGGCCATCTGGATAAGGCGTCCGCGTTTGTATGTGTTCTACCACTCTTGTAGTGTATGACGAATGTATAATTGCTAATTCTGATGAGCCATCTGGCAAGTCTCGAATTGGGATTTTTACAAGTCAAGAGCCAAGAAAGAGGTTGATGATCTACAAAACAATCGAATTCTTGTCCAAACAGAAAAGAATGGAAGTTCTCCATTGACAAGACCATGATAAACAACTCTTTTTCTGTTGTTGAGTAGTTTTGTTGAGACTTTGACAACTGTTTCGAAAAATAGGCGATTGGTCTTATTTCTTCGTTTATTTTTTGAGATAAAACGGCTCCTACTCCAGTGTTACAAGCATCCGTATCTAACCTATATCTACCATTTGGATCTGGTAATGCCAAAACGGAATCAGACGAGAGCTCCGTACGTAATTGATTAAAAGATTTTTCACAAAAGTCGTTCCACGTGAATTCTTTGTTTTCTTTACTCATGATTTTGTATAGCGGAGCGGCAATGGCGGCGAAATGTTCAATAAACTTTCGGTAGTATTGTGCCAGGCCTAGGAAACTTTGTAATTGTGTTAAGGTATATGGTCTCGGGTAACGGTATAGTGCTTCGACTTTAGCCGGATCAGGTCGAATGTAGCCATATCCAATTACGTGTCCTAGAAAGGAAACCTCTTGTTTCATTATCTCACATTTCTTTTGTTTCACCTGTAAACCATGTTTCTTAAGGATTGAAATAACTATATTCACATGCTCGAGATGTTTAGAGAGGTCAAATGAGTGAATCAAAATGTCGTCTAGGAAAACCACTACAAAGCCCAGTTTTATTGCTTCTCTAAATATCTCGTTCATCGCTCGTTGAAAAGAAGCTGGAGCATTTGTCAAACCCATAGGCATAACAACAAACTCAAAAAGACCCTTTTCACAGGAAAATGCGGTGTATTTTCTACAGTTTGGATCTAGTTTGATTTGGAAGTAGCCTGTGAACAAATCCAGTTTTGTGAACCATTTTGATTTCGCAAGCAAGGTGAATAGATCTTCGATATTTGGTAACGGGTGTGCATCTTTTCGTGTGACATTATTCAACAGTCGATAATCGACTGTGACTCGAATCGATCCGTCGGGTTTGCTAACAAGGTAAATCGGTGAAGACCATGGGGAATTGCTTGGTTGAATTAGTTTGGCATCCAACATTTCATCGACCATTTTCCCGAATTCTTCTCGCTTACTATGGGGGACTCTACGCATCTTTTGTCGAATCGGTTCTTGTTTTGGATCCAACAATTCTATTTTGTGTTCAGTGATTTTTGATGGCTTGAGTTCGCGTAGAGAAGCAGCAGCGATACTTGAAACTAATTCTGTTATTTTTTCCTTGTAATTGTTAAATTCCTCGATCGTGTAATCTATTGTTCCGTTTATATCGGTTGAGGGTGGATTGTTAAATTTAATAGCCTTAATTTTCTTTTTTAGTTGTTGTTCTATTTCACTGTCACCGATAATTTCTAATTGTTTTTGACCCAGCATTCGTCTATGAATTTGAATAGTTGTGGACGTAAAATTCTTTAGTGTCGTTTTTAAATGGCTGATGGGAATTCGAAAACCGTTAAATTTATTCACGAAGTCTAAACCAACGAGACATTCGTTAACCAAGTCTTTGATTACCAACATGAACATTTGAGTGATGTATGTACCAAACTGTAATTTTACCCATGTTTGCCCTAGAACGTGTAAGTTGTTACCATTAGCACCGGAGATGTTGTGTTTGGTTTGTACGATTTCTTGCTTATTGGCGAGGTTTTGGTATGCTTCCTCTGAAATCGCGGTAACATCTGACCCAGTATCTATTTGAAAACGCACGAAAGTATCATTTATTAAACAGTCGCCTTCAAGTTTTTCCGCGATGACTAAGCTATAATCTGATATTTGTCTATCGTTAGCGTCCAAGAGAGAGGGTCTCTCAACATGGCTTACTAATTGTAATTGTGATCGGGTGGCCCTGTTTTTTGGTTCGTTTTGTGTGGACCCGTACTTATCAACGTTCTCAAGTGTTGTTTCGGGGGTTGCTTTTGATCGTGTTTCCATTCTGTCTACGAACCTCACTTTATTTCCTTTAACGACTTTAATATTTTGTTGGGTTGTCTGATTTCTATAACCTTCACGATTGTAATTGTTGTTCTGCCATCGAGGGTGTTGAGGTCTTTCACGCAAATGGTTTGCATTAGCGTCTTGCCCAAAATTTGATGGTCCGTTATAGTTCATGTTCTGCCCCATTCTGTGGTTGTTTTCATCTGTATTTTGGTGTGTGGTCCGAGTTGCTTCTTTACTCTCGATTATTTGTTTACATTTTTGGAAGCCAATTTCAAGTTGGTTTGCTTTATCTAGTACTTCTTGGATTGATTCGATTGTGTCCATTTGACATAATTCGCTTTGAATTCTATTGTCTTTTAGACCTCTTATGAATCTATCGACTATGATATGTTCCCGGTAGTTGTCGTCATGTCTCAGGTATGCCTTAGATGCAAGGTTTTCTAATTCATACATGAATTGAAAGATTGACTCGTTTGGTACTTGTGTTCGAAGGACAAACTCCATTAAGGGATCGTTGTAAATTGGGTTACGACCAAATAGTTTTGAGCAGGTCCTTATCACTTCTTCGAAGGTTGCGTTTGGGTTCCTTGCAAGTAATCTTTGTTCTAATTGTTCTAAACAACGTTCTTCCAAAAGGTTCAAGAGAGGGTTTACTTTGTCTGGAAGGTTCTTAGCGTACCTTTCATATCCCCTCTTCCATACATTGAAGTCTTGGTTTATAGTAAATTTTGTTGGAATAATGTTCACCATTATTGGTGTTGTCATTTTTCTTTGCTCATATTTAAACGGCCAGTTTGAACTGATTTTCTGTATGATTGTTAAGATAATCCTCCATAAAATTATTGTTATTGTTATATCTCGAATTAATTCTAGGTATTTTACATTGCTATAGTAGCTGTTTACATTGTCAAAAATAATGTCCACGAACGGCATAATTGACGGTTCCCTGTTCTGTTTTGTTTCTACGGTTTTCATACGTTGAATCTCCTCTTGAACCACTTGTTTCGTATAGATTAATTGTGTAACGTATTGTAGACTTGTGTATATAAACGATAGAGGGTTGAATTTGATCATTATAATAAATCTCGTGTTTGTTTTACACGTGTTGAAGTATAAGTGAATGAATTAAAGTTTACTAACGTGTTTCAATTGATTGAAACTGAATTTAATTTTGCTTTATAAGTGTGTGTGAGTCTTTAAATTAAAATGTATAATTTAAACTCCGTTGGGCACCATTTGTAATATACTGTGAAAATATATTAAAGTATTAAGCCAAATCGACTTATAGTGATTGTGGACTTAATGGGTGAGAGACCAAAACAAAGATAAATTAATGATTAACTTTTTATTAAAATTGGAATCTGTTTAGTAATTGTTAGTAATGTCTTTTTATACTAAAAGTAAATATGACTAGAACTGCAGAAAGTAGTTGTGAAAGTTGAAAATACATGTTTCGACAGAGAAAGAAAGGAACAAAGAAACAAATTATAAAGACAAATAATTTGGGTTCTAACAGCTTCCTAGATAAAAATTTGGGTCTATGGTTGCGCTTGTTCTAAACGAGACCCATCTGTTATAATTTGTAGAATTTAGCTTAGCTGAAAATGACTCAAAAATAATACAAACATTATCGATTAAATCAAAAGATATCTTGACACATGAATTCTTTTTATGGAGACACAAATCCAAGCACTCAGAATAAGATGATGTAAAAACCGATGTGTTTTTATTTGACTCATATTTGAAACCATTTAGAACATCAAAATGCCAAATAGATGTTTTTTTAATTGGTATTTGTTTTACAAACAGGATATTGGTTGAATTGAGTGATTTTTTTTCTATTGATTGAAAATGATCAAATTCTTTGCACTCAAATGAATTGTCCAAAGACGATTTTATGTCCAAGTATTTACAATTTTCATTCTCAGTGCAACTATTGAAACAATCGGTCCAATTTTTCATTTTGATTATGCGTAACGGAACCGCATCTGAGTTAATTTTGACATTTTTTTCCGGCCTATAACGCCAAATACTCGATTTTTCATTAGTGAAAAACAAATCCTTTCTGAATCCACTTATGCTTTTTGATTTAAAATAAATATGATTTGAATTTTTCGATGAGGATAAGTAACAAGTCTTAATTTTTAAATCATGCGTAAATTCAGTACACTTTGAAGTTAACAAGCACATGTTTAAACATTCAGACGAATTGATTACATTATCAAGTTTTAAATCAAAACTCTTTATTTTTGTGTCTGACATAATTAACCAATTATTGTTGAATTCTTTTGAATGAACTGTAGGAATAACGCTAAACCAAGAGTCCAATTGAATAATTGTATACCCATTTTTAGTCGAATTAAATAAAAAACACAAGCTTTCTTTTAGATCATATGAGAATGTGACACAATTTTCATTTTGTTTGCATTCAAGAAAACATTCGCTTTGAACTGAATTATTGAAAGTAAATGCTTTAAATGGTTGATCAATGAATTTTAGACCTTTTATACTTGTAAAAGGATTTTTGGAACAATCTGTTGACGGTCTATGTTCGTTTAAATCATTTTTAAAGTTATAATATTTTGATGAAAAAGAACAACTTTGTGCTAATTCACAAATGGAGTACACAAGACAAACTAGTAAAAGTTTTTTAATTAGTCTAATCATGGATAAACTTTTTTGAAAATAATAAAGTATGAAATAGATTTTGGTGAAACAACTCTTTTTATAGGCGTTTGAGTTAATAAAAAAAAGGAGAATACGCGTAAAATTTTTTCAATTAAAAATCAACTTTTAATAAAGTAAATCTTAAAATTTAGTTTTATTGGCGTCATTAAACATGTGTTTTGAATATTTTTCAAATATAGTTTTAAGGACAGATTTTAAAAAAATATTTAAGCTTGTTTTTGTTAAGTTTATGCTTTTATAATTTTTAGGTCACTAATGCCGTCAAAAAACGTCTAAACGTACTGTAGTTTCCTCAAAAACAAACAAAATACCTAGATCTTTCTAAAATGATAAAGATTTTATAAAGTACAATCTGAAATGGGGCACACAAATTAAAGCCTGAACAAACAAAGCAAATTCGATGTTAGCTTTTATTAGAAAAGGTTTTGAATACTTAGACATAGGGAAGGCAAACCTGCTACTCTTGAACATTTGAATTTTCTATAGGCCAATAGTGAACAAGGTCTTCGAAACTTAAAAACAATACAAAAATATTAAAGCTCAAGTATTAGACATACCTTCTGAGGTAAAACATGTTTTAACACATCACCTCAGGGTGAAGTAACTAAAAGATTTTAAACACTTGGATAGATATTAAGTCGATGGGTACGACGTTCATTTCAACATAACTATTAGGGTTTTAATTTAATTGTAACTTACAAAAAAATGGAGGTTAACGGTAACCCAAGATAAAGATCTTTATTCCATAAATGATTGTCGTTAGGCCTAAGTAAATCTTCATTGGTTTCATTGGTTACAAAAAAATAGGATAAGAAAATTAGAATGGAAAATAGGATGGGGGTTTAATAGCCGATAATGATCATCGTTTAAATGAAGATACTGGGGTTGATTACGGGGTGTTCTCACTGAAAAATTGGTATACCAAATCTTTCGTAAAAAAAAGCAAGTACACGCGTGTACTCTCGAATTTTTAAGTCAAAGTTTAATTAAAGTTAATTTTTATGTTCGAGAACGACTTGAATATCGGCTCTATCGTTCTAAAGAGCGAAATCAGATTTGCATTAGTTTCATTTAAAAGATATTTGCTAAACGGATTCAAGAGAATACAAATTGTAGCATTTTTTTTTGACAAATAAACATTCTTTGATTGATAAACATTTGTTCAAACAATGAAACTTGTAATAATTAGTTTCAAAACTGAGGATAAAACTTGAATCAAAATCATTTGAAAAACCATAATTGGTTATTTTGTTGAAAAAGCTTAACGATTTTAACCCTAAAGCTTGACTTAAACAAAAAGCTATAAAATAGAATATCCGAAACATTTGTTTAATATCCATGTACAAATTGTCTCCAACTATTGACACATTGTGTGTTTCACAAACTTTTTCTAAAAATCAATTTTTTTGTTTGGTAGCTTTTCCGAATCGTTTACTTACCATCAGGACAGGTTACTTTTGGAACGTTGAGTAATCCTTAATTTAACAAAAAGGTTAGTAGTTAGGTAGTTCTATCAAGTGTAAAAATTTTACCTCTAAAAAGAACTTAAGTTGTAAGAATGTCACCTGAAGCAGCTGTAGTATTTACGACAGTGAAACGTGATTGTTCATGACCACTCGTTAAGACGTCTACTGATTTTGCTCCACATTTTTCAATTGTTCGGCTATGACTTGTCAATCGGAGTTATTTTGAAGTCTACCTTGATGATATAATCATTCATTCGAAGACAGCTAAAGAACATTACGAGCATATCAAACAGTCTGCCGACGCTGTCAGAAAGGCTGAGTTAAGAATAAAACCATCTAAGTGTTGTTGGTTCGCGAAAAAAGTTAAGGTTTTGGGATTCATTGAATCGGGTTCTACAGGAGAGGCCGATCCAGAGAAAATTGAAGCAATCGTAAAGAGACAACCACCTAAGTGTGTGAAACAGTTACAGTGTTTTCTTGGAATGACAAATTTTTATCGTCGGTTAATTCGTGATTGTTCGAAAATAGCTCATCCGTTGTTTAAATTCCTTAAGGCAGACGTTGCGTATGGGAACAAGAACAGAATACAGCTTTTAATAATCTTAAAAACGCGTTAGTTAATGAACCTATTCTACGTCAACCTGACTTCAAAAGAGGTTTCGATTGTAAGAAAATACTGAACTTCAAATTGACGGTTTTACCTTACTTTGAAACGTATGTGTATTTTTTAGGCCAAAAAAAAACAGAATAAAATTCTACTTAGATTCTTTGCAGGTATTAACAGTCACTATATATGACAAAAAATTTAGGGGATTCTAAAGCACAATCCAATTCCAATTAATAAAATGAGTTAATCTCTGTTGAAATATTAACTTAATTCTTAAAGTTTATTTAATTTTGAATTTTTTAATAAAACATTTTTATTTAAATCAGTTGTACAAATAGATAATATAGACAACTGTATAGTAAGGGGGTCTATTTTCATGAGCAACATCATTACCAGAAGCTGTTATGGAAGCTTTACTCTTATTACTATGACCATTTATTACATGATTATGCTGTCCTCCTTGATGCGTATATCGGTAAATTTGGTGACCAACATTATCGTTATCAGTACTCTTCGAGCCAAATCCATTAGGTACATCAGTATACGGGGAATAATCAGGTTTTGATTTATGTTTATTACTTTCAGAATGATAAATATCTTCATACCGATGATTATGGTTACCATTTGAATTACTCTCTAAATTAATTGTATGAAAATGACCATCATCTTCATGAATATGTCTGGGCATTTCACTTAATTTTAAAGAAACATGCGAAAATCCGCCTGTATTACCTACATCGTTATAATCTGAAGAAGTTGTGTCTCGACCAACAACAAAACGTGACCTTAAATCAGGTGTGCCATTTCTGCCATCGCATATAAACCAACCATAATACTGACCCAGGCCATAACCATCCGGATGAAACCATTTATCAACTTGCTTAGTTGCTATCATAGTAATCATTCCCATGGGGTAAATGGTCGGAATTTCAAAATTTCGAATATTATCCGTCTCTTTTTCTAAAACTTTTTCAACATTAGTTGCCTGTAAGATTTGTTCATTTGGATAGATACGCACTCTCTCTAAATCTTTGATATCTGATGTTTTGAAAAAAAAAGATTTCTTGAACTGAATGTCCACGTATTCTTTTCTAATTCGATTAAAATTTAGAGATTTTGAAAATTTGGCTTTACTTAATCTGTTCACTTTTAAGCTCTTTGGAATAACTTTATCGCCTTCTATTGCCCATTCAACATCATTTTCGTGAAAATTATTGAGCTCTTTGAGTTGATCGTCTAATGTTTTTCCTGATTTTCTCCATTCATCTGATCTGGTGTTTTCAAACGATCCCCCTGCTGAAATACCCATAAATGAACCTGTTTTTGAAACTTTAAAATTTGATGTTGTCTTAACACTGTCATCCCATTCCTAATTGTGAACAATGTGACTCTTAAACCCAGTTTTATCGATTTTGAACTTTTTTTCCAGTTGTTTTTTCACAATGTCTGGTTTAAAGTCTTGCTCAAAGCTGTATCGAGACAACGTTTGTAATGCAGTATCGATATCAACTGTTTTTTCTATTAAACTCGCTGTTTGTTTGATTAGATCGGTCACAAAGATTTGGTCAAATTCATTTTGAGGAATTTCGTAATCCTCGAAAATGTTTAATTTTGAATAAATTTTTGACGCTAGCTCGTTCATTTGGTTACGAGTCACAAATACTTCATCGACTGGACCGAAAATATCGTCTATTAAGTCCAATTGTTGTATTTGTTCCGACGAAATAGTAAGTATATTTGTTTTGTAAGATTTGCCTTGGGTACGTACAGCTTCACATTTAAATTGTAGATTCCCAGTTTGTCGATCGAATAAAAGCCTCTCAGGACTATCTACAGGAGCTTCGAAAATTACTTCAAGTGGTGAGTTGTTCAACTGATAAGCTTTTCCAGTATAAACAGTTTTCAAATTTTCATTTGTTATTGTTAATTTACACTCAAATTTAGAAGGTGTTAGAGTAACTATTTGTGTCGACTTTATATCTATATCGTACTTCGCTTTGACATTTTGTTTGAACAGGTTAATGTGATCACGGCTAAGTGTCTCAATTAGTATTGAAAATCCTTCATTGTCTAAATTAAATACTTTGTATGAATCATCTTCTTTTTGATAGAAGTTAACTAAACGAGGATTTCCAAGTGAAAGCCAAGTTAGTTGAGGGTATCTGTCTGTGATTTTGTTGGTTATGATTTGATCGTTTAAAGACGATTTGAAAGCTTCCATTGTCACTGAACCTTTTTTGCTTTCGTACATCACTGTCAAATCGGCTAATTTGAAAACAATATCGTCTTGAATATCAAAACCTGTTGGTTTCTCTTGACAGTTGATGATCAGGATTAAACTTAGAAAGTAAATTAAAAAACGTGCCATCTTACAAAAATCTAATTAAAATGCCAGAGGTAAACGAAAGGATTTAAAATTTAAAAAAAAAAAAACATTTTCAGCTCTATTATACTTAGGACGTCCCAAAAGTTTTGACGTTTTTATTAATTATGAAGCCTGTGTATATTTTTTTTGAAAAAAGATTTTCGTAATCTTTTTTCTAATTTTAGCAGCTCTCAAATGAGCGGTCACATGAATAATACTGAATTTAATGTACAACGATCCAGGCTTTTTACAAATTTATCACCTAATTATCTTCGAACGAATGTACTTATTTAATGAAAAAATATTCATTTTTGTCTAACTTATTGTTTTATTCAATGAAAAAAATGGGCGCTAATATAAAAAGAAAGAGGGCAAATTTGTCAAACGAAACAAAATGTGAAATAATTATGTTCATAGATGAAAACTAAACAACTAAACTAGGATGGAGTCTCACACGTTGATACCTTTGATGATTTATCAAGTTTGTAAGAATTTATTCAATTAGATAAAGAGATGGACATGAATCTTAATGTAGATTCAAATTGTGAAACTTTTGAGGTGCCAATGTAGGAGGTCATTATTCGTGAAGTTTTGGTTGAAAATGATATAGAGCCGTCAAGTTTCGATCAAAACGAAAATGAAGAAGATGATGAGATCGAAATCCCTTTGGTTCCTTAAAAATTAGAACATTTTTTGTTGTTAATCAAAACTAGTGTCATTGTTTTTCAATATTTTTATAAAAGAATTATTTTTTTATAAAAAAATAATTTTATTCACTATTCAGATTTATCCCACAAATCGTCTGGAACCGATGAGGTGATAAAACCGAGCTTAGACTGCAATTAGAATTTAGATAATCTAATTATGCCTTTCTTTTTTTTGTACTTTTCAGGTAAACATTTAAAACATATCTAATCTAGATCAGTATCGGTATAAACTTATCTTCTTACAACTTTTTTTAATTCCAGTGCTTTTTTTTTAACCAAACAAAAAAACTGTGACTGCTATTACTACTCCTTCTAAAAATATCTTGATTGGAGAAAAAAAACTAAAAGAGAAGAAAAAATTTCAAAAGTTTTTTTTTTTATTTTTTTTTAAATGAAAATAAAAGTTTTTATTGAAAGCCAAGCGTTACTGCAGTTTTTCTTCCTTCTAAAGTCTATTTGGGTTAGATGACTTATTTTTCGGATTAAATGGGTGACATCTTTTGGTATTTCGGTGAAACCTAATTAACCTCTTTACCACTAAAATGTAACTTGAACTTTCATCAACGTTCACGTTTCAGCCGAATTCATCCGAACGTTAAAAAGCTTACGGATCCTTTCAACACCTTTCATAAGCTTTCGGACCCTCTTAAAAAATTAAGAGACTTCGTTTTTTTTTCGTTGAAAAAATGAAAATAAATTATCCTCCTTTTAAACTCACAGCCCTCATAACTCAAAAAAGTCTTTTTAAGAGCTTAGCCGGTTTTAGCTAGAGAACATTTTTTATTAGAAGACAGTTCATGTAAAATAATCCAGCCCTGCCTAGAAACTCATTTGGTTTTGGGGCGTAACTGAGACTTCAGGAAGAAAGCATTAAAAAAATCACAGAACGCAATTTTAATAAAGCTCGATAAAATGATTTTCAAAAAGCGTGAATTGACTCCCTAAAGTTTAAAAGCTTTAGATCAAAGTATCAGAAGGACATCCAAGAATTAGGGTGGAAGTATCAAAAGACATTTTTATTGCCAAGATGTCTCATCAGATCGTATAATTTATATTTTATGGACCATTTTCAATATTACGCCTTGACTGAAGCTGGCAATGTGAAGATTCGTATCAAAAAACATTTGTATCAAATGGATCAAAATTGAAAATAATTTTTTAAAGCTAAACGAATAGAAAAAAAGCTCTGCACAGATCCTTTTTAGTGATAAACATTAAAAAAGCCACTCTCAGAATAAAAAACAAAAAAATTGCACATTTACATATTTTAAAATACATTGAAATGATATAAAATAACTACGCAATTTATTTTTCAGATTTGCAGAGTTTTGCAGAGCTTATTCTGAGAGTGGCTTTTTTAATGTTTATCACTAAAAAGGATCTGTGCAGAGCTTTTTTTCTATTCGTTTAGCTTTAAAAAATTATTTTCAATTTTGATCCATTTGATACAAATGTTTTTTGATACGAATCTTCACATTGGCCTGAAGCTTTAAAGTTTTATATCATCTGAGTCTAAAGCGTATGAGCCCAATTGAGATCGTATTAAATGATCTTTATTATCATCTTGAGACGGAATTTTTTTAAACGCTCAAATTCAAAAAACTCATGATTAATTTTTTTTTCATTTTTTTAAACAAAAAAAAACGAATTTGATTTTTTTAGAAAGGGTCTGAAAGCTTTTGAACGTGAACTTTCAAAAACGTTCATGAAAGTTCATGAACTTCAGTTTTGGAACTTCTGAATGACCAGACTTGTAAAATCTTTATAAAAAACAAGAACTTTTAATCGTTTCATTTATTTAAAACTTTGACTATGCTCAATTGTTTTTTTACTACACTTGGGTATTATAAGCATAACAAAGTTTTACTGACATCCTTATTCACAATGCTAAAATTACAGTACATACTAAAACTAACTTGTACGCGATTTATTCCTTTCCCCTTCCTTTCTTCTTCCTCACTTCTTCCTTTCCTCTTCCTTTCCTCTCATTTCCCATGAAGAAAACAATTTTTAAAATAATACGTTAAAAAGTTCATAAAAGTTCAAAAATGTCCACCAAATTTTTTTTATTATTGCATGTACAAAATATAAATTTGAAAATTGCGTTTATTCCTTGAATAATTTAGATAATTTATTCACGAGGATAACTCAGGAAAGGAAAAGGTTGAGGAAGGGGCAAGGAAGAGGAAAGGAAAGAAAACGTACAAGTTAGTTTTAGTAGAAAAGGGTCCGAAAGGGTTTGGGGTTGTAGGTATAAAATACTGTATAAAATTTTTCGTGAAAATCAGAATTGGAAAAAAAATTTAAAACAAAAAATTAAACAATCGGACCTCATTAAAATAAATTAAAATTAATTTCCAAGCTTAATAAAAAGTAAAAAATCTTTTAAGATTCATTTTAAATCCAACGCATTGCAAATAAATGAATTCTTAGTCTGATTTTGATTTTAAATTTTTGGATTTTTATTCTATTATGGAAAAAATAAAACCATTTAAGCGCTTTTTATATACACTTTTATGATACTTACTCTCGTAAAATATACTAAAAAAATAAAAAATTCATTCATATTATTAGTTAGTAGTTTTAAAAAAAAAGTATTCTTTTTTTAAAAATTTTTCAATTGATTTCATGATAAAAAATTATTTTAAAGGATTTCATAAAAAAAAAACTTTCTACTATTCTATTACTCTTTTAATATATAATATTGATAATTAAATTTAGACAATTTTAAGTGCTTTTTTATAAAAATTAGTATCTAACTAAAATTTTCATATTAAAAAAATCAAATAAACACATTCAAATAGTGTCAAAATTTAAAAACTAATTTGATAAAAAAAAAATTTTCAAGTGGTTTCATAAAAATAAACATTTATCACAAAAAGTATTCAATTTAATTTGAAAAAAAATCCTTTTTTAATTTTTCTATTTTTCATCGGTCATTAAGATTTGATAATTGGTAATTTTTTTTTAGATATTTGGCACCAAACTGGTCTAAATTAGTGAGAAGGTCTATTTTTAGTTATTTAAATTGACCTTAAAAAAAACAAAACAACTTGATATTTAAATTCTGGTTGTAACATCAATAACCTTATGTTTCAATCTAATTTTAAAACGCATTAAAGAATAGCATTACGCTTTTTGAAAATTGTATAAATATTTAGCAATGATAAAAAAATACTTTAATACGAATAAAACGAAAAACTTCTTTTTGGTAAAAATTTATTAACTATTCGCGACGTTTCGGCAAAACGAAGTTGCCATTATCAAGCAGTTAACAATCTAAAGGTACAAATAAACGATTAAGATCTTTTTTAAAAATTGAAATAAACAAAACATCATTTTAAAAACTGAAATTTAAAAATTAAGAATAATTTTATTATAATAGTGGGGTAGTTGCAATTATATATGTAATTGCAACCCCACTTTTATTTATCGGTGTTCTGAAATTGCGGATACGCTTGAATTATGATCGTTTTGGTCTCGTAGTTGGACTGAGAGTTCAACTGTTTGTTAAGGGACGGTTTACGTTTGAGAATATGTAAAAGCTCTTTTATTCTGAGCTTTCGGTCGGAGTCAGCTTTATCGATTACTTCAATGTTGTTGTAATCCATTTCGTGGCCTGTACTGGCTGAGTGTTGCTGACACGCAAAGTTCTTTTTAGGATCCTTGTGTTCTGCGATCCTAATACTCAGCAATTACATATATAATTGCAACTACCCCACTATTATAATAAAATTATTCTTAATTTTTAAATTTCAGTTTTTAAAATGATGTTTTGTTTATTTCAATTTTTAAAAAAGATCTTAATCGTTTATTTGTACCTTTAGATTGTTAACTGCTTGATAATGGCAACTTCGTTTTGCCGAAACGTCGCGAATAGTTAATAAATTTTTACCAAAAAGAAGTTTTTCGTTTTATTCGTTTTAAATTACAACTTTAAAAAATGAAAAAATACTTTCTCTTTATAAAAACTCATCATTATTTAAGAAGACATTGACAATTAAAATAAAAGTTACTCAAAATTAAACTCAATTTTTAGAAGATCATTTTGAACAAGTTCAAAGGAGTTAGCATTTAGGGGCAAAAAAATTGAAATAATGGCAATTCACTAAAACAAATAATTCAAAAAGGCAATTCGGGGATTCGATTTTAAAATTTAAAATTTTAATCTAGAAAGCGAACAAGTTTATAGAAGAGCTACCATCACTTCGTTTCACTCCGGGTAGTTAGAACCGGACTCGACGGCCGTAATTTGGAATGGCATTTTTTTCTATTAAATAAATTTAATTTAAAAAAAAATAACAATTTTACTTTCAATTTGCTTTCAATGACCATTCGTTCTTTGTTACTTAGGAGCTTTTCAACCTAAGTAAGTCTCTTAAGTTTTAGTCAGGAATATGATCCTGGAATTTATTTAAAACAGTTACATTTTTGAACTTTTATTTTATACAGATATTTTGCAGTATTACCAAAAGATTGCCGAGTCCTCTCCGCTTTAGCTCTTGTATCTTTCGTTCAAAAATTGCTGTCCGGCCCATTTGAGAGTAATGTTGCAAGACGGTCAATTTAATTTGTGTGTTTTAAAGCCTGATGTAAAGATAACTTTCAAGACAATCTTTTTATAATCGCCCCTGTTTGCTTGAATTGAACCCAACATCCAGTTGAGAGAATATTAAACACACACGTTAGTAATTCATGATTCCAAATTAGTAGAGTGGCGTTCAAGTGACGAACAATAAAAAATCCTTACTTGCTTTTTATTTTTAGACTTATTTTTAGGGATTACTTGAAACTTTCTCAATGCTAAATGACGCGTGATTCTCGCGTCAATTATGATATGTGTACTTATAAATTCAAAAGCCAAAGTGTTGTACATGCTTAAATCTTCCAAGAGTACATATTTCATGATTGACACGAGAATTCTGCGTCATTTAGCATTGCGAGAGTTACAAGAAATATTCGATAATTTCTTATTGATTATTTCTCGAGAAGCAGAAAGCAATAAAATATCGATAACCCGGTTTCAATTTTAATGTTTATTTATCGATAAAAAATTTTTGGTGAATTCTTGAAAATTTATTGAAATTTTTTTTGACTAACCTTGAACTTACTTAGATTCTTACTTTAGAAGAGCTATGGCTGGAACGACAATTGTTAAGAGTGATAAATCAGAGGGTTACTTGTCAGCGTCGCAATGGTTCTCTCCAGGTATTCAAATAGTCCCTCAATTATTTCCGCGTTCGAATTTAGTCGGGATGAATTATTTATCAATTAGTCTTTCATCGAGTCAATCGAATAACATAAGTTTTGTCGATTCACCGTTCGATAATGAAGATGCGATGAAATTTTTTACCTCAAAAGAATTCAATCGACCACGTGCTTCAGGTGTAATCGAGGAGAGACATGCTCTGTTAAACGCAGACACTGAGCTAAGACATAAAATGATTCGTCTTGAATCATTCGAATCAATTTTAGGTAAAACTCATTTTGAAGTTTGTAAGTATCATGAAGTGGGTCGATTTTTACATAATGAAATAGATGGGTTCGACGAAAACGCGGCTTTTTATCATGACTGAAATTACATTTAATTCGTATAGATTTAGTTTTTTAATTCAAAAAATAACATTTATCTTAAGTATTTTAATTTGATTGGTAACCCTAAACATGGCTTATTCTCAAATGGACATTTTCACTTGTATCAAGTTTCACTTATATCATGTTTGACCCCCACGGACAAATAGGATGATATAACTGAGGTACGATTGTACATTTGGCTGCTAATCTTGGTGTTACAGAGGCTTTGGTAAATTGTGCAAAGATATTTATGCAGTTGCCTCATGATGTTTTACCTGATTTTAAACTGGAGGAAAGTGATGTGAATTACGAGACTGGATTTGAAATGTTAATGGAAGCGGCTGAGAAAGGTGAGAAGTATTCGTTGTGTTTTGTGGCCAAAGCGTTCGACACAGGAATCGGTTTGTGTAAATCAAAAGACTTGGATTGGGTCAAAGCGATTGATGAAAAAAATGCAAGTGAGGCTGGTGAATTGTTTAATGAAGCTGCTGAATTGGCTATGCAACATGGTAAAGGTCGAATGGCAAATAAGTATTATGATTTGGCTGAACAAGCAAATTCTATTTTGTGAAAATTAGTCAATGTTAATTTATAAGATTTATTTTTTTTAGACTTTTTTAAAATTTGAATCTCTTTGAGCACTTTTTTTCCCAGGTCTTGATTCCTGAACAGGATCCTGATAGCTAAAATCTGCCTGTTCTGTACAAGAATCCTAATGATTCATATTTACTTTGACTTTCCACGATTTTCTTGAATAAAATATTTTGAACTCAATTTGATCGAAGATATTTTTATAGGATTCTGACAAGAAGACTAATCTATTCCGCCAATTTTTAGAATTATTTTGATCTTTTCAGATCCTGATCAGGATTTAGGACATGGGTTTTAACAAGAATTTTGAAAAGTCACTTAATTATTATTTTTTTTTAAATTATGCAACAAAAATAAACGACGTTGAGTATGCTGTCAGTTCTTGGTGTCCGTACCTAGTAAAATATATCTATGAGTTAGAAAAAGTTCAGAGAAGAGCTACGAGGCTTTTGCCGTCAATCAAGAACATGGATTACAAAACTAGACTTAATTTACTGAATCTGTCGAGTTAGGAAGATAGACGTAAAAGAGGCGATCTTATTCAAATTTTCAAAATATTAAATGGGTTTGAAGTGGTTAAGTTCCGTAATGAAAGTAATTTGACTAGAAATAAAATTTACAATTTAAGAAGACACAATCGATGTTTGGTAAAAGAAAATGTAAAGAATTGTATGCAACGTTATTATTTTTTAACAAATAGAGCCGTGAACACGTGGAATTCCTTGCCGCAATCGGTTGTTGATGCAAAGTCTGTTAAAAGTTTCAAAGCAAGATTGGATGAATGGATATCAAAACAATGTTAATAAAGTTTAAGTTACTGACATAGCTTCTTTGGAGTTTTACCCGATTGGGTCGCAGTATAATTTACTACTACTAATAATAATAAATTCGATGACCATGTTAATAGATTTAGTGCTCATACCAAAAAGTTGGATGATAATGTTAAAGAATTTGGTGAACATGTACATGGAACAAGTTTTAAATTTTTCTTCTAAGCTTAAGCTTGAATTCAATGAAATTTGTGATGTTTATATTGATAACATACTATCAAAATTCGACACAATTTTTATTTCTCTTTGGAAAAAATTTAAAGTTGAAAACAAAGTAACAAACTGTATTTTTGGATAACTGATTTTTTTTAAAGGCGATGAACTTTCGTTTGGTATTTGTGAAAAATGAACTCAAGGTAGCTTGTGCCGAAAAAGTGTTTTACGAGAGCGATTGCAATGAATTAACTCATTTTTTAAATACTTTTGGTAAGTTGATTTTTTTTTATTTTTAGTTATTTTACAATTCTAATTTTTTATTATAAGACGAAGAAGCCGTTAATAAAGTCTTTGAGTTGTCATTTAATTTCATAACCAGCTTTGGTACAAAAGAATAAATTGAAAATTTGGTGTTAAACAATGTAAAAAATAAAGGCGACCAAAATAATGTTTCAAAACAAAAAAATTTTAACTTTTATTTAAAAGTATGTATTTCAAAAAGAAATGATTTCGACGAAATGGAAACAGTGACTGAAGATGAATGGAACGTGTGATCGAAACGAAGGGTTCTAAAAAAAATTTGATGTAAAAGCTTCTTGGGAATCTTTGCAAGAAAGAGCACAAAGTTCTCTACCAGAAAATTGAAATCCGAACTCCGGCGGACTTTTCGTTGTGTGGAAAAGTGGTGTTCTTTTAGTATTCCCAATTTTCAAAATGTTTCCAAAAACGACTTAGAAGGATCTAAAGCAGCTTCGAAATAGGATTAAAAGCGGCTTAAAATAAGTCGTTTTTTTCTTGTAAAAGTGTCTTATTTTTTTAAGAGTGTATGAACACTTTAGGTGGATTTCGAGAACTTACAGACCATCAAGTCAGCAAATTTATAGATTACTACTGACTCGAAAAAAGAGAATGATGCAAAGCAAAACCGCATGAATTTGGCCATATTTATTAGGCATTAACAAACTTGCCATTTTAGATTAAATGGGTTATATCTAGTCAAAACATGTTTCATAGTGTTAAGCCGCGAGGTCTTGGGTCACTGCGGCAAGAGGAATGGAGAACAAAATCGGTTTATTACTATTTATTTTTTTTATCTGGAGTCTTTTTAATATTAAAAGAAAAAAAGAAAAATGTGCTTTTTGTTTATAATTTAATTTCTCAGCTTCAACATATACATCCAATAAAGAAAACTAAATAAAGTTGACAAACTGTTATGAATATTTTGGGGCACAACGTAAATGCTCGATAAATATGATGACATGTCATATCTAGCGAATTTGCTGAAAATTTTCACTTTTTCAAGAAGCTAATGTTCAGATTTAATGGTATGTTCTTAAAAATGGACAATCACTATAAATAATGGTCTCGCCGAACGTTAAATCAGCAAATAAGAATGCCAAAAAGTGCAAACAAAAATGACTATAAAAGGTACATTAAGGTTTATCTTTTAGTTAATCATAATCACTTTATCGAAACTGTCAAATGGTTGCGTTTCAGGCTATAAAATAAGATCGATAAATTGTTTACTTTCTTTTCAAAGCATCATACATTGATTAAAGCAGTGATTAGATTTTTTTAAATGTTAAACATAAAACAGTGTTTTGTTGCGAAAATGTAACGTCCGAACCCATTTAAAAAATGGAAGAATTAAACAAGATCACCTCCTTTTCAAGTATTTGAATATAATGTAACCCCTGTTCTTGATAGACGGTAGTAGTCTCGTAGCTCTCCTCTCAACTTTTTCCAACTCGTTGATATCTTTTACAAGGTATGGACGACAAAAATTGACAGTAAGGGCGTAGCCAGACTTTTTCGAATAGGGGGGCTCAAGTTGAAAAAAATAATTATAAAAATTTATTTTATTTACTGTAACTTACAAGAAATTAAGTTTTTGATGACACTATTCTGTAAGTGAATAAGGGGTGAGTGGTCTTCGAAGATTAACTGGGACGTGTGTACATATAAATAGTTTTAGGATAGGGATAAAGAAGAGGGTCCCATGTCCCCTCCCCACCATTCAGAACTTCGCCACATTATCCAAAAGTCTCTGGCTAAGCCACTTGAGCTTTTTTTTTATTGTTTTTAAATTTTATTTTTGTCTAAGATTTAAAAGCTAAACTCAAGTGTTAGGTGGTACCCCTTAAACACTGACCCTTCCAAAATTCATAATTCACTGACCCCTCATTTTCCGAGGAAGGATAAGTCAAAAATTAATGAAAATAGTATCAATGAATAGCTCTTGAGTTGCTCTATATAGATCACTAGATTTTTTTAAGGTTGCAATTATGGTTATTTAGGAAAAGTCTGAAAACATGTTCCAGACCCAGAGTTTTTTTTTACTGACCCCTTTTTTTTTTCACTGACCCTAGTTTTTTTCTTTCATTTCGATATATTACATCAAAGCAGTCATACCATTCGAAAGCGCTCTGTCGAAGGAGCTTGAAAATCATATTAGTTTTTTATTTTATTAATATAAAAATTCCAAAAAATTACTCAATATAATTATAATATAATTACTGAAAACCCCGTTTAAAATCGTGTTAAGAATTTTGAAAGTTTATTTCACGGACTCCTTAATATATTTTACCCAAACGACGAGAATGCTTATTAAAGAAAACCACGAAAACGATTAAAAACTCAAAACAAATATCGAAATCAAACTTCAAAACGACGTAACTTATTTTTATTTTTATTTTTTAATTATTTTATTTTTCTTATTCTATCTGTTTAACTAAAATTAATCTAAAAAACATACTACGTGGTCGGAAAGCGGCTTCAGCTCAAAATTTAAATAAATATAAAATATAAATAATCACTGTATTTATTAACAATTTAAGTAATAATTTAGAAAATTTTTTGAATTAGAATCTTTTTTAGCATTATTCTTAATTATTTTTTGGGGTCAAGATTTCAAAGTGTTGTAGACTGACTTTCTTGAATTTGAAAGTTCATAATTTTTTATTCTTACTTTGTCATAAAGTACAATATTCGCTTAATTACTTATTTTTCCTATTATATTTTTCCTTAATTACGCATTTAATACTAAGTCACCAATTAGAGTCTGTTTTAGCAGTAGTAATAGTAGTAGTATTAGTGAGACTGCAGTATAGTAATCTATACTTACGCCTTTCGGCAGTTAGCTCTATAGGAGCTGTGTCAGTCTTTATTCTATTTCTTCGTCCCATACCAAACATTTCTCTGTCAATGCCTGCTTTGAAACCACTGACTGTTTTTGCGTTGACAACACTCTGTGGCAAAACATTCCACTTAGAGACCACTCTGTATGTCAAGAAGTTTTATCTGAATGAACCACGCTTGCTAATTTCTCTCACTAGTTTCATGTCGTTTTTTCTTCTTAGGTTTAGCTTCAAACTTTTGGATAGGTTCACTCCATTCATTAGGTTGATCTTCTCCGTTGACTATTTTGAACATTTGGATAAGGTCATCTCTTATTCTACGGTTTTCCAAGCTCATTAAATCCAAATCCATAATCTTGATTCTTGATACGGCTTCTCTTTCTGAAATTTGACTAGCTTCGTCGCTCTTCAATGGACTCTTTCAATAATATTTCTGTTAGCTTTCTTTAAAGGGTTCCAGATATTTACGGCATATTCAAGATGCGGTCTCACAAGTCTTGTGTACAGGGGTCTGAATGTTTCTTTATCTAAACATTCGAACGAGTTCTTAATTTCACCCAGAAACTGTTTTGGAACAAAAAAAATAAAATTTATAACTAAGGCTCAAGTTTTTTTTTCACGATTGAAAGGCTAATGCCATAACTCATTGAGCCGATCGCTACACCTGCTTCATTATCCCTTTCGATATACTTATTTTAAGTCACAACTACTCCCAAGCCTGATCATTTTACAAATCAGTCCCATTTATTAACGAATGGTGGTGTCTATCGAGAGTTATAACGCGTCGTATATTACACACCCACTTGGCTTCTGAAGTGAAGTGATAGCAACAAACAAAATTTATTTTACAAAATACCAGTAAAGGCTAATCAGCCCTTTACAAAGTCTCTCCAATTAGGTCTTATTCAAAGGTCAATTAAAAAGGACACTCTTGTTCTCTTATAAATTCTTTTCTTTTTTAAAACCCAAAGCATTCTCTCATATTCATTTAATATTTCCCTATCAACCTTACTCCAGTCAGTTTCAATTAAAGAGAATACAAGAACTTTATTAAATATATAAATTGATTCCTCAGTTCGTCTTAGATAAATGGAGGATATTAAAGGACTTCTACTACAATATTACGGACATCAAATAGTAAGTTCAATGGCACAGGGATGAAGACAAATAATTAGGGACAAAAATCAGGAGCTGATTTAAAAAAAAAATTCTTAAACTTAAACTAAAACAATTAAAATAACTTCCCTGTATTGAATTATATCTTCGATTGGGATTGGTCACCCTGGACTGATTATCAAAACATCTTTCTAAAAATAATCATCAAACGCCGAAAATGACTAAATTAACTTTGCGAACGTTCGTGAACGTTTAAATTGTTATTAAATACAGTAATTATACTGAGTAATTTTTTGGAATTTTTATATTAATAAAATAAAAAACTAATATGATTTTCAAGCTCCTTTGACAGAGCGCTTTCGAATGGTATGACTGCTTTGATGTAATATATCGAAATGAAAGAAAAAAACTAGGGTCAGTGAAAAAAAAAAGGGGTCAGTAAAAAAAAACTCTGGGTCTGGAACATGTTTTCAGACTTTTCCTAAATAACCATAATTGCAACCTTAAAAAAATCTAGTGATCTATATAGAGCAACTCAAGAGCTATTCATTGATACTATTTTCATTAATTTTTGACTTATCCTTCCTCGGAAAATGAGGGGTCAGTGAATTATGAATTTTGGAAGGGTCAGTGTTTTAGGGGGTACCGTGTTTGGTAAAGGTTCGGCGGCATATTTGCCAGTTTAGTCTCAATTATCGTTGAGAAAGTTGAGGGAAATCAGTGAACAAGCTGATAGATTTTTTTTTTGAACAGATTAAAATAACTTTTTTCTATGTTTTAACAAAGACCAGGTGAGCTCCTGAGTTTGAAAATTAAGAGTTTTTTATTAACCGGGGGAAAAAGAGCTGAAAAAAATTGAATGTGAAGTTTTAGAGGGTGTTTTCTGAAATAGAAAAATATTTTTTGACAGGGGAATCATGTAAATAATTCTAAATAGGTCTAGTATTATTTCGTTATTCTTTCAAATAACCTATGTGAAAATTTTAGTTTCGATTGAAAGATTTCAAATTAACAAAAAAATTTCCTAGTGGATTGCTAAATTTCCTAAATAGAGTGTTAAATTTTTAATGCGTAGATGTAAAAAATTTCGAAAAAATGAACTTTCGAATAGAGGGCTGAGGCCAGTTTCAAGTTTATTATTATTTTTAAACAAACGACTTTTATGGCATTCATTTATGGTTGGGCTTATAGTTTATTATTATTAAATTCTTAAATTTAATAAAGTTAATGTAAAAAAAAAACTTGTTAAAATTTATTTTAAATTTTGATACGAATCATCACATTGTAAATTTCAACATCTCTTTTCCATTAGGACTTGTTTTTTTAAAAAAAATTAATAGAGGGTAGATTGACTGCGATAAGTGAATTTAAATTTTGTTTTTGTTTTTTCAATCGATTTAATGTTGTAATATTTAAATAGTTTTTTGAAATCTACAAATTCACTTTCCTCTTTTTCTTCATCCAATGTCGTTTTATTTTGAAAATTATCCCATGTTTGGCTGAAAAAATTTTTCTTAACTATTTTTTTTAAAAAATCATTCCACCATTCTGGAATTAAGCTTGGAATATTTAATCTCCATGTTAATTTTCTCGATACATTTTTGTAAACAAAATTGTCCTTTATTTTTATAATATAGTCAATTTTTAAGCTCAAATTTTCAGCTTCGGCATTTTTTAACATATTTTGCAATTCACCAATTGAAATACCAGTGAATATATTGATCAATAAAACGGGCATTAATAATATAAAAATTGCATACAAGGCACAATTAATAAAACCCAAACCGCGTATACTTTCTATACCCATTTCATCGGTTGATAAAGATCCAACGCCCATAGTCATAATTCTAAAAAAACTCAACTCAAATGTCGTATTGAAAAATGAAATAGGGCTCTCGTTTGAGATGGTTTGTTTCGAAAGATTTCGAAATGATATCAAAAATCCGATCAAACAAAACACAATTATAGCAAAAAGTTCGATTGATTTTATTATTATATTACCAACTAGGTTTACAAATGGACCTATTTTCCAAGCCTTATTTAAACGTAACAATATTATCCAATACGAGAATAGAATAGATATTGATAAAAGCGATGATTTTTCTGTGAATTGATCACTTGTATTAAGAAACAAAGCGGCCAATGTTATTGAATAAGTAAGCAATTCGAGTAAATTTTTGAATGATGTAACATAAATTAGAATTTCATGATTCAAAATGGAATGAACAAGTTGAAATAATTCGATAAAAATAAAATAAAGTACAAATATTAATACCGAAATCATGAGTCCAGTGTTATCGTTTTTTTTCATATTCTCGGTATAGACCGTCAAAATAATGACAAAGACAAGGTATAATATTAGATTTGTATAATAAATAAATCTTGGCAAGCCTTTCCAATCTTTGTAAGCTATTCCGTTTATTTTTGGATTTGTAAGAACATGTTTTTTTCGCGTGCCATTTATGATTTTTAAAAGCTCGACCTTGTATTTGGCTTGTTGGTAATCATTTTGGATTTTCGTAGGAGCTGTGTCTACCTTATTTTCTAAGCATATACAGCAAGAATTATCATTTTTGTCTGCTTCTGAATTTGGTAAAGTCGCATTTGGATTAATTTTGTAAATTTTTATCAAATCAGAATATTTTTCTTCAGAGAACATGTAAATAAAATAATCGAAAAACTCATAGCGTCCCCAATCAATAAACACATTCAAAATATCAATCAAGTTTATTTCGCATATTTGTTCAATTTTTTGTCCGTTTTTTTTTTTTAACAATAGATATGACGCAGATATTCGAGTAAATAGTATCAAGTATAAACCGATAGTAATGTTTTTATTTTTTTTAACTTTTTCAAAACATTTGTTATAATCGATTCGTAAAAAGTAATCAAAATCGTAAATAAACATGAAGTCTGTTTCTAATAGTTGTTTTAAATCATTTACTGTCAAAATACTATCGAATTGATCGATTAAATTCAAATAGATATCGGGTGGAAACAAGCGAATGAAGATTGAAATGTCATTACGCTCACACAAACCAATCATAGATTCACTCAAAAACAAACGTGAGTGTTTTTCATGATAATAATCCGTGTCATATCTCACAAATGTAACCAGCTCATTAATATTAAAATTTTTCATTAGAATAATCATGTCTAGTAAATTCCAATTTTGTTTTGAATTGTTTATATAGAGATTGTCAAATAATTTTTTAATTTCTTTGTCAGCTTTTGTTTGGTATAAATATCTATGCATTACGTTTTTAAAGGTTTCATTGTGATATGTTAAAACTAAATGTTGCCAAATTTCAAAAATATCGTTTTTGAGCGAACTGATTGAACCAATTTCGATTGTAGGATAATCTTTTAATAAATCATATTGACTAAAGTTATACAATAAATTACCTTTTAAATTAATTTTTGAGCCATTTTTAGCCAATTTAAAAATAACATCATCGATTGTTTTCAAATGATTATAACTCAAATGTATATCAATTTTTAGACAAGACACATTTTTGAAAACGTCATCATCAATATTTTCAATACAATTCCGATCAAGATTAATTATTTCTAGCTTACGATTTTTTTCACTAAAACTGCCTATTATTTTTTTAATTTCATTGGCATAAAATTTTAAATCTTTAATATTGGATAACTCCGAGAAAATAGACAAATCTAATGAAGTCAATCTGTTCTGTGAAAAATCGATTACTTGGCATTATTGAGATTTTTTGTTTTTCGAACCTGAACTTCTTAAGAAAATGTTTTTTTTTTTAAATTCTTCTGTTAACTGACAGTTAGAACAAGAGAATAACTCAAAGCTTTCTAAACTTTCCGGTAGATAGAGGTTTTCTAAGTTCGATGTTAAGTTACAATTCGACAAACTTAAATATTTTAAATTATCTATAACTTGACGAAATATATTCTCATTTATTTCTTTTTTGATTATTAATAATGTTCCATATTTGTCCACTTGAAAACGCTCATTAATATTAATGCTCATTTTTTTCTAAAAAATTTTCTACTTTAAAAAAACTTAAAGAGACAAGAAAATTTGAACAAGATAAGAAAGGCTTAATGAATTCTCACAATAAGTTGTCCAATAAAGTTCCTCTTCGTCGAACGGAATTAGTTAATAACTCAAAAAGTATCAGAAATAATGGCTCTTCTAAAGCTTTATTTATCTGTCAATCGACAAAAACTCACATGGCAATATAACATATTATTTTTGAACAAAATTAATTTATTGTTAAAATACAGAATGACTTGTCTGAATAATTTTCCTAAATTTTTCTGAGAATTGAAAAATGATTTTTTTCGAAAAACCTGACGCCATTTTTGCTCAATTAATTCAATAAATTTTCTTCTAGAAAATTACATCACATTTTTCGACGGGAGGTTGTCATGGTTAATTCCTTTTTTTGAGCAAATAATATCGTTAGTCTCAAAAAATAACCATGACAGCATCCCGTCGAAAAATGTGATGTAATTTTCTAGAAGAAAATTTATGAAGAAATCGCAAAAAAAAAAAAAATATATAACATAGCCTTTAGTGTGTAAACGGCTATCTCAGGATAAATTGGCTGACACAATTGAATCACTACCATGTTTCTGTGTCTTTAAATAAAGGTTCATTTGATACTCAATTTTAATCAAAGGATTGAAAATTAAATTTTATATTATAAATGGCGTCTATTAGTCTCAATGAAATTTTATTAACTTTTTTATTTAGATAACATAATTAAAGTTAAAAATTCAAATTTAATTAACAATGGTCCACCTTGACGAAGAATTTTTAAAAAATTTTAAGAAAAAAAATAGAAATGATGATCTTATTTTGAAGAGTTGTTCAATATCGAGTTTATCGCCAAATTTAACATTCGAGTCATTTTTTAGTCAAAATAAAAACATTCGTTCTGTTAATAATTTTAATAACTTAGAAAGTGTTGATTTAAGTCACAATTTAATCTAAAAAATTGACTTTGTAATTTTTGCAAGTTTTCCAATACTTAAACAAATCGATTTTTCAAATAATAAACAATTAAAGGAAATTACTAATACAAGTTCCACGATGATTCAATTAGATACTTTGAATATTTCCGTGTGCAAACTTGAAACCATTGCAGAAAATTTTTTTGAAAATTTAACAGCAAAAAGCTTATATTTTGGCTACAATAATCTAACAAGATTCGATTTTTATTTTTCGGAAAAACATAAAGAATTGAAAGTATTAAGCGTACGAAACAATCTTATTAACTCATTACCTATTTTTCATAATGAAATAAAAATAAAATATCTATATTTTACATGTAACAAGATAATGAAAATTCCCGAAACATTCTACCGAAGTTTTAGCAACAAAATCACAATATGTTTCGGATACAACAAAATAATCGAGTGTGATTTAAAAAAGTTAGCAGACAAAGAATTTTATTTAGGCCAATCGTCTAAAGAATTTGAAACATATTTTCTTATAGAAAATATGTTTTCAATTGATGAACAAAATTTACCAAAAAGATTAAGCGACAAGTCAAAAAATGTTGTTAAAACACTTTTTTTTTTTAAATTTTTTTCCTGGAATAGACTAAATGAAATATCTAAAGGACTTTATGAAACTTTAAATTTTGAAAAATTTGACCATGACAGTATCAGTTCATTGGATTTGTTCATTCAAAATCCTATGTTAGATAAGTCACAAGAATTTGAAAAAGAAATTAATTGGTTGATCGATGAACTCACAAAAAAATACAAGCCGAATGAATATTCATATGGAGATTTTCGTTTAAAATCAACAGAATCGCTAACTATTCTAATGGAACATGCTTGTTTAACAAACAATTTGGTTATTTTTGAAAAGATATTTCCAAAAGAAATTTACGTTGCCGCAGTAAAGTTTTATTCAAGCAATTTGAGTGACATTAGAAATGTTGAGTTAAATAATTTCGATCGATTCATTTTCAGTTTGAGATTTTTTTGTCATTTAGACTATAGAATATATTTTGAAATGGCTATTAACAGCTGTAATAAAACTTTAACTGCATACTTAATCTTATTTTTAAAGTTGTCATTTTTATACTACAAATACTCAGCGATGAATAGACAATATTTTTACTCGTCTGAAATTGAACAACTTCCAATATCGAACATAATATCAATGTTAATCGAAAAAAAATGGTTCATGATGAAAGACTATTTGATTAATTTAATACTAAATGAACAATCGATCCGGTTTACAAAAAAAGAGCTTGAAAAAACATCATACATTGAAGACAAGAATGTGTCAAGACAAATTTTAGGCTTACAATCCAAACTAGATTTTTTAACAACTTTTACGAAAACTCGTAATCAAAAATTATTGACACACAAAAATGTTAAACAAATTTTGGACGATAGTTGGAGAGGTCTTCCACGTTTTATTTATTATTTAAATTTAATTATTTTATTTACATTTTTGGGATTTTACTCTTACACTATAGAGAATTATGTTGGAGATAATAACAACTATTCAAAGTATGTGTCACTGGTTTTGGCTTTATACTTTTTAATGCTCGAAATTGGGAAATTTGTATACGAAATTATATCCTATAGAGTACTCAATTATTTGTCAACATTTCAAAATTATTTTGAATTTTTTAATTACATTTTTACGATTGTGGCTTTACTGTTAAACACAAACGAGCAAAAAGAAGTTAAAGCCGCGCTATTTTCAATAACAATTCTCGTTTCATATTTTATTGGACTTTTCAATTTAAACAAAGCAATTAGAATAGGACCATTTGTGAGTGTTATTCGAAACGTAATTCGAAACTCAGTGGGACTGTTTCTAGTGGTTTTGATATATCTAATTGGGTATTTGATAAGCTTTCGTAATCGATCGTTTAACGATGAAAATGATTTAACCATTGGATTTTTTAACACAACATTTGAACTCGGATTTTTTCGAATATTGACCATGGGCGTTGGATCATTGGGAACTGATGAAATGGGAGTTAAATCAATTAATGGTACAGGTTTCATAAATTGTGCTTTGTATTCAAGTTTTATTTTCATGGTACCTATAATGTTAATGAATATATTCACTGGTATTTCAATTGAAGAACTACAAAATATGTTGAAAAACGCCCAAGTTGAAGACATGAAATTAAAAATCGAGTATACGGTCAAAATAAAAAATAATATTTTATACAAGAAATTTTCAAAATTTCAGCCAAATCTTAAAGCTGAGCGTTTCTTTTTCATTATTGGCCAAAAAATTGAATCTATTAAAGAGAATTTGTTGGAAAACAATTATGTGTCACAAACGATTATTAAGTATCAAAGAAAGAATATTAGAGATACAAATAAAAATGAAGAAGAAAACGAAAATAATGATGCATGTTTTACAATTAATGATAGTTTTTTTGAAATTTTAACTAAAAATTAAATTGAATTTTTTAATTTCTTATAAACATTCTTTTATTTTTTTAATCAATAAACAATAATAAACATTCTTAAGGTCTATCTAATATCCATTCAAATGATTAGTCCGAAATCTTACCTTTTTATGAGATGATGATTGTTGTAGGTCACTAAAGGCTCGACCCGATCGGAGGGGAGCATTGCATGTTTAGCGATGATTGAACCCTTTGTAAAAAACAAGTCCTTTATTAAGATATCGAAGAAGCCAAAAGACGCTTATTGAAAGCTTAGAGACTGAAGATGGTCGTTTATCAAAACTACAATGCCAGTTTATAAAGTGTTTACCGTCTCAAGTTCGAGCTTTTGTTCGTTGTGCCATGTCTAAACTGAAATGGTCAGGTAAGTTGTATCTCATGCTCAAGAGATTTATCAAGATTATACGTCCGAAAATTCGTTAATGATAGAGCTCGAGATCGAGATTGATGGCGAATTGAAGCATCTGAGAGTTCAGAACAAAGTTTAATGGTACCGTTTTTTCTTGCTGATAAGTGCCCCCAAAATCGACACTTTGAATAATAAAATAATAATGATGCGAATAGATTTTTGGGTTCATTTGGAGTATTCTGATAGAATTCAATGTGCTTTATCAGCAAGGAAATACGGTAATTACAATTTTTATGGTCGTCTTGGTCATAAAGAATTCCCAGTCAACTAGTTTTAAATGCGTCATCACTGAATCTTCGATAATCATCGATTAGACATTCATAAATTTAATGAAAAATCGTTTGAAAATAATGTCTTAATAAATTTGAAAATTTCAATTAGTTTTTATAACTCTCAAGTTTTGACAATCCTAATTTAAGTCAGAAAAAACTTAAAATTTATAAAAAAGTTATTGGTCTTTTTGAAATTTAGACTCCTCCTTTCAAAATAATACGTTGAACTTTTAAAAGTTTGTGTAACGACATTTTAAAATATTCAATATTTTTTATTATGTCTGCTATTCAAATAATTTAATATGGTTTTGATTTGATTTGAATTCAAATGGGATCACAGTTATCAAGAAGAAACATTTTTAATTCTACTAGAAGTTGGTATGTGCAGCATAAAGTACGACTACTACTAAATTAGGTGTTTTATCTGCTATAAACGAGTTGGCTAATTGAAAGCTAGAAAACGTCTTTCAAACGATTCAAAGAAACCACAAATTACAAACACAATTTTCCGACATCACAACCTCTCATCAAAAGAAAAGTTCAAATATTTTTAGTCGTTCTCTCTGAAAAAGCGGATATTGTTAATATTTTTTTTCTTTCCATTCAGCGGTTTAACTTTGTCAATTAATTAATTTCAAACAGGGATTAATAAAAAAAACTTTACATGACACCCAGTTTTGTTCAATTTACACAGAAAATTATTGAATGTTTCAACCGTAAATGGAAAGTTTGCGCTGTTTTCTTTGACAGAGCTTCTGCGTTTGATAAAGTTTGTCACGATGGCTTGATTTTTAAAAAGAACAAACTTAAGATTCCATCTTACATTATTCAATGGGTCAAAAATTTCCTCCAATCACGCAGTTTTAAAGTCAAAGTTGGAAACTCTCTATCCCCTGATTGTGTAATTCAAGCAGGTGTTCCTCAGGGTTCCAATTTAAGTCCTCTTTTGTTTTCAATTTATACGATATTCCAACCAACGCAAAAATAAACGATTCTTATTCTTTACTATTCGCAGATGATCTAATCTACTTCAAATTATGCAAAAGTACATTAAACGTCGAAAAACAAATAAATCAGCACCTAACTGAACTCCGAATCTGGTTAAATAAGTGGCGACTCACGCTGGCTACACACAAATGCAAATACATAATCTTTGATAAAAGTCTCAGTCCACCAACTTTCAACCTTTGCCTTTACAACCAAACAATTGAAAAGTGTGAAGCTCAAACTTTTCTTGGTATTGCGTTTGACAGTAAGCTGAACTTCAATCTTCAAATCGGAAAAATAACCGATACGTGCTCTTCTCGTCTCAACATCATCAAGATTCTTTCGCAAAAAACTTGGAAGCTCGATAGAAAAACACTAGTAAACATTTATTTATCGCTTATTCGTTCAATCCTTGACTTCTCCGCTATCCTATGCCCAGCTATTTCAGCTACAAACATCTACAATAACCAGAAAATTCAAAATAACGCAATCAGATTAATCTTCCACAAACCTAAAGAAACAAGAATACCAATCCTTCATTAACTGGCCAAAATCGACTACATTCAGGACCGATTTAAAAAGCTTTCATTAAGATATATACTTAAAGCCTTAGCCAATAATAATCCAACAATTTTTGACTCATTCAACGAATATATAAGGTACGCAAACGGTAGAAATGTAAAAATCAAAACTCTTTTTTGCGAATTCAAATACAAGATATACGACTTCGTTGATTCAATTAACAAGCAAAGAAACAAATAATCAAGCTCCAACTCCATTTTAAGATTTTTAAATTTACTTTTTTATTTTCATTTTAGCCAAACAGAAACATTAATTTTTAATCTTTGTTTCTTTTTTATTATCATTCTTCTATTGAAATCAATAAAAAAATAAGCTGAAGACCGAAAGGTGAAACAGCTTAATACAAAAAAATGGGCTACTCGAAAAATTCAGGTATTGGATTCGGATAGGCTCTGGGTTACTCTGAAATTTTGAAATTTATGCATGGATTTGAGCAACCCATAAATTTGGGTATTTATACCCTAATTTTTTGAGTTACCCATATTATTTATGTCTGATAATTTTGAGTCTAAGTCAGTTAAAAATTCGAGACTTAAGTCTTTCTGAGTATAAGTCTTCGGAAAAATAATTTTCGCTTTTTTTTCACTTTTTCCCTTTAGAAATTTATAAACAAATTATCCCAACTATGACCAATATAAACTTGTGTCAAGTAATCCCAGTAAGTCCAACCTCTTAAAAAAAAATTTTCGTTCCTTGTTTTAACTCTTATCCGTCCAAAGGTATTATAATCATTAAAGATCAAAGTGGATCATTTTTGACAGAATATAATTTTTTTTTCGTTTTCCCTGTTTTGAGGCCAAAATTCAATCGACACAAGCTTCTAAAAGTGAGAGATATTTTTTTAGCTCATTATTGGTTATTGAAAGCAAAATATTTAAGAAAAAACAAGTTCACTTGCTACATTTGCTCCTTTCGGAACACATAGACCCCTATTTGGCAATACCGCCTTTCAATTTCTGGATCCGCCACTGGTTCTGAGTGTACTTAAAAGCAGTCAATAAAAACACTTCAACACTAGGATAGACTTAAAATTTAAAAGCGGAGCAGCTTTTTTAACACTTTTAAACATCGAAAGATCTGAAAACAGTTAATTCACAAAAATCATTAAAAAAAAACACAACGAATACTTGTCGCCTTTTTCAGCCGCTTCCATTAACATTTCAAATCCAGTCTCATAATTAACATCACTTTCATCCAGTTTAAAATCAGGTAAAACATCATGAGGCAACTGCATAAATATCTTTGCACAGTTAACAAAAGCCTATGTGACACCAAGATTAGCGGCCAAATGTAAATGATAAAAAGCAGCGTTTTCATCGAACCCTAAACCTAACCCCTACATTCGACGTAACCTTAACCCTAACGGCATTGTGAAGTTTAGTACAAAAAAACAGAACAATTTTGAAAAATTGAAATAATTTTTATTCTGTTGGCCTTATGATGAATCTGCGCATGTAACAAAGTGTAACAAACTTTGTTACACCATTGAGCAACCTCTGCTAAATTTATGCAAAGTCTCTGCAAAATGCACACTATTAAAAAGTATTATAACTAAATGCGCAATTAGACTGCAGAGTTTTTGCAGAGTTTGCTGAATGGTGTAACAAAGTTTGTTACACTTTGTTACATGCGCAGATTCATCATAAGGCCAACAGAATAAAAATTATTTCAATTTTTCAAAATTGTTCTGTTTTTTTGTACTAAACTTCACAATGCCACCCTAACCACGTCGAATGTAAAAATCGACCCACTTCATGACACTTACAAACTTCAAAATGAGTTTTACCTAAAATTGATTTGAACGATTCAAGACGAATCATTTTATGTCTTAGCTCAGTGTCTGCGTTTAACAGAGCATGTCTCTCTTCGATTACACCTGAAGCACGTGGTCGATTGAAATCTTTTGAAGTTAAAAAATTTCATCGCATCTTCATTATCGAACGGTGACTCGACAAAAGTTATGTTATTCGATTGACTCGATGAAAGACTATTTGAAAATACTCGAAGCAGAGCTTTTAATATGCGAGTAACGAAACGTTAGTTAAAAATACTTTATAAAAGTATATCTATCTAAAAATATAAAAAATTTTATTTCTCAATTATTAGATTTCGGCTTAGTTGAAAGTAAAGCTTAAAAACAATACCTTGGATATTTTCTTCATATAAAGCCTTTTTTTTAAGCACTTTTTTTAACAAGAATTTTGAAAAGTCACTTTATTATTATTTTTTTTTAAATTATGCAACATAAATAAAAGACGCTTAAAATATTTTTTCTCTTTGTTTTTGTATTAAACTTGGGACTTTGTTGCGTAAAATTCTCTTGTCTTAAACGATTACAGTTCATTTTTTGAATTTTTTTTTTCAATGAAATCGCAAACAACTTGAACAGTTTCAAAGCGAAGATTGATGTTTGGATGTTGAAACAAAAAGAAGTCACTGCTACAAATTTTTTATTACCCCGTGATAATACGTTAAAAATTTCATAAAAGTTCAAAAATGTCCATCAATTTTTTTTTTTAATGCATGTACTAAATAAAAATTTGAAAATTGCGTTTTATTGCATGAATAATTTAGATAATTTATTCGTGAGGAAAACTCAGGAAATGAAAAGAAAACAAGTGAGGAAAGGAAAGGAAAGGAAAAGGTTGAGGAAGAGGAAAGGAAGGGGAAAGGAAGGGACAAGGAAGGGGAAAGGAAGGGGAAAGGAAGAGGAAAGGAAAGAAAACGTATAAGTTAGTTTTAGTATGTACTGTATCAACTCTTTTTGGTGATAACTTGATAAAAGCGAGAAGCCGATTAGTTGAAGTGTTGCATAAGATACCACAAAGACGAGGAAAACTCTTGGTAAACGGTCTAATAGATCTGGATGACGCTTTGAAAAATATCTAAAAAAATATTTTAAATTAGATTTTTGACCAAGAAAAAATAGTACCCAGGACTATCTAAAAGTTTTCAGTCAATGGCATTCTATTGAAAAGTTACTAATTGAAGAACCCTTTAAGACATAAGAGTTTTTTATTACCTCAGCATTTTATGGAAGGCAAAAACAATAAAAATTTTCAAATTAAGTTTACTTGAAAAAGAATTCTGACGTCTGTCAAGTCGAGTCGCTGTTTTCCCACTATTTTCCTTTACGATGTATCTTTTTAATGAGATGATCTTAGTCTAATGAATAAATACAAGGTAATCATCACATTGAGCAAAATTAAATCATCCTACTACGGACCAATAAATATTAAGGTCTTTCTGAGGCCTTATGGAAGGCAATAAAAACAAAGGCACTGTGAATATTTGTTACATTTTACAAAAACATTTTATTGAAATATCCATAAAAGTTTTTAAGAAAGTCATATTTCAGTTCTGCAACCGATATAATATGGTGCATACATTGTACCATGAATATAAAAATGTGTTGAACACAATTATAATTGTGCAAAAGTGTTTAATATGTTTTAACTGTTAAAATGTGTTTATCGAATATCTATTCCGTCGTACTCTCTGAGATAAGAGGTTATATAAGGACTCAATGTTAATTTTAAAAAACTTTTTTGTGATAAGTTTTGGATTTAAAATGGATGAAAACATAGTTTAAGATGAATTTTCAACAATGTGTTATTTTATTCTTAAGGATCAAAAGGTTTCAAGGTTGATCAACAGGCTAGTGCCCCTTATCTAATTATTAGACTGATCAACACTTCATTTATTAAATTAAAATCATAGGGGCGCACGAAGTGCGCCACCCTATAATATGTTCTCAAAATTCAAAATGCGTAATTTTAATTGATTAATTCAATTTTGAAAATAGACTGAAAAGCCAATTATATATAATTATATATTAGGTTAAAGCTCGTAAAATTTCCAACATTTTGGTACCTAAATCAATTTATGAAAATAATATATTGACCATATATACCCTTACTTTCTGAAATAAAAAAGTGTTTTTTCAATTTTGAAAATAGACTGAAAGGCCAATTATATATTATTATATATTAGGTTAAAGCTCGTAAAATTTCCAACATTTTGGTACCTAAATCAATTTATGAAAATAATATATTGACCATATACACCCTTACTTTCTGTAATAAAAAAGTGTTTTTTCAATTTTGAAAATAGACTGAAAGGCCAATTATATATAATTATATATTAGGTTAAAGCTCGTAAAATTTCCAACATTTTGGTACCTAAATCAATTTATGAAAATAATATATTGACCATATACACCCTATATACACACTTTCTGTAATTTCTTAATTTTATATGCCATTTCCTTTAGAAAACATTTGATTTAATAATTTTGCAATAAGTTAGCAAGTAATATTGTTAAGGAAAAAATTGTGAAACAATACGAAGGATTTGCTTCATCTATTGCCAAAGTCTGGATAATCTCTGATAAACTTAATATTACTTTTAATTTGAACATTTCTCAATCCCTTGCAAATCTGAAATGTTTAGAAGAATTTTTGCAGACTTTGACAATTAATGAAGCAAATATTCCTTCGCATTGTTTCAAAAATTTTTTATTAAAAATATCCCCTTACAAACTTTTTAAGTCGATCTTTAGAATAAAAAAAATGAAAATTTTAATAATTTTATAAAAATAAAAATTTGATGATTTGATGCTATTGATAAATGTTTTCTAAAATACAAAGAGGAAAAATTATGACAAAGGTGCCTTAACCATAAGACATCGAGCCCTATAATATGTCAACCATACAAAGGGAAAAAACAAGGAACAAATTATAGGCCGACACATTTTGAATTTAAATTCTATAGGCTTTTTTAAGTATGGCGGCCTATAATTTGTACCTTGTTTTTTCCCTTTGTATGGTTGACATATTATAGGGCTCGATGTCTTATGGTTAAGGCACCTTTGTCATAATACAATATAGTTTAGAATTTTTTTTTTTGAAACAATGTTCGTTATGTGACTTTTTCAGGATCACAATGCAGCAAAATTTCTATGACTCCACCAGGACTTGAACCAGGATCTCCAGATTGAAAAGTCGCGGTGTAAACCACTGAACCACCACACCGGACAATAAAAAGGATCGTTATCTTTTTGGAAAAAATTGAAAAGTTGGAAAGGTACGACGTTGTAAGCTTTAAAATATCGAGTTTATTACGAAAACCTCAGAGTTATGGGAGAGTGTGTAAAGTTGCCGTCAATGCAATTAGGAAAAAACTTGTTTTTAGCAATATTTGCAATATTCATTAAGCAATCGCTACAGCAGTTTTAAAAATACTAATTAAAATGAAATCCATTATGACTTAAGAATGTAGGACGACCTTATCATTCTGACCATATCCACTATAACCCTAAATCTGTTTGATGTAGAAGCAGTTACGGTGGGTGTCTCACTTTAAATGAGCTTACCGGTGTAATGTTGGATTTGTCCTGCTTAAGTTTACCATGACTTGGTTAGTTTTTTGTCTTCTTTTCGTCGTTCCATTGTTTCTCATTCAAGTGATTTCAGTTTTATTCGCACTCTGGCATGTTTTTATGTTAATGTTATTGGCAGAAGCTAATCCAACATTGAATCCTTATATTTTACAAATAAGTCCGACCACAAGATTAAGTACAACAACAACAATTACACAAATAGGACCTGTTTATTATGACTTATTCAAAGTTGGTTGCTTGAATTATCGTATTAGATCAGGTGATAGTTGTGCATCGTAAGCAAGTTTTCTTTCGAATAACTTTTATCAATTAAATCCAAATCTAAATTGAAACAATTAATTTATTGGTCAATGAGTGTGTGTACAATTAACGGCTACGTGTGGTTCGCGTGCTTTTCGTGTAGTATTTGGTGATACTTGTCCATTAATTTCTCAAATACTTGGAGCTAGTGTTGAGTATATTCTACAATGTAACAATTTAGATTTTAAAGACTTAAGGACCACTTGGATATAAACTTGGTTATGCAACAATAATGCTACAAGTAATAGCTTTTCTCGAAGCTTTTATTGAAACTAAGATACACGAAGCAGAGCTTTATATATGCAAGTAACGAGGCGTTATTTAAATTTAAGAAAAATTAAATCAAAAAGTCTGTAAAGGACCTTACAAAGACTAAAAAAGAATGGTGACCTAAGTACATAAGCCATAAATTTTTATTCGAAGAATATGAGTTTAAGACCTAATCAATGATTAATATGAGATTACAGGGACCGAAAAACATATCCCAAGTTAGAAGTTTTCAAAAACTATTTAGAAATTTTTAAAAGCTTAAAACCTCCCCTTCTAAAACTACTAAAGCTCTTTTTCATCTGTTAATTTTCAAACTCAGGAGTTGAACTCGTCTTTTTTAAAACATAGAAAAAAAATAAACTAACCCTAACCCTTTCAATTCGATCTCCCTCCACTATCTCAACGAAATTTGAGACTAAACTGAACAAAGCGTCGTCGAATCTTTACCAAAAACTGGTGTTTGGTTTTTTAATCTTAGAAAACAAAGCTCCAGTGGTGTAGGAAACTTTTGGATATTATGGCGAACTTCTGTGGAACGGAACATGAGATATCCTTCTTTAATTAACTTCCATCCAAGTACACGCATCCCAATCTTCGAAGACCCCTCAGATCTTACTCTCTTACTGAAAGTGTATCACATAGCTTTTCTTAATAAGAGTCTATTTATGGTCCAAACTTGACTATAATTCAATTTTACACACCCCTTGATAAGAATCGTTAACTATTAAAAACTTGTCCTCTGAAAATTGATTTAGAGGGAGACCGTGAGCTCTGTCATTTTAATAAATTAAAAAGGTGAATGCAAAATAATGTAAAGAAAATTTTCGAGTAAAAATACATACAAGCTTTATCTTCTCTAAATTTATAATTTCATTCGAAAAAATCTTACCCATTAGCCAAGTTCAGCAGACTGAACGGGTTGGGTGTTAGAGGTGAAATTAGAGGTGAAATAAAGCAGCATCTTTGATTGCCATATCAAATTTTCTCCCAAAAAGGATACACAGTTGAAGCCAGTTAACTAAATAGGAAAATAATCAACCTATGCCGTTTAATTTCAAGAGATCAAGAGAACTCCTTTTATTATAGAAACATTCTTTACAGTGTCCTTAATGATATTTTTATTGAGTGACGCACATTTTTATCGCTATTGTGTTTAATCTTTTTGTACTGAGTTTTTAATTTTTTCTTTGTAAAAGATTTTGGTATTTTCTTTTAAATTCGATAGCATTGGATTTCGTATTGGAGACTTTATAACTTTTGAATGGTATTTGATAAAATCTGCTTCAAAAAAATGCACGTCATTTAAAAGTATTTAATTCAACTGCGCAAATGTTTAATGAATATTTAATTAAAAACATGAATTATCAAGAGAATAGTGTTACATACTTCTTGAAATTTGACATCGATTATTTTTGTTATCTTTAGTTTATCTTTAAAGAAATACAAGTATCGTTTACTAATAAATTTCTATTTAGATAAAAATTAATTTGAAATGAAAAACTCTTAAATTTGAAGGCTATAAAAAGTTTTATGCAATTCCAACATTTCAACAATTTTCCAAGAGATTTTTTGAAAGAAAAATACTTAAGTTTCAATAGGAAATTAAAACTAAATACATGTTTTGTTAATGCAATGTGTTCCTTTACAAGGCATTACGGTAACTCAAAAATAAATATTTTTTAGTAGCTGTAATTTTAACGATTTCAATTACCGAAACTTGTATGAATATTTGGTATTTTATTTTTTTTGTGTGTTTCTCTGTACGTCTTTGCTCACTAAGCGAATGATGTTTTTAAGGAGCTGGTTCGACTCTCGCATCGTTATTTTTTTTATTTCATAAGTTTCAATGCTTTAATTTAAACTTTGTTAAGTTTGATTTTGTTTTTAACGTAAAAGCTCGTTAAGTATATCTTTCAGCGAGCACCGATTTTCAGAATCTGTAAATTCGGTTTTAATGATATGTCATATTTAGCGAATTTGCTGAAAATTATCAATTTTTCAAGAAGCTAATGTTCAGGTTTAATGACATGTTCTTAAAAATGGACAATCACTATAATGGTCTGGACAAACGTTAAATCAGCAAATAACAATGCCAAAAAGGGCTAACAAAACTGACTATAAAAGGTACATTATTGTTTAATTTTTATTAACCATTTAATATATTGAACATATAAACAAGATCGCCTCTTTTTCAAGTATTTGAATATAGTGTAAACCCTGTTCTTTATAGACGGTAGTAGTCTCGAAGCTCTTCTCTAAACTTTTTCCAACTCGTTGATATCTTTTACAAGGTATGGACACCAACAACTGACAGCATTCTCAAGATAAAGCCATGTAAGCAGGGCATAAAGTTACATTTTTTTTTAGGGTTCGGTTCCAAAAGAGTTCCGTTACTAAAGGGTTAAATATTTTTTAAATAGGTTAAATAAATGCTGGAAATTTTAGGAGCTTTAACCTAATATATAATAATATATAACTGACCTGTCAGTCTATTTTCAAAATTGAAAAAACACTTTTTTATTACAGAAAGTAAGGATACATATGGTCAATATATTATTATTATTTTCATATATTGATTTATGTATCAAAATATTGGAAATTTTACGAGCATTAAGCCAATATATAATAATATAGTATTTGCTTTTCAGTCTATTTTCAAATTTGAATTAATTAATTAAAATTAGGCATTTTGAATTTTGAGAACATATTATAGGGTGGCACACATTCGTGCGCCCCTATGATTAGGTTATATCAAGTCAATTCAAAGACTCTAGTCTTTTATTATATCTTTTAGACGAGTCTGATTCGCTAGATTTTAAACGACTCAGATTTAGACCCCGAGTCGAGAACGATAAAGACTTGTACTTAAAGACGAGTCCATAAAGACTCAAATCGGCATTTTGAAGTTTTGATTCGATTCTAAATTCAATTCGAAAATTCAATAGAAAATAACATTCTTAAAGTGTATTTTTAAATCTTAAGGAACGATTAAAGTGTTACATTGTTAAACAAATTTTTTTAAATTAGATAAACATTTTTTCAAGTGTTTTTACAATCTAACCAATTAAAAAAATGGAAATTCGGTAAAATTTAAATTTAGAAAAAATTAAATTTATGCTTTAAAATATTTCAAAATTAACTTTATATAATTGCGCAGTTATAAAAATAACAATAGAAATGAACACTGTAATCGTTCCTTTAGATTTAAAAATACACTTTTAGAATTTTATTTTCTATTGAATTTTCGAATTGAATTTCGAATCGAATCAAAACTTCAAAATGCCCTCAAGTCTCATTTTAGGAGTCCCTATCTATGCCTGTTTCTGATTTCTTTTAAAATTAAAAAAATCAGCTAGAATTAAATTTTTCCGATTAAAACGAAGCGTTTACTTTGATTTTAGTCATTGTCCATTTTTAAGAACATGTCATTAAACCTGAACATTAACTTAAATTTATAATTTTCAGCAATTTCGCTATATATGACATGTCGCTAATCCAGTTAGTGACATGTCATACTTATCGAGTTTTTACGTTAATTCTTAATTTTGAAAATTTAAACATAATTAATTCAAGAGCTTGCTGAACTGGATGTCACTACAGAGCGGGGTCCTTAAAAACTTTAAAAATATTTGACAGCGGTAGGATTCGAACCATCGACCTCTCGCTCGTTATACTGGTACCTCGCCAGTTAACCCCCAAGAACTCTTTAAAAATTACATTTAAATATCACTAGAAAACCCACTAAATGGTAAACTGACGAAAGTTATTTAGCACGTAGAACGATTGAAACTTTATCCAAACATCAATCAAAACCTAAGATCACCTTAGTTAACCTGAAGGAATTTTGTTCTTCGGTTATGAACTGAGAAATCCTTCGAACTCTAATTGGGGTAAATTCAGAATTTTTTATTAATTCAAAAAAGTTACACGAAAAAATATCGAAGAGGAACAAATAATTTTTTTGTAACTGGGCTTTAGCCTCGATCAGGAATGCAGAAACCCTAACTTACATTTTTTTTATTGTTATATTGATATCAGTTCGAATGATCTTTTATTACATTTTGAGCTTTATTTTGTTTAATAAGAGAGTATTATTTTTGCTTTTGGACATTCTGAGGATTTAACATTACTAACTTTTCCAGTTGATGCTGAGGAAAAATATATTTAATAAAATCAAATTAATTTTTAATTTTTTCATGGCTTATTTTAGTAAATTGAGTGTCGAATCTTATTCTATTTGCTTAATCTTGGAAGAAAACTAAATTATAACCTCGTAAATTTTGCTTAAGTTATCGATTTTTCGATAAATTTGAGGTCTGGAGAATTAATTCTATTCATCAATTTGCATAAAACTTTGTTTTTTATGTTTTTTTATGTTTTGGTGTGTTTTTACTAAAACAGGTCGATTTTACGCTCCTTCAGATTTCGGAATACTTTGTTTTTTTTGCTAAGAATGTTTCACTTAATAAGTTTTCGGTAAAGTTAATTGATTAACCTAAGTAGAATAAAAAATATTTTAGATTTTTCATTATTGGTTGTCCACTTTTAAATTAACGAAAGCAATTTACAGTGTTGCTATGCCACATGGATTTTACCATTTTTTACGTAAAATTACGTAAAATGACTAAAGTAAAATTACATCAATTTATATCATTTTACATCAAATGATGTAAAATTACGTAATTTTACGTAAGTTTATTTAAAAACAAAAAGGGCCAAAAAAAAGCGAGTTTTTGGTACTTTTTAGGGAATTTTTAAAAAAAGCTGATTTTTCGACAAAAAATCATTTCAGAATAATAAAAATGAGAAATTACGTAAATTTACGTAAAAATAGGTAAAAAACGATATTTTTTAATGTAAAATTTGGTAAATTTTGGTAAAAAAATGCATTTACTGGCCGACTGAAGAAAAAAGAATTTTTTTAATTGTAATTTTTATAGTTAAGACTTAAATTGGTATATGATTTATCAACTCCGAAAAGTTTGTCAAATTTGATGTTTCCTGATCTATTAATCTATATGAGGATATTAATTTAAAGATCTTTTAGTAGTAGTAGTAGTAAATTATACTGCGACCCAATAGGGTAAAACTCCAAAAGAGCTATGGCAGTAACTTAAACTTTATTAACATTGTTTTGATATCCATTCATCCAATCTTGCTTTGAAACTTTTAACAGACTTTGCATCAACAACCGATTGCGGCAAGGAGTTCCACGTGTTCACGACTCTATTTGTTAAAAAATAATAACGTTGCATACAATTCTTTACATTTTCTTTTACCATACATCGATTATGTCTTCTTAAATTATAAACTTTATTTCTAGTCAAATTACTTTCATTACGGAAATTAACCACTTCAAACCCATTTAATATTTTGAAAATTTGAATAAGATCGCCTCTTTTACGTCTATCTTCCAAACTCGACAGATTCAGTAATTTAAGTCTAGTGTTGTAATCCATGTTCTTGATAGACGGCAGAAGCCTCGTAGCTCTTCTCTGAACTTTTTCTAACTCATAGATATCTTTCACTAGGTACGGACACCAAGAACTGACAGCATACTCAAGATGGCGCCTGACAAGCGAGGTATTTAGCAACCTCAATGTTTCTAAATTTAAATTATTGAAGCTTTTCGATATCATACCAAGTATACGGTTACCTCGATTTGGTTCCGAATTCATGCCTAATACTTAAACAAAGATTTACTGCCGTTTCAACAGAACAATCTCAGATTTTTTTGATTGTACTTAATACAAAATATTTATTCAGTAATTTATTAAGCACTTCCATCGTTGATCAAAAGTTACAAATTCAAATATGACATGTCACAAATTCCGAATTTCACATCCCCTTATATATGGAGTGTTCGGTATTTGTAACATGTCATATTTGTTTTTCTCTATTAATCTGAATTTTTGTTACCAGAAATAATTTTTTTTAAATTTGTCAGTTCTGTCGACTGTTGTTGTATATACAGAGTTATGTATAATGGCTTGTAAAACATTTCTATTACGAATTACTTCGGTTACTCAAAATCGATGATATCGCGGCTCTATCGACAGGGATATTCCTTCCTAAATGTCGAATAAAACGCTCTTTAAAATCAAACAAATGAATAATTCCATTAATTCCCTAGGAATTATTGAACTTAACACTACTAAAAAGATAATTGTGTCAAAAGCAAGATATATTACGGTAGTCTGAAATAGTAAAATAGTTTCTCAACGCTCAGCTTATCATCTTATATCTTGCCGATAAGTCTATCGAGAGTGATTGGTAATTCCCACTCATCTCCATTAGAGTTATAGTTAATAGGTTTATATTTTTTATTATTCATGATTTTAAAAATATGATATCGAATATGTAATTAACATTTCGTTTCATGTTTTTTATTAAAAATTGTTTTTTCTTCAGTCGGCCAGTATATGCATTTTTTTACCAAAATTTACCAAATTTTACATTAAAAAATATCGTTTTTTACCTATTTTTACGTAAATTTACGTAATTTCTCATTTTTATTATTCTGAAATGATTTTTTGTCGAAAAATCAGCTTTTTTTAAAAATTCCCTAAAAAGTACCAAAAACTCGCTTTTTTTTGGCCCTTTTTGTTTTTACATAAACTTACGTATAATTACGTAATTTTACATCATTTGATGTAAAATGATGTAAATTGATGTAATTTTACTTTAGTCATTTTACGTAATTTTACGTCATTTGATGTAAAATGATGTTAATTTACGTAATTTTACGTAAAAAATGGTAAAATCCATGTGGCATAGCAACACTGTATGATTGCAAAAACTCACTCATACGTGAATAACTTTCTTTGAAATTCTTTTGCGCTCTTACTGATCAACTTTACTATTATACTTTATTTCTATAACTTACTCAAAAAGATGCCCAAGATGTTTTTCTAAATATACTGACCCTAAAGTTTTCCTTCAAATATTTGCAGGTCACAGTAATTAATATGTCATGCTGGTTCATTTTTTAGATTTAATCCTTTTAATTTATATTTATTTAATTAGAATTAACCTGCTATTTGGAGAAGTAAAATACAAAGTAAAGTTTTATTGAATCGAATTGAATTTTTTTTTTGACACGACTTGGATTTGAACCTTCGACCTCTTACATGGGCGTCCCCCACTCATTTTGATCCAAGAAGTTAACCGATGTTAAAAAATTAATGATGATCATTTCTGCTCTTGTTCTTATTATATTTTTTAAGAAAAAAAAATCGCTTTCTGCTGCTCTCACTTTTGATTTTTTTCACATGAGACTTGGCTACCAATTGATTTCTAGTAGCCCTAAATTTATTTTTGTTATCGTGATCGTGATATCAACTTGATCCTTTCTGTTTAAATTCGAAACGCTTAGCTTAAAAGGTTTTAGATTATTTTTTAATGATATTTTAACTATCTTGGATCTCCCCTCAAATAAATGTGTGTATCCAAGAAATCTAAATGTAAATAAGCATCGTTATAAATTTTCGATTGAACGTCATGGTCATTGTAAATTTCTTAAATGATGGACTATACGATTCAATTTCTCTCTCAATAGTCTTTGAATATTACCTTCACTGAAATACCTTTAAGTCATTAGCTGTAAGGGTAATTGATTACTGTGTGTTTCGGTTCATTTTATATTTGACGTTTTTCTATTACAAAAAAATAAAGCTCTGAGCATTTTTATTTTTTACAAAATAAGTTCGAAAAATTTATGAAGGATTTAGAACTTTTGACTTAATTGACCGTGGGAATTTTCTAACTTTTTTCACACTTGTGAATTTTAATTTCTCCACCAGTGAAGAAATTACATAAAGGACGGCCTTTTTAAACGCGAATCGATTTTTTAGTGGGCCGCTCACCCACCTCACTCATTTAAATCGAATTAAGCTTTTTAATGCAAAAGATATTCAGCGAATTTCTACAAAGAGTAATTTTTCAAGACCTTAAAAATTTTGAATGGCGGTGATTTTTCTTTTTTATGTTTAGATTTTAAAATGAGTTTAATTTCAAACTATTTTGTACTTTTTTCAATCATTTTTATATTGATTGGCCAAATTTTGTTTGTTTATTCTTTTAACTATTCAGAGCCTAGTCTAACTTTAACTTTAAAAGATAAAAATGGTAATAAAATTAAAAAGGACCTAATCGATTATATTCACGAGTGTACTGAAAAAATTTCAAATTCGACAGAGGAAAAAAAGATAAAAAATAAAGTTGTAATGATATTAGGCTTATCTGGAACAGGTAAAACAGTATTAGTTAATTACTTAAATGATGTTCCCTTGGAATTTTACAGAGAAAATATTGAGTGGCGTGTTAGAATTAAGAATGGTTCAAAGGACGTTTTTGAGGACAATTATATTGCTGATGGAAGTAAATCTGGGACATTATTGCCATCATCTTATTCACCAGCAAATAAAAGTTTTAGCTATATTGACAATCCTGGGTTTATGGATACACGCGGCTTCGAAGTTAATATAGTTAATGGATATTTAAGAGAATATATTACCAGAAACGTTGAAGAAATTAAGTTTGTTCTTTTGTTGGCCAATTCACATTTTCAAGAAGGAGACAGACATTTATTATTTCGTCAAACAATCAAGCTTTTCACAGAAATGTTGGGAATATTTAATTTAGAAACGCTAGATTATGATAGTACGCAAAAAGACCTCTTCAAACTATCCAAATCAATAGGTATAGTAATCAATAGAGTTAACAATAATGGAGAAAGTGATGAAAATATGATCGATAATTTTCGAGAAATAATGCTTGATGTTTTATCAGAAATGGAGGAAGCAAAAGAAATAAATGATAGAGTATATGAAGTATTTAAAATTGTTATTGAACAAAAAACAAGTCAAATTAGCATATTTTCCGAAGGAAAAAAAGAGGGGCCTGTGGATAACGAGCAAAGCATAAAAATAAGAAAGATGATTGAAGACAATCTCGAATATTTTAACAAAACAAATGCAATCATGCAAACTAAAATAACAGAAAATTACATACATCGCTTATTTCTTTATTGCGATTTAAAATACCAAGAATATGTTAAAAAAACAAGCCAGGCTATTCGTTTGGAAATAAATAAGTTTGTTATGGAAGATATTAATCAATCATTCAGAAACGAGGATTTAACGAAGTCAATCAAAGCTTTGGATGATATAATTAGCAAAAATTTTATCGATTTTGATAATTTTTTTAGTTATTTACAAGAGAAAATCAACAATCAGAATCTGGTGCAAATAAAACATCAAGTTACTTCAACAAAAAAATTATTATATTACTTAAATAAACAATTACCAGATGTATTGCAAAACAAATTAAAACATTATACTGACAAAACAGAATATTCCGATTTCATTCAATATATTAAAACAAATAAAAATTATTTAGATAATATTTTAAACGAACCAATAATAATTTTGGAAAAAATTAATGATGGACCAACAGCAGCAATCACTATTCAAGGCTATTTTTTAAAAACAAGTCAAGTTATATCGATTCTAAAAGAATACGAAAACGCTTCCAACATTAAAATATTAAATTTGATTGCGTTTGAATCAATATACTTTGATAAAGATCTTGATTTAGAAGATTATATTCTTGTAAATGTTATAAGTTATAAATGGTACGTGATTCCTGAAAACAAGATAAAAATAAATTTAAGTGGGAGCAATTCTCCAAGAATTCATCCATATCTATATTTTAATCAAAAAGATTTTAAGCCAGCTGAACCAGGTAATAATGGAGGTGAATTTTACGGTTTTGGACATATTTTTGTAAATACTGGTAATTTTTTTAAAATAAGGAAAAAAAGATCATTTATAATTAAATTTTAAATAAGAAAACCTTGATATTGTGGTTGATGGTGGTCGTGGGGGAGATGGTCAAGATGGCGCTGATGGATATCAACCTTCAAATGGAACAATGTGCAAAACAAATCCAAAAGAAATGAAAAGAGTTACGGTATATTATGTTAATAGATATATGCCAAGTTCTGAGGAATATTTTAATTTGATAGATGAAGGACCTGCGCCAGATCAGCCAGGAAATGGATTAGGTGGCGGACAAGGAGCTCAAGGAGGTCTTAATGGTTTTAAATCATTAATCAAACTGAATGAAGCATTTCAATTAGATTCAGTTACTTACCAAATCATTTTTGAAAAATTTGGTCAGAAAGGTATTAAAGGAAAAAATGGTGCTAACGGAAAAAGAGGTCTTTCTGTGTGCAGGTTTAGTTGCAGGGGTAATGGGAAAAGATTTGCTAGCGGTGGTTGGGGATATGCATCAATCTATGAAGATTTTTCAGAAATTTCTGTTTTTTGCTTTAAGAGTCGAATAGATGGTATATTAATCGAGGATGGAAAAGATGGTATATTAATCGAGAATAATAAAAGCCCGAAATTATCGCTTAAACCAACAATTTATCATTATAGATTATTATTACTAAAAACAAAGTTAATAGTTTTTAATGATAAAAATATTTTTTCAAAAAACAAAGCATTTTATAACGCTTTAGACAAATTTAGTCCATTGTTAAACTTAAAAGACAATAGTACTTTTCTTCACGATACGATTAGTATTTTATTCGAAGAATTTAATATCTTAGAATCTTATTTTTTTAACTATACTATTTCGAAGTTACAAATTCAAAACCAAAATGAACAAATAAGCGATATAATACCGTTTTATGAATCGATCGTTCAAAAAATTAAGATTGTAAAGCGTAATTATACTGTTCATCAAGATGGTTTATTTGGCTTATTAGACCTTATTCTATCATTCTTACAAAGTAGAATAAATTATTTACGAAACTATACAGTCGAGTCAAATATTCTATTAGTCGTAAATATCAAGGATTTTTTGAATCAAATGCAGGATCAATTTAAAAAAATCGAAGAAATAAAAGTCCAACAAATGAGAATAATATATAAAGAACAATATAATGAATTTATTGATTCAAAAATACAAGTAGTAAAAGATTTGATAATTAATCTAGAAAATTCAATTCAAAGTGAACGCCAAGAAATCGATAAAACAGTGAAAAATCTCGAAGAAAAAATAAAAAATCGAATCGATAGCCTCCATAAAGATATAGTTACAAGCCAAGAAAATCTCAGAAAATTAAAAAATGAAAATTCGAAAAAACTGATTTTAAATATTGCATCGATGGTTATTGGAGTTGCTGGTTCAGCATTCCCACCATTCGGACCCTTGGTATCAGGCATTACAAGTTCGGCACTTAGTGTTGTTAAAGAAGCTACTTCAGAAAGTATGGCGTCAATGATGTCAAAAATAAATGTAGTCAATGATAAATTAGACGAAATAGTTGCCGGTAAATATAAACTTCGTCCAAAATACATCAAAATGATGACAGGAATTGCTCAAAACCTTGCACCTATTTTAGACCAAACAAAGGTTCTAATAAGTGATAAAAAAATAGGTGATTCAAATGAAGAAAAATTGGAAATTCAAATAAATTTATTAAAAGCCAATTTAAAAACTTTTGAAACTTTTCAAGAGGAAGATGTGGCGACAAAATTTGGACTAGAAATGGAAGATATAATTAAGTCGTTATTAAATGAAACATTTTCAAATAATATGTTTAATAAATCATTAGGCGAACTTGATGTGTATTTCGGAGATAATCAAAGAGAATTTTTCAAAACTATGATTAATATGATAGAATCTCATCCTCTTCTTGCTGAATTCGAATCCTCATCAAGTAGATTCAAAGAGATTGTAACAAGTCTCAAAGACGCATCTCAAGTAATAGCGATTTTATATGAACGAATTCAAGTGTATCAGGAGCATTTAGTATTTACTAATTATTTAAGTAATTATTTATCCGCACCATCTCAAACAAATATCCCAAAAGAATTTGAACAAAATGTAAATCGTTTAAATCTTTTAACTAAATTTAACGTTGTCGCTGAGCATTATAATATCATAATACAAGCCATTAAACAGTGGAAGTTTCCATTTGCTATTGATATATTATCAGAATATGAAGTGCCAGCTCTTAAAATGAATAAAGATAACTCGATTAGTAAAGAGGAATTAAATAAAATCATTGAAAAAATGGGTGAAAATTTAAAAAAAATTCAAGAACGAGTCAACATTGACACTTACACGATACAACCAACCGACCAAGCAATTATAAAAACATCTTTCATTGAAAATAATACCTTTTATGAATGGACTTGTAAAGAAAATGCTGGACATTCAAATATTGTCAAGGAACTTTTCAGTGGAAATAAAGTAAAACTAAAAGCTGATATTAGAAAGGCATTAAAAAGCGCAGTTAAATTCAATGAGATCGAACTCAAAGTTTCTTTAATTAGAGAAAGTAATAATAAACAAGAAAAACTGGAAAAAATTCTGAATGAAAGTTTTGTTTTGAATATGAGACACGGTGGTATCTCTTATTTTAAATACAATTCATCATTTTATTTTGCAAACAATGATCGTTCATTTTTATTAACATACTCCTTTAAACGTACGTTAAACAATCTTCCAGTTCAGCATAATGAAGTCTATACTAAAATGTTAAATGGAAATATACAGCTTAGTCCATACACAAGTTGGATTATTCAACTAAAGCCGATTAATGAAAATAATCAAAACAAATCACTCTTGGAAATAAAAAAGTTTTTTAATTCATTGAATGATAAATGTAAAGTTAAACTTTCACTTATTGGAACTGGAAGTTATGTCGACGAAAAGCTCATGAGTAAAGAACTCTATTTAAATGAATATTATAAGAAGGCCAATTTTAACATATAGACTGTTAAATGAAAAAGATCGTTTCAACAAACACAAAAACGAAAAATCTGTTTTCAAAAATAATTTTGCGTTTTTACGAATTTTTTTCTTATACGAAATAAAAGACTTAAACAAAAACAGTTAGAAATTTTAGTGTTTTTTTATGCTGTCATTGTTACCGACCTCTAATAAAAAAAGATAAGAATCACTATTTTAATACTGCTTTTTAGAATGAGTTTATGACGCTTTAAGCCTAATTTTCGAACGATGAGTGTTCAACTGGAGCGGTGCTCTTTGATCTTGAAAAAGCCTTTGGTAATACATTACACAAAGGTATCATCAAAAAATTAAGAGAACAAGCCTTTTAAACTAGCTCGATCAATTGGATTAAAAGCTTTCTAAAAAGTAGAACTTTTCAAGTCTGTGCAATCTCGGCATCAAAACCAATCAAAGCAGCGGTCCCTCATGGAAGCTGTTTGTCACTAAATTAACAAATCAAAAACTTGCTACAAAACTAACTACTTGAGCAAGTACGCGCTTACGTTGAAAATCCAAGATCATCAAATACCACTCGAGACCTTACCGACTTTTCTAGACATTAAATAAGACACTAAGTTAAAATATTCGAATCATTTCAACCAAGTCGTCAACAAAGTATTCACATTATTCGTAAAATAAAAGGTTTTTCCTAACACAAAGGCTGAAAAGAGGGCTCATAATTATTTAACCTTTCAAATTCTAAATGAATTCTCAAAATAAGTTTTCCAATAAAGTTGCTCTTGGTCGAACGGAATTTGTTAATAACTCAAAAAATATCAGGAATAATGTCAATCGACAAACACTCATATGGTTATATAATTGATTTTTGAACACAAGTAATTTATTTCAAAAACTTAAAAGTTAAAAAAATAACAAAAAAAAATTTTTTTTCAAGTTTTATTTTCATGGTACAAATAATGTTAATGAATATATTCACTGGTATTTCGATTTAAGAACTACAAAACATGTTGAAAAACGCCCAAGTTGAAGACATGAAATTAAAAATCGAGTACATGGTAAAAATAAAAAATAATATTTTTTAACAAGAAATTTTCAAAATTTCATAAAATCTTAAAGCTGAGCGTTTCTTTTTCATTATTGGCCAAAAAATTGAATCTATTAAAGAGAATTTGTAGGAAAACAATTATGTGTCACAAACGATTATTAAGTATCAAAGAAGCATTGCATGTTTAGAGATGATTGAACTCTTTGTAAAAAACAAATCCTTTACTAAGTGTTGGCGGGCGTAGTTGTAAGAAATAATCAGGAAAAAAAGATAATGTTTGTTCGAAAAAACTCTTTATTAATTTCAATATAATTCTTAGTACTTCTCATAACTCTCATAATATAGAAGATAGAATGAACTAAATGCATTCTAAATATTTAAGCTTAGAAATAACAGAGTTAAGTTTATTAAAATAGAAAATAGAGTTGTCATTTAATTTCATAACCAGCTTTAGCACAAAGGAACAAATTGAAAATTTGTTGTTAAACATTGTAAAAAATATAGGCAACCAAACTTATGTTTCAAAAAAAAAAAACAAATTATAACTTTTATTTAAGTGTATGCACATTCAAGAAGGAATGATTTTGACGAAATGGAAACAGTGACTGAAGATGAAGATGAATGGAACGTGTGATCGAAACAAAAAGTACGAAGGATTCAAAAAAAAATTTCATGTAAAAGCTTCTTGTGAACCTTTGCAAGAAAGAGCACAAAGTTCTCTACCAGAAAATTGAAGTCCGAAGTCCGGCGGACTTTTCGTTGTGTGGAAAAGTGGTGTTCTATTAGTATTTTTTGGAGTCTTCCCAATTTTTCAAAATGTTTCCAAAAACGACTTAGAAGGATCTAAAGCATCTTCGAAAGAGGATTAAAAGCGCCCTAAATAAGTCGATTTTTCATGTAAAAGTGTCTTATTTTTTTAAGAGTGTATGAAAGAATCGATTTCCAGCAAATTTAAAAAAAAGCACTCTAGGTGGATTTGAGAACTTACAGACTGTTGTAGTCCTCATAGTGACTACACATGCTTTCTAAAAATACATTTAGTTTTGCAGCTTTTTATACTTGAAACTTATTTCACGGATAAAGAACAGCAAACTTTAGTTTCAATTTAGTTTATTATTATATTTATTTTTCTTCTTTTTTTTCTCTTCTTCTATTATTTTGTAAAGGCTAGAAGTGGCCAATAAAGATTAAATAAAGATTTATATTATTCATATTTTTCTTTTATTTATTGTAACCCTTCCCCTTTCCCCATCTTCTGATTTAAAGACAAGTAAGCCGATACTTGATCTTTAAAAGTTGCGTCCCTAGGTGTCTTTTTCTAAAATTAGAATCTTCGAACACTATAATCACGTGATCTTTAATTTACTTTGAGAATTCAAAGGTTAGACACGTGAATTAAATCAATTACATTTAATAGGAAAATCGAATTGATATCCTATTTAATCCTTTCCTTATCTTTGCTTTGTGAAATTTTTTCCTCTTTCTAAAAAAAAATGGTCAATCGTACATTAAAACAAGTCACAGTGGTGATGTTGTATATGTTTGCGTCGATTACACCATCAAATGCGTATAATTTTTTTCAAACACATCAACCGAGTTTAACCGATCGTACAATGTCATTTATACATCGATTTTTCGTTAATACGTTTGATTATGGTCGAATTATGGTTATCAACATCCCAATCGAAACGGCTCTTATTCTTAGTTTCATCACAGTGTTGATACTAATTTACAAACGTCTGACAAAAAAAGGGAGGCATTCCACGCCACAATCCGACACCAGCCCGACAAGTTTTAACGTTTTCAATACCATGCAGTTGGATTCATCACGGAACAATTTATTACTTTCGGATCAAGGTGGAGATATTCCCGTACCATCGCAAGATAAACATACAAGTGATGTGGTAATAATTCACGTAATCAAAGCTCCAGAAGTTTTCAAAGAAGGCATGGACATCAAGTCATGGTTCATTCTGCTCGAGATTTATTTACAGAATTTCGATAAAAGCGTATGGCTAGATATTACAATCACGAACATCGAGAACAAAATTTTACGTCGAATCAAAGATCTTGAAGAGATTTATCGTTCAAAATCGTACGATGTATTTAAAACAAAACTAATAGAATTATTCACAGTGAAGGAACAGACAATTCCAATTAGACTGGACCGACTTACCGTATACAAACAAACCTCAAAACAATCTATAAAGGATTACGGTGAATCGATTATTAGTTTAGTCAGGAAGTTGTTTCCAAACGTCAACGAGTCCAGTGACATCGATAAAATAATCCAAGAGTGCTTTGTTGACGGATTGAACAACCAAAAACTTCGAGAAGCTGTTCGACTCAAAATGTTTAAGATGAAGAATATCAAAAAAGATGTTTCTTTTAAAATCAATGACCTGATAAACTATGCTGAGTGCAAATATTCGAGCTACGATTCGAGTCACAGTGATGAACAATTTTTTTCGAGTGAAAGCGACAATCCTCCTTTCAAAAAGAACGTTCATTTTCACCCTCATTCAAAACAAAACGATCCAAATAATGGCTTCGTAAAAAATTATAACAAACCCTTCAACAATGGGTTTAATCAACAGCCAAGTGTTCAGCAGCAAAATGTGATGCCTGAGCAAACACAGCAACCAAACAAAATTATGTTTTATCGTCAAAAGGTTCAAAACAATAATCTTAAGCGAAACGAACCGATTCAAGGACAAGCTTTGTTTAACAATACTCTCGTCAATTTTATCTGTGATAGTGGCGCTGACCTTTCTATAATTGACGAGAGGACTTATACATTAATTAAACGTCATGATAATAAAACATTGTTTGAAGAACACAATAATCGTCGACTCGATTCCGTATCAAGTGAGATACAAGTTTTAGGCAGTGTCCGTCTAAAACGCTGTTTGATTTCAAAAGAAAAAAATTTAAAAAATGTTGAGTTGTTGGTGACTAAAAATATATCTGGTTTCCAATGTATCCTAGGTCGTGATATAATTAATCGTGTACCGGAAATCAAGCGTAAATTCGATGAAATACAAAATGATTTTCAAAAATTCTCAAAGAGTGTTTTAAACGTATTCGAACGTGAAATGGAACAACGGCGGTTTCTCAAACTCAAAACAAAAACGATTAATCACGGTGATGGTTTTGATAATTATAAAAAACGCGAGTTAAAAAATAAAGTTTCATTTGATTATTATCACAGTGATGGTAACGTAAAAGATGAAAGCCTCATCAATCAAATGAATATTAGATTACCAAAGTCGATAAATGTTATTCTAAATCAAAACAATTCGATTAAGATTAAAGATCGAATAAATCCTAGTTGTAAAAACTTAGAATCAAATACAAGATTCACAGTGTGCAACTCATTAAGTCAAACATTAAGTGAGACTGAGTGTAGTTCAGCTAAACGAACTGAGAACGAACAAATTCGAACGAATTCCAAGCGGATTAGCAACCACAGTGATTCATCATGCAATGTCGAGAGTAATGACTTCGACCGAACCCAAAAAATAAATTTTTTAGTGACCCGTAAAACCTCAGCTTCTAAGGAGGGAGGTGTCGAGAGCTATAATCGATCAAGTTCGATCAACTCTTATCAAGATTTCAATAACAAGACATTTAGATCGATTTACTTAACGTGGGAGAAATCGAATTCAATCCAATTCGTACAAAAAAAGATAAACTCAATGTCAAATTGTAATGTTACAAACACAGTGAAGATGTTGAAAATCATTTAGTAACACAGTGAGGTGATGAAGAATAAAACTTTAATTTTAAAATTTATTTTCATTTTTTTGTGTCTTTCAAAAATTTGTAATTTCTAAGGGACTCGGGCAAACTTTAAAACTAAGGGGGTAGGTATGTTGTAGTCCTCATAGTGACTACACATGCTTTCTAAAAATACATTTAGTTTTGCAGCTTTTTATACTTGAAACTTATTTCACGGATAAAGAACAGCAAATTTTAGTTTCAATTTAGTTTATTATTATATTTATTTTTCTTCTTTTTTTTCTCTTCTTCTATTATTTTGTAAAGGCTAGAAGTGGCCAATAAAGATTAAATAAAGATTTATATTATTCATATTTTTCTTTTATTTATTGTAACCCTTCCCCTTTCCCCATCTTCTGATTTAAAGAAAAGTAAGCCGATACTTGATCTTTAAAAAGACCATCAAGTCGGAAAATTTATAGATTACTACGGAATCGAGAAAGAGAATGATGCAAAGCAAAACCGCATGAATTTTGCCATATTTTTAGGCATTAACAAACTTGCCATTTTAGATTAATATCAAATGGCAACTCTAAAAGAGATTTTTCTCGAAGATTTTTCATAGTGTTAAGCCGCGAGGTCTTGGATCTACCGCAATATGGATGGAGAACAAAATCAGTTTATTACTATTTATTTTATTTTATCTGGAGTCTAAGAAAAAAAGAAAAATGTGCTTTTTAATTATAATTAAATTTCTCAGCTACAACATATACATCCAATAAAGAAAACAAAATAAAGTTGACAAACTGTTATGAATATTTTATAATGTTGACATGTCATATCTAGCGAATTAGCTGAAAATTTTCAATTTTTCAAAAAGCTAATGTTCAGGTTTAATGGTATGTTCTTAAAAATGGACAATCACTATAAATAATGGTCTCGCCAAACGTTAAATCAGCAAATAAGAATGCCAAAAAGTGCAAACAAAAATGACTTTAAAAGGGACATTAAGGTTTATCTTTTATTGAATCATAATCACTTTTTGGAAACTGTCAAATGGTTGCGTTTCAGGCTATAAAATAAGATCGATAAAATGTTTACTCTCTATTCAAAGCATCAGAGAACATAAGAATTTTTAAAAGTTAAACATAAAACAGTGTTTTTTTGCGAAAATGTAACGTTCGAACCCATTTATTAAGTAACATGTCACTAACTGGATTAGTGACATGCCATACTTATCGAGCTTTTACGTTAAATAATATATTTATCTTTCTTTTCTCTAGAGATAAAGAGTCATGTGTATCATAACCTGCTTGATTCATACTTATTTGCAAAACGTTTTGCTGACTTATAACTAACTCATTGTCCTCCGATAGCTTCAATGAGATAATGGGATACTAGAAAATTTAGTATTTAACTTAATAAACGTTCTGTTACAACTAACAAGTCAACAGGCCAGTTTCAAGTGTATTATTTTTTTTTAACAAACGATTTTTATGGCATTCATTTATGGATGGGTGCGGTCATACTAAATTATAATTAAAAATAAGTTGCTTTACATAATAACGGCTCAATTATTAGTCACTTAATTTTGAACAAGAGACTTGATGCAACTTGTTAAAAAAGGGAATTCAAGCTAGGCAAATTTTGTAAACATAATCGACTGTACAAAAAATGGTCAAAGACTTGTACCGTAAATTCTCGCTAAATGTTACATGTAACTAAATCCAAATTTTAAAGTTGTTACATGTACCAACGACCATCTCTCCCATGTTATAGCTTCTTCGAATTTAGTTACCTGTACTTAAACCCCAAAATTAATTTTAAACCCTGTACTAAAAACCAAAACTCGCTTTTAAAAATATCAAAAATTTGGTTTTTGGTACGTAACAAAAACCGATAAAAAAAATAAATTATTATTTTAAAATTCTATTTTTTCTATTTTTAAATTTCAATTTTTTTCTTAATTTTTAGTCCAGTACTAATAATTAGAAAATAAATAATTTAATTTTAAAATAATACAGTCTACTCTCGATTTTGTGAAACCTCTGGGGAGTTACAAAAATTTTAACAAAATCAAATTTTAACAATTTCGATTTTTTTAAAAAGCTTTCACAAAATTAAGTTCAACAATGATCTTTAGCTTTGTCAATAAACTCATACTAACTTGACTCTTTGTAATTTGTTGCAAAACTCCCTGTAATGTCACTCATTTCAGCTTGAACCAAGTCTTTATAATCAGTGGGTTCATCAATGTAATAGCTCGGAAAAAACGTAATACCTGAAGCAGTTATCAAATCGTTTAACAATGAAAAGCAAATATTTCTAAAGCATTGAATAATTTGATTGATTATGGCGTAACTTTCTCCTTATTTTCAACCTTCGATATTTTCGAGGTCATTCAAAATTATTTTTTTGTATCTAAGTCTACTGTTTGCCGAACCATTTTGGATAATTAAATGAGATTACAAAAATGAAAAAAAGCTTAAACAAAATCAAACTCATTATACATGTAAAAGTATTAGAAGTTGAGCAAAACGTTGACTTTTTTTCTTTAATAAAAGTAAGTTTTTATAAAATCGAATTTAACAAAATCGAACGAAACTTCCATGTAAAAGTATTCATGTTAAGCAAGGAACTAAGTCTGTTTTAACAAAATAGTGATTTTCACAAAATCAAAGTAAACAAAATCGAGAGTAGACTGTATTTTTTTTTAAACAGTATTTTTTTTTGATATTTTTAAAAGCGAGTTTTGGTTTTTAGTACAGGGTTTAAAATTAATTTTGGGGTTTAAGTACAGGTAACTAAATTCGAAGAAGCTATTACATGGGAGAGATGGTCGTTGGTACATGTAACAACTTTAAAATTTGGATTTAGTTACATGTAACATTTAACGAGAATTTACGTTATAATATTTATTACCAACAAGAAAGTTGAAATTATTTAAAAAATTTGTTTTCTTTGTAATAAATCATTGCATAATAATCAATATCTAAAGATCTTTTACAGTTTTCCACATTAATATCAATATTTGAATAAAGTTCTCTTGAAATGAGTATTTCATTTGCTTTATCCCATGCGTCATTTAAATTTTGATATTCTTCTGAAAGAAATTCTAAAATTGTTCTTTGGCTAACAACCTCATAATAGACTCCAGCATTTGTATGATAAAAACCAATCACTTTTGCTCTATTATCATGATTGAAACAAATAAGCTTCCAAAAACAATAAGGGACTAAATTCCCATTTTTTGTCGGACTAATTCCGGTTATTATTAATATATCTTTTTTAGTCTGTTTTCCAAAGTACATATTGTCTTGTTCAAGTTTATTCCATTTTCCTGAATAAATTGTGTAATTTTGAGGTGCAGCGTTTGTGTACCAAAAGGAACTTTTTGCAGCTTTTTTACTGTATGCTGTAATGTTAAATGGAACCAAATGACCTTTATGGTATGTCACTCCATTTATTTTGAAATCAGTATCTCTCATCTGTGCTCCTTTTAGTCTATCGTATGGACAATTATAAAATTTAATTCTACTAGCAACAACATACTTGGTTAAATAATCCATTACAGTCACACTCCATAAGGGAAGTTTTCTTGTAGTATTATATTTACCTGAATACGCTATTACTCTAAAACTGCTATTAACTGGATGTCGAATATACGAGTCATAAATAAATGAATTATTATTTGATTGGACACTTTTATCATTTTCTAAATCACACGAGTAGTCTTTTATAGGATTTAAAGGCGTTGCTCTCCAATCAGCTTCTGATTCGCTTATTTGAGTACAAATAAGATCAAATGTACTTTCTTTGAAACCTGGATAGCAATTTAATTCGCAACGTGAAAAAAGAGGCTTATTAGTACATTTAGCCCTTTCATTTGCTGCGTAATAAATTATATCTTGTGTGTTAGGTGGGCTATCACATCTATAAATACAAAATTTTAAAATTTAAGAAAAATTAAAATTTAGAAAATACTCAAATACCTTGGTAATTTATCAAGTTGACATTCTTCAATATTTTCTTTTGAAATAAAATCTAAATTTAGTAAACCCTTTCTAGCTGATAGAATATAACCACAACACACGTTTGCGCGTTTATCAGCCTCTTCTTTAAAATTTGCCATTTGATATATAGTATAACCAATATCAGCTATTCCGATGAGATGTCCTAACACTGGAATTGCGTACATAGGCTTTAAAGCTAATCTAGCTGCCTGTTTAAATTGGAATTTGACCAGTTCTTTAGCTATTAATTTCGAATATAAATCGAATGAATATTTCACTAGAAATTTATCAAACCTTACACTCGGAAATTGTGTCGGAAAATTTGGTGGTTCATAATTTTTTAATGATTCGCAAATATCCGAATTTCTTTTAAATTTATTTCTACAAAATTTAGCTAAATAACCATCACTTAAGCTTCGAGTGTACTTGATCTGACTTGAATTTTTTCGAGTGAAAAATTCATTTAATAAACTAACACCATCCAAACTCGTGTCAACAAAATTGGTGTTGAAAAGCTCACATGTTAAGTCTGTGTTATTGAACATAACATAACTACACTCTGAATGATCTAGTCGTTCACATTCAGTAAGACATCGTTGAATTTCGTCTAAACTAAAATCTTTTGCTTTTATTTTAATAATATCATCACGATTTATAAGATTCAGACTGCTTCCTAGATAAAAATTAGGGTCTATGGTTACACTTGTTCTAAACGAGACCCATCTGTTATCCTTTGTACCATTAAGTTTAGCTGAAAAAGATTCGAAAATGATACAAACATTATCGATTAAATCAAAAGATATCTTGACACATGAATTCTTTTTATGGAGACACAAATCCAAGCACTCAGAATAAGATGATGTAAAAACCGATGTGTTTTTATTTGACTCATATTTGAAACCATTTAGAACATCAAAATGCCAAATAGATGTTTTTTTAATTGGTATTTGTTTTACAAACAGGCTATTGGTTGAATTGAGTGATTTTTTTTCTATTGATTGAAAATGATCAAATTCTTTGCACTCAAATGAATTGTCCACAGACGATTTTATGTCTAAGTATTTACAATTTTCATAGTCAGTGCAACTATTGAAACAATCGGTCCAATTTTTCATTTTGATTATGCGTAACGGACCCGCATCTGAGTTAATTTTGACATTTTTTTCCGGCCTATAACGCCAAATACTCGATTTTTCATTAGTGAAAAACAAATCCTTTCTGAATCCACTTATGCTTTTTGATTTAAAATAAATATGATTTGAATTTTTCGATGAGGATAAGTAACAAGTCTTAATTTCTAAATCATGCGTAAATTCAGTACACTTTGAAGTTAACAAGCACATGTTTAAACACTCAGACGAATCGATTACATTATCAAGTTGTAAATCAAAACTCTTTATTTTTGTGTCTGACATAATTAATCAATTATTGTTGAATTCTTTTGAATGAACTGTAGGAATAACGCTAAACCAAGAGTCCAATTGAATAATTGTATACCCATTTTTAGTCGAATTAAATAAAAAACATAAGCTTTCTTTTAGATCATATGAGAATGTGACACAACTTTCATTTTGTTTGCATGCAAGAAAACATTCGCTTTGAACCGAATAATTAAAAGTAAATGCTTTGAATGGTTGATCAATGAATTTTAGACCTTTTATACTTGTAAAAGGATTTTTGGAACAATCTGTTGACGGTCTATGTTGGGTTAAATTATAATATTTTGATGAAAAAGAACAACTTTGTGCTAATTCACAAATGGAGTACACAAGACAAACTAGTAAAAGTTTTTTAATAAGTCTAATCATTGATAAACTTTTTAAAAATAATAAAGTACGAAATAGATTTTGATGAAACAACTCTTTTTATAGGTATTTGAGTTAAAAAAGGAAAATACGCGAAAAAATTTTTTAATTTAAAATCAACTTTAAAGAAAGTTAATCTAAAAAAAAGAAGTGTTCATATTAAATAAGTACCATAAACTCGCTTGTTATCTTGCAGGGTTAAAAAACAAAAATTCAGTTTTATTGGCGTCATTGAACATGTGTTTTGAGTTTTTTTCAAATAAAATTTTAAGGACAGACTTTAAAAAAATATTTAAGCTTGTTTTTGTTAATTTAATGCTTTTATAATTTTTAGGTCAATACACTTATGACGTCAAAAAACGTCTAAACGTACTGTAGTTTAATCAAAAACAAACATAAATATTTTTTTTAAATTCAAGTTTATCGTCATATATAGTACTGGATACATTCAAAGGGAGTAAGAATAAGAAGACAATCGAAAGATGAGTTAGAAGTAGATTGTTTTTTCCAAAAAATAAACCTTAACAACTGCTTAAAGCTGTGCTCTCGGATAAATTCGGCATCAGTAGAGGTGTTTTACAGAAAGACGTTCTCGCCTCATACCTGTTCACGACGTGTTGGAGCCAGGGAGACTACGACTTGATCAACATAAAGCGAACGTGTACAAGGCATCCGTGCCAGATTATTTTTTTTCTATTTTTTTTCTTTTTCTTTTTTTCTACATGTGCTATTCCCCGATTAAAATCGTTTTTGGATCTCGGTGGAGATCATTCGACCATATCATTTTAGCCTAGAGATATGCTCGATTCATCCAAGTTCGCTTCTAAAGAAAGTCCATCATATTACTCCGAAATCTTCCCTTTTTATGAGATGATGATTATTGTAGCCCGGAAAACGCTTAGATTAATAAACTATGTATTTTAATTGTAATTAAAGACTAGACATGATCGGAAGCTTGCATTGCATGTTTAGAGAGTATTGAACTCTATCTTATAAAGATCACGCTCTCCACTACACCTTTCCACAACCGCAAGTGAGCTCATTACACTTGTAACAACGGAGAACCTGATCTGGGTTTCAATAAAAGCTCTTAAACTTACTGACAAATATAAAATCAATTTTGAGCATTAAAACTTGAATCAATAGTTCTTTTGAACCACGAGACGATTAATTACAAGAAGAGGGATCTCATGGGGTGACAATTTAAAAAAAAATATGGGACATCTTGATTTTTTTTTAAAATTATCAAGAATCTAACTTTAAAAAATGCTGGCCATTTAAACGTTCAATTATTTATTACTGTGCCTTAACTTCTCTTTCAGTTATCAATGTTAGTACAGTTTCTCTGCTTATTCTCAATGTGATAATATGCTAAAATCATGTGATATATGCCCAGCAAGCAAGAAGAGTACAAAAGAAAAGAAGCTCATTAAGTTTATAAAATAAAAATTAAAGTTTTATGTCTTTAAGCTTTAAGCTATTTTATTTTTAGCCAATAGGTTTATTATTAATAGCACACTTTCCATTTCTGCACCAAGAATCAAAACATTGAACATCCTCAACACATGCAGTTGAATCAGGTAATGTACACTTGTAATTATTCGATCGGCCAACTTCTGTATACGGCTCTAAACATCTTAATTTAACAACAAATCATGTAATTTTATTATTTATTTTTTAAATTTAAGTTTTAATTCAATTAATTACTTGCAAGTGAAATCTATACATGACGATGCAGTATAATTCGATTTAGTTCCAACTATAAATGAACCAGAACAATCACTATCCTTTGTACACTCATCTTAAAATTTTATCACTTTTTACTTTAAAAAATTTAATCAGAATTAAATAAATTAAAAATACAAGTAGTTATAATAATGCTAGTCGTGGTTATTTTTGTTGTACTTGTTGTCGTTCTTGTTGTCGTACTAGTTGTTGTACTTGATGTCGTACTAGTTGTTGTCCTTGTTGTCGTACTTGTTGTCGTACTAGTTGTTGTACTAGTTGTTGTACTTGATGTTATTATGGTGGTTGGAGTTGTCAAACTCAAAGTACTTGTTGTCATGGAAATTAATGTACTAGTCGTTTCTGTATAAGTTGTAGTGGTCATAGGCGAAATAGTACTGGTATATGTTACTTGACTTGAAGTGCCACTAATTGTTATTAAAGGAATAGTTGAAGTCTCTAAATTTGTTGTTGTTATTTGTTCTAGTGAAGAAAATATTGAATCGGTTGTACTCGTTATATCTGGTATACTTGTTGTCGAGTCTAAACTTATTATTGTCAAGATCATAGAAGTTGTAACATCTTTTGGTTTTGTTTTAGTCGTTCTTGTATCTGGTACTATTGTTTGAATCGTTGAATCAAATAAAATTTGTGTTGGTGTTGTTTCAGTTAATGCTTCTGAATCACTTACCGTTTCCGAATTTGTAGCCAAACCATTTTCAGTTGAAACATAAATAATATTATTTGATAGATTAGTATGTGTTGTGTGATGATTCAAAAACATAAATGCCAATTCCATAGTCATCAACAAGTTAATCATGCACATCCCAAAGAGAACGAGAAGAATTAAACCTAAGAGACCAAAGCAAAAAAGTTTTGTACAAAAACTTAATTTTCCACTTGTAATTTTTTTCGAATCAGCAACTTTAATAAAATGCTCTGTTTTACTAGTTTGTTTGCTAACCGATTCCTCCCAATTGGTTGCTTTAAATTTTTTTATTGCATTTCTTTGAGGATATACTGGACCATCCTCATCCAACTCGTCTTCATCAAGATCATCAACATTTTGATTAGAAGTCTTAAATCTACTTTGAGAAGATACCGGCTTGGAGGTTGTTTGTACCAAAGGAGCTTCACTTAACTGTTTAGCCGGACTACTTTGAAAAGCCATTGGGTTTGGTTTTGGTTCCTCGAAATGTGGATTTTTAAACTCCCTAGTAGGATTATTTTTTACAGGCACTGGAGTATATTTTACTGCATCTGGAACACTTTCGATGTCATGAATTGGTTCAGGTTTTTTCAAAGAAGCTTCTAAAGACTTATTTACCGGGTTATTATCCAAAGTACCAGGATTAATTGAGACTTGTCTAGACATATGAGGAGTCGAATTTGTATCATTTAGAGGTATTTTTCTAAACTGCTTGGCGGGAATACTTTGCAAAGAGACTGGTTTTGACACGGGAGTATTTAAACCTTTTAATTCATACCATTTATTCGGACTGAACTCGCTCATTGTTGTTTCAGGGATTATTGGTTTAGGTGGAGGAACGTTTTCTTCATCCAATTCATACCATTTTGTTGATTTATCATTATCGTGTACACTTGGTTTAGGTGGAAGATAACTCTCTTTATCTATCTCATACCATTTTGTAGACATTTTAAAAGTAGTTTTTATGTTTCGAAAAAAATTTTGAAAAGAATTTATAAGGACTTGTTTAAAAATATGTCCCACTCGACATGTATGTAATAAACATTACCCAAAAAGAAGCCATGCTAAACGAAATGTTTAATTTATTAAAGATAAACATTAAAACAAAAGTTTTAAATATTTGCTCAAAAAGACATAAACATTGGAAAAAAACAAATTTCTTTTTAAAGATCTTTTTTTTGAGATATTAACGTTTATCTTGAATTAATCAATGTCTATTTTTGAAATTAATTTTTCAGATTTTAAGGTTTCGAATGTTTTTTAAACGAAAGTAAATATTGAATTTTGACTAATTTCGATTTTCACTCACTCGAAAGCATTATTAAATTGATAGAAAAATTTGAAACTAGGACTGAATACTTTACTTTACTTTACTTTAGATTTTTTTCAACCGATTAATTCTCTGATATTGTCTTCTTTACTTGGACTTTTTAGAGTTTAGGGAAAACATTTTGTGTACAAGTTGAATAGAATAGCTTTTTGTCTCGGTTCGTTTTGGACAAAACAAATGATTAGTAAAAAGAATAATAAATCAGCAGTAAAATCATACCACATATGCACCAACTGACTGTTGTGTCTTTTTATGCTGCCAAAATTGTTGTTTGTAATTTATAAAGGACATGTTGAATATGATCAGCAAAATTGGTATTGTAGTGTCTTACATTAGTACCTTTGGGCCCGTCTATCCGATGCCCTCGTTAGACGTCTTGAGTATGCTTTTATGCTCAAACTAACTCAACTTTCTAAAGTTAAGTTAAGTAACTAAACCAGTGATATCAGCGAGATGTCGCTATATCACAGGTATGTTTATGACAGTATGAACAGTATCACAAACTGCCAAGCTACAGGTCAGATACTACGTCTTATGTATCCAGAAAAAAACTGGGAGAGAGTCAATTTAATGCAATATGTGTATTTTAACAGCATTCTTAAAATTCATTCAAAAAGTTCAGTTCAAAATTTAAAAATTGAATAATTTTTTAAAGGATATGAAGATGGAGTAAAGAAAATAGTGTAACAAGATGTAACAAAAAATGTTACACAACTTGCAATAAAAAAGGATTAAAAACAAAATTTGATCAATCGATTATTGATTTTCGTAAAAAAACGGATGTTATGTTAAGTTTATTTTGACATCATGAAATAAAAATTTAAGTTTAAATCTCCAAGTTTATTCAAGCAATTCATTTAATATTCAAAGCCTTAACCTAGTTTTATTGTGGTTGTCTTGATATATTACTAATCAACCATTTTATCATCACTTAATGTTTGTGGTTAGGGTCTTGTAAAAAACGAAATCTAAATGTGATCCAAACATCCCGGGTTCGATCCCCGGTCAAACTTTAGAGGAGAGAGTTCAAGCATATTTAGGTCCATGATTTGGGGGCTTAAAAAACAACTTAATTTTTATTTAATTATGGAATGGGGTTTCTTGGACACTGACTTCGAAATTGACGATGACGATTCTAAAATTTGCTTTCTGTTTTTGTTTCAAAAATTCACAAACCCAAACGTTAGCAGGTCGACACTTTCTAAAAGATTCGTTGTACAAGACTTGTTCGGAATGAAGCCGTGCTGGTGTGAACTGAGAAATCTGTTCTTCACATCTCACGGCCTTTTTGAACACTTGAGTTACATTCGCCATCTTCCACATTTCGAGTATCTCACCTGTATCTAGGAACATTTTTATTATGAGATATAGCGGGTAAGACACTACTTCGGCAGTCATCGTTAGGAAGAATGGATTAGTTCCATCAACCCCAACTTATTTAGAAGCTTAAGTATAACCAGATATGTTACTTTGCACGTCAAATTCACACGATTCATTTGTTCTTTCGGGATCATTATCATTTAAAAAGAGGAAATTTCATGTAAATTTTTTTGGTGTAACATAAAAAGTATATTTGTCGTAAAATTTTATTAATTCAAAAATTTGTTTTTCCAAAAAAAGTCTATTTGCCTTAGTCATGTTCAAGGCGAGCGATGATATGAACATTACGAAATTCAGCACAATTCATAGCATCGTTTAAATGTCCTGTATCAAGATTTACACTCTGGGCAAAGCTTACTATACCTAGGTTTGGATTTTTAGCCACTTAAGCAAGATCCTGGCCTGTTGGTACTTTAATAGATATTTTATTTCCGTTCTCATCGAACATCCTGTAAATCTCACGAGAACTCGAATGACAAATTATTGTGCGTTTTATAATCGTTCCATCTTCCATCTGTTTTTCCAATTTAGAAACACAGTACACTCCGTCGCTTCCAAAAGCTGGCATGTACCCTAAGCATTTCGTGAAACTAGATTTTAAATAAGAAAATAATTTCTTGTAGGATGTTTTTTGAGCGTCTGTTAAATCAGTCTGTTTGTCTGTTCGCATCGATTCCATTGCAAAGTTTATCGTATTCTGAAGTTTTACAATCCAATTTAAGTTGTTCACTTAACTCTGTATACAAATCAGTCACATGTTTGGATACTCGACTAACATTTCCTATTTGTTCATTTCCTATCCCACAAATTAATAAATCCGTTGAATGAATCTTTTACTTTACCACTTGCTTGCGAGCTGTTCACATAATCTCGGAGCTTGTTTAATTTAGTCTCAGTCATCCTTGTCTGTTGGCAATCAACATATGCTTTTTGAATTTCATTAATAATTCTCCATTCGTTTTAAGCTTGTTTTTCTTTCCTTGTTCAACTCTTCTCTGAACTGTCGTATAAGCGTTTGACTATTCCAGCACCGATTGCAAAACCAAATGGCAAAAAAAAGCCACCAAGTCCGCCTAAAAACATCCCTATATTCAAATTTACATTGTCCCATTCCCATTTTCTGGGGTTCCATGAATCAGAAGCTGTAGAGCCACCCAAATATGCGCCTACCACTGCTAATCCTAAAGGTAACAAAAGAAAAGCCAAATTACCGTCTAGATCGTACATACAAATCGGACAGTTGCCAGCGTATTTATAAGGCGAGGCGTATTGCTCCTTTGCATCGAGCTGATAGAATCTTCCGATTGTCGGATCGTAGAACCGGGCATGGTTCTCTTGACCTGTGAATCTGTAGCGTATTTGAGCCGAGCTTGAACCAAAGTTGCGCATTAAATTTCCATATCGTAAGCAGCGACTACTTCCATATTCTTTAATATAAGACGAACCTACTGCTCATAATCAGTTACTACATGAAAAAACACGTCTCGTCTTGTTGTTGGTTCGTTCATTGAGTCGTCAGCCAACTCAACTTTAGCGCCATTTTTGAGCTCAAATTTAACAGCACGATTCGAAACTTTATTGTTGGGAACAAAGCTTTGCGCATTTACAGGCTCGTAAATTTTATCACCAATGAAGTATTTTGAATTGACAAGTTCAGAGTGAGCGCCATATGAATACTGATGACCATACGACGTTTTCGGAAAATGTTGATTCTGAAGCTCGATCAGTTAGTTCAAAGTCAAGAGATCATATTTCAGCGGCAAGTTAATCAAACCTTCCGAAGTGTCTTTGTACTTTGTAGTCATCGTCCAACACGCAAATTAGACGCTTCGTCTTGGTTCAATTTTTCAATTTTTTTCATTAGAGTATCTTCGCTTAAGCTTAAAGATCGAATGTCACATCTGTCATACCCATTGGGAGTGAGTAGTCCTCAAAATTGAGGTGTCGTAACTCATTTTATCGCCACACTCATAGCCACGTTCGTTGTAGCTTATACTCTTTCGATCAAAGCAATCGTCTTGAGAGCTCATCAAACCGGACAGAGTGTACGAGTAATTTCGTTCAAAAGTTTCGTTAAAAGTCTCGCGACTGATGCTTCCAGACGCTGTGTACTCAAAAGAGGCGATTTTTTTGCTGCGAATGCTAATCGATGATACAAGGCCTTGTTTGTTGTACTTGTAATCAACTTTCATTATTTCATCATTATAGCTAAACGGGTAAATGATACTGGCTAGTTGATTTCCCGAGTATTTTCTGTCCATTCGTAACTTACAACTCGAACCATCGGGTCTTGAGAAAATTGTCTTTTTTTTTAATAAGCTTCTCATTGTTGGAATAATAAAGCTTTTCGTGTGTCTCGAACTTATTTGAGGCATTTCTGAAAACAATTTGAACTCGTTTACTGTTATAGTTGGGTTTGATGGGAAAACTCGAAGTTGCCTCTTGCATACAACATGCATCATACAGCTCATTTTGATACGAATCAGCCATCGACTTGAGCCATTCAATATTAAAACACTTTTCATTTTCGGTATAGCCTTTCTGGCAAACTTCTGACCACTGATTATAATTCGAATACTCGAGTATGCAAGGCTTATCACTTTGATCAAATTTTAAGTTGAATCGAACAAGACCGAACTTGTTGTAGACAAAAATTTTCTTGCCACACTCCGGAGCCTTCGATTCAATTAGACTTCCGTTGTCATCGTACACAAACAACGAGCCTAAGGCACTGTGCAACTTGATATGCTCATGGTTCGAATTCCATTTTAATTGAAGCTGTTCGTAGGTCGGATCGGCTTGTTCTAGAGTCAGAACTTTTCCATGAAACGACGGTGGCAGGATTTTGATGAGGTTGTTTTTATCATCATACTCGTATGTGGTTAAAATGTCTTGGAAGTCGATGGTGTACTGAAACAAAGCGACCATGTTGTCGTTTCTATCAAAAACCTTAACTGTACGATTTCCATTTAGCTCAATGCTTGTGTTACAAACAAAGCCGTGCTTGAGGAGAAAAAGGCTTTCAAAATACTCCAAAGTTTGAGTGTCGCACGGCACCGAATTCCTAGCCGAAATTAGCTTATCACCAAAATCTATCGACTCGATGTAATTCAAAGGGTTTTTGGAGAATATGTTTCGCTGGTAGCAATAACCTTTGTCGAGCGGATTCAGCTCTGAAACCTTTCCTCTCAGCTGACCAGTAGACCAAAAGCTTTGAGCTGTATCGAATTCAAGATTAGTAACAAAGCCTTGGAAGTATTCCATGGACTTTTGTTGATCGCCAATCGTGACTCGAGTAGACTTAGTCTCGGTCGATTCGCGTAAAAGCTCGTCATAAATCACCTGTTTAATGATCACGTTTGACTCGTTCTCGAGTTGAATATTTTGCGACACTTGACCCATGCTATTCAAATAGCTCACTTTAATTAACGGCTCGTTTATTACTAATAAATTGGACAATTTAACATGTCCGGTTGCTTTCAACGACACGCCACGTGAGTTTAACACGTCAAATCTACGATCTGTGATCAAGCAATTGTCTTTCCATGCGATAAGCCGTCCTCCCTCGACAAATATCATATAAGAGCCACTCGATGTAGCTTCGATTGTCTGCGTCTTGTTTACTTGAATTTCGTTCGTATTGAACACAATTTTTTGTGAATTCAAGTCTTGTCACAATACTCGTATTTTCTTACAAAGTCCTGTTAATCGATAGTAAGACGTCGTTCTGTTACTCGAACACTCGCCATGGTCAGGTCGAATTTTTAATCATTTCAAATTTTTTGTTTATTTTCACGTAGTCGTTTGGAATGTGCTCGACTATTCATAGTCCATTGCTCGCTGCTTAACTCGTAATATTTTCGAACTTTGAACTCGAATGTTTTCTCCTGAGGCTTAAAATCCACAAAGTACTTGTAACTGTCTTTATAGTGATAAATTTTCGAGTCGATTTCTTCGGTTTCACTAAGTTTTAATTTATACTCGATTGTTTTGGTGAGATGTTTCACTTCAGCTGTTTTCATCTCATCGGTTTTCTCGAGGTTGTCGACCCGGTTCAAAAAATAATGCAATTGTTTGTTTAGAAATTCCAATTCTATTTTTCTTGTTTCTACGTTTTCTTCTTCGTCTTCGGTGGTTCTTCTTTGATGTCTTGTTTTATTGATTCGACGCTTATAAATGAATCGTTTGAATTCTCGTTCTCTACCATTCGACTCGTACGTGGTCTTTTGCTGAGATCTTCTAGAGAAGTCTCAGTGTTTTTACGTTTATTATTATTTTTTTTTGTTTTTTCGCCATCACCATTGTTGTTTAAATTTTAGTTTAACGTGCGTTGGAACCAACGTTTATCGTTCGAACGGACACCAGGGTCTACAGTTTCTTTGTTCACTAAAACAGAAACTTTTGAGCCGTTAAAATAAAAATTTTGTAAATTTTCATGAAACTCATAATTGTTTCCCGAACTCGATAGCGATAGAAAAGCTATATAATTTGGGTTATCTAGTGATGATGTACGGCTCTTAACGATTACATAATCAATTTCGCCGTAACGGTTTCTTAATCCGATTGAATCGATATTCGTATTGAGCTGTAAGATTAGTAACGAGGTTTCGATTGGGTCACCTAATCCCGAGCTGATATTTTTCATAAAAATATCTCCAGTTTGTTATAAGCTCATTTTACGTTTTAATTGAATTTGTTTATTACGAATTTTTTGAATTTAATTTAAGTTTGATAAATTTTAATCCCTGAGTTTAAAATTCAATTTTTGCTTTGTAATTTAAAACTTTAAATTTGCAATTTATTTTTTGAGTTGCAAAATTATTGTCTTGAAAAAATTTTTATTTTGTTTTCCAATTGTTTTAACTGTTTAATTTGTTTAAAGTGTTTTAACGAATTGTATTTCCTGTTTAATATTGTTTTGTTTTATTTGACTAAATGTTTTAATAGAATGTTTGAAGTGTTTTACGAAATGTTTTATTTTTTTTTTTTTTTAATTATTGAAATTTAAGTTATTTTGTTTAAATATAAATAAGTTTCGATTAGATTGAATTGATTCATTAGATTATACAAGTTGTTTATCACTACCACTAGTGATTTCTTTATCGTTAAAGTTCTCGGCACTCTTTACTTTTTGTGCTTTACGAGTTTTAACAACTTGTTTTTTAACTTTACGTTTAGTTGTTTTTCGTTTATAAGGTACGTAATCTGAATCATTTGATTCTTCTTCAGAGACACTAGATGTTTGACTTTTATCTTCAAGATTGTTTTGTTCAGGAGGTTTTTTCCCTGATTTATCGTGTAAAAGCCAAAATAATTTTTCAATAAATTCACCTTCTGATGTTTGATTTTCGTCCTTATCGAAATCGTTTATACTCGTTTGGTCTAACAAAGTATCGTTTTGGTTTATTTGACTAAAATTTGATGAATTTTGTGGTGGCTTATTTATTACTCTTAAAGATCTTAAATTATTTCCGTCAGTATCACTCTATGAAGTTACACGTTTTTCAACATGAGGTTTATTTTTTCTATTTTTTGTTTTATTTTTTGTTTGTTTTGGGAGACTAATCTCATTGTCACTTGGTTCCGATTTAATTTTAATCTCTGGCTTTGAATAATAATACATTTTTAACCTCGATTTGTGGATTTGTTTAATTTTACCACGCTTTGATCCCATACGTTTAATAAAATAGTCCACTCCGTTTACGTTTTTACCAACTATCTCGAAAGGTCCATAGTATTTACGAGCTATGCCTTGAGAAAGTCCGCGTTTAAGTTTTGGATGATCAGTTAGAACTAAATCTCTGATTTTATACTCAAATTTTTGAGTTTACGATCGTGATCTATTTTAACTTTTTTCATTCGGATGTCACGGTTTTGTTTGGCTATCTCGAATGAATGATTTAAGGTTTGTTTTAAGTTTTTTAAGTAATTTTTGGCCTCTTCGGGTAAGTTGTTTTCAATAAGTTCTTGATCTTGTAATATTTCAATTACACCAAGTTCGTTTGTAATAGTTGAGCTTTCGATTATTGGTTCTCGAATGATCTCGTTTAGATTGGGTATCAATATATCGATTGAGATTCTCTGTTTACGCCCAAACATCATCTCAAATGGGGTTTGTTTTGTTACGCAATGCTCTGATGAATTGTATGCAAATGCGTACTTTTGAAAATCTAAATCCCATGATTCTTGATTTTCATTAACATAACATTTGATTAAAGTTTGAACTGTACGTTCGCTTTGACCATCACATTGAGGGTGGGATGGTGTTGTTTTTAGACGTTTAATGTCCAGGTGATCATAGACAAGATCTAAAAGCTTAGACTGGTATTGAGGACCTTGGTCTGATAGAATTCCCTCTGGGATTCCATACCTATAGCGTCACTCGTTTACAATAACATCAGCTGCTGTTGTAGCTTTTGTATTTTTGGTCGGTTGAAATTCAGCGTATTTTGTACCGTGATCGATTACAATTGGAAAATGTACGTTTCCTCGGATTATTTTTTAAAAGGACTAGCAAAATCAGTATTTACCAATTCATTGGCTTTTGTTGTCACGATTGGAATTAATTGAGTGTTGTTTGTTTGTTTTGAGTTTTTCACTCTTTGGCAAATATCACATTCTTTGAACAATTGTTTAATGGATTTGGATAAAAGCGGTATATAAAATCGAGTTAAAATTTTTTGTTTTATTTTATCTCGGCCTAAATGAGCATTAAAAATAGAACTATGAACATGTTTGATTATTTCCTTTTCGCATTGTTTTGGTTATACGAATTGAGAATCATAATGTTCATTTTTTTTGACTCTCATTCTATACAAAGTATCATCAATAAGTTTTAAATTATTGTATTCTTTGTAAAGAGCTCTTTGATTAACATTGTTAAACGATTCAATGTTCGGTTTATTTTTAACGTTTAGTATAATCAAATCAATAATCCATTTAGTATCGAAATCTTTCGGTTGTTCTGTTTTTAGATTTTTAAATTCGTTTATGTCTTGGTTTATTGATTCATCTTCGTTTAAACTTTCCGAACTCTCGTTTGAAAATTCATAACTTGATTAAGCGTCTGTGGTTATCTCTTCAACGTTTGCGATTAGCATGTCGAAAAAATCGTCGCTTGGATCTTTGTTTATGCCATCTTCGTCTGGTAGTCTTGATAATCCATCGGCAACTATGTTATCTTTACCTGGATTGTAGAGGATTTCAAATTCATAAAGAGATAATCTCATAAACCAACGCTCCAATCTTAGATGAATATTTGTTTTTGTTTGTAATCATGTCAATGGTAAATGGTTTGTGTTCATAATAAATGGTTTACCATATAAGTATTCGTGGAAATTCTCGATTGAGATGACACCTTTTGAATAAAATTTTCTCTAAAAAAAAATGAATCGTGTTTTTGAACAGAAAAATTACCTTAAACTCCTGACAACATCAAATAAACGCCTGAGAAAAAAAATTATTCAATCATCAAACAAAGAACAAATATTTTCACTTTGCGAAATTGTTTTAAATTTACTTCATGGTAATATAAATATAAGTCATCAATCTTTTCAGAACCTCAAAAATTACAAAAACATTTTAAGGAAGTTAGTAAAAAAATCAAGTCTAAAAAAGAAAAAATATTTAATTCAAAAAGGTGGATTTCTTGAAATTTTACTGCCTACTGTAGCAAGTGTCATTGTACAATTAGTTGGAAACCTCATAAGTAAAGAATGAAGTATACACAAAAATGGATGGTTGTTCCTTTTGAAAAAAATTTTCTAAAAAACAATGAAAATGATCAAAATTTTTTAAATAATTCAATTCTTCCAACAGATGTTAAAATAAAAGTTTATAACGACCTTTTAACACGATCAATTCTAAAAAAGAACCCTGAAAGACAGTTACCAGTGACATCTGAATCAAATGTAGTTAATAAATTTGATTATTTAGAAAATTCAAATAATGATTTGCAAAAAAGTGAATTACCAAATGAAATAAACTTACCGAACATAATTGATCAAATGGAAATCGAAGAACCTAATTTATTAGACAAAAATGAAAAAGAAAGTGAACCTAGTCAAACTCAGAAACGACTATATAAAGAGCTTATACACTCTTAAGAAAAAGGTTTCCAGAAAATTGTTCGAAGTAACGACATCAATGACTTGAAAAAAGATATAAATCTAGAAGTTCTTAAAAAATTAAAAAAAAAAAATAGTCCCAAGCGTCTAAACGAAAATAGTGTGGAATCGTTAAAAAGGAAATTTAATAATTCTTTATCTGAATTTGAACAATTAAAAAAACGCAAAACACGTAAAAACAAAGGACTAGAAACCCTCTATAACAATAGTATTATAGAAAATATAGAGTCTGAACCTGCAAAAAATACTCGATTACAGCATTCATCTTATTATCAAAATAAACCGCAAACAGGGTCGAATTTAAATTGGATAAATTTCTAATTCATAATGTTAACACGTTTGATAGAAAATTCTTATTATACACCTAAAAATCGGAAAAGTAAAAATTTTGATCAATTTTCAAAAATGCTCATTTTGCTCAAAAATAATTTAACTCTTAATTTTGCATTTTATTTTTATTTTCACTTGCAATTTTGAATTTTAATATTTGAATTATAATATCTAATAATTAAAATATTTATTATAATTTTTTTAAAATTAAAAATTAAAGACGTGAGTTGAAAAAAATCATACACGTTTGAATGAGAGGTGTTCATTTTAGTAATTTTTTTTTCAGAAATACAGAAAATATCCAAATTCGTAAGTCGCGTTTATTTCATGACATTGATGATGATCATTATGCATTGTCTCAAATATTGTTAAAACTTGTTTGAAACAAATCACTAAGCGTTCATGATGTGGATTGTCAATCTATAAAAAATTAAATAAAGTACGACTTAAGGGTCAATGAACTTGATGAGCTAAGGACTACATTTGATTAATTTAAAAATGATTTGACCAAGCAAGCCAACGATCATAATTAAACTTTGATGGCAGAGAAAGAACAGATGATCGAAAAACTAAACAAAAATATCCTTGGTCGAGTTTACCTCGCGAACTTGATCAGCCGACGTGCTAATAAATATTCAAAAGTGTGATATATGGTCGAGAAAAGCTAAAAATTATGCCATATTTGCAATTTATGCGTTTTTTCCTGAAACCTTAAAAATCTGTCAAGACAAAAAACGAGTTACATACCTGGAAAAATTTTGAAAATACGATTTTAAAGACTGTTCAATTTTAAAATTAGTTTGATTTATTAAATTTATTAATTAAGAAAAAAACATTATTTGATCTTTATAAACTATAGCCCAATGATTACTAAAGCCCAACCTACAAGACTAGGTTTCACATCTTTTTTCTAAAAAAAATTATTTTTCCTCTTAAATTTCAATATTTCGGTTTTTTGGAGCTTTAACCCAAAGTTGAGCCCAAAATTTTACAGATCGACTGATAGCCGATCAGAGCTCGAGCTTGCAAAAAATAGACAAAAGACCTATCAGCTCTTTTAGTTTTCGAGATATCCCCATCTTTAATAGTTTTACTCTTCTTGTTGCTTACTTTTATAACAAAAAATGCTCTTTATCCCTTCTCCCCTTGACTGCCTTTAGCTATAACTGCTCCTTCTCCTATTTCAGCTCTAGTTCAATCATCTACCCTTGTTACTTCAGGTCTTATGATGCGCTATTCTTACCTATTGTAAAGTTCTTACTTACTAATAAAATTACTGTTAATTTTAAGTTTTACTTCATTTTATGCAGGCATAAATTCTATTTTTGAGATGGATCTAAAGAAGATAATCGCTTTGTCTACTCTGAGCCATCTAGGTTTTATTGGCATAGCTTTCTCAGCAGGCCTTCTCCAGTTAACTTTCTTCCACAAGTCCCTTTTGTTTATAACTTTAACTATATAACAAAGTTAACTCAAGCTCAAACTGAATAACTTAGTGTTGGCAGTCGATTAATGAGCCAACTAGTCTAAAACATGGAACGGTAAATTTTTATACCAGGTGCATATATGTCAATTGTAGATCTGTTAGCCTGCTTCAAAATGGTACCCTATGTGCCTTGATCGAGTTATTTCTTAGTGAGAAAAATGGTTTTAGTTTCAACTGAATATCGTTTTTAAGTTCAAATAAGTGCATTTTTCTCATTAAGGAATGGCTATATAAAGACACACAGGGTACCGTTTTGAAGCAGATTAACATATCTACAATCGACATTTATGCACCTGGAATGAAAAACAACCGTTCATGTTTTAGACCAGTTGGCTCATTAGTCGACTGCGAACACTAGAATAACTCAGATCTCTCCAATTGGTGCTGATTAAAGATCGATCATCCGTTTGATCTAATCGGCTGATCCCGATTAAGCAAAAATATTAAAATTTGAAAAATTTAAATTTGGTTAAATATTTATTTAAATTTTTTGTAAAGATTAAATAAAATAAATTCAAAATTTAATTCTAATAAAATAAACTTTTTTCTTAACTTCTAGAATTCAAAAAATAATCGAACATATTTCCATATAAATCACGATATCTCTTTAAAAGATTAAAATGCATTTTACTTTGGTGACTACGCATAACTTTAAATGATGTGAATTCTTTGTTACAAACGGTACAAAGCTTTGAATATGAATCTTGGGACATTTTCTCTAATTCGATTAAATGTTTTAGATTTTTAATTTGGTCATTTGTTAAAGTGTTTAACTGAAAAGGAACTTCATTTGGAACACAATGATCAAAACTAAAAAATGTGTTTGTTGGATATGTCGAAGATGATTCAAATTCCATGTCAGTGAATAAAGAACTCGATTTTAACTGACTTGACTTCTCTTCAGTTTTGAAACGCACTTGATGGTTAGAAATAGTCGTTGAAAGTTTTTCATCAAGCTCACGCATATCATTTTGTTTTTTTTGTTCAATTTCAAGTTCAAACTTTAAAAAGAAATTTATTAATATAAATATATAAACAGAATCGAATAAAAACCTTTAATTTATCTTTCTCAGTCTTTAATTGATGAAATTGATTTTTAAAATCATTTGCTTCGGCATAAAAATTATTAAGCTTGTTAGAAGCCTCGAGATATTGGTCCAAAAATGCCTGACTTTGTTTCTAAAAAAAAAATTTAAAAATAAAAATTAAAAATGTTTATAAGCTTTTACTCTGAGACATTCATTATGAGAGACGATGTCGGTGAAATTAGACTTCAATTGTTCGAGTTAATTGACCCTTAAGTCGTACTCTTGTTTGGCATTGGACAATTGAGCATCACGATCGTGGACATTTTTGTTTAGTTTTTCGATCATTTGTTCTTTCTCTGCCATTATAGTTTGATGTTGATCGTTGGCTTGCTTGGTCAAGTCATTTTTAAAACTATCAAATTTAGTCCTTAGCTCATTAAGTTCATTGACCCTTAAGTCGTACTCTTGTTTGGCTTTGGACAATTGAGCATCACGATCGTGGACATTTTTGTTTAGTTTTTCGATCATTTGTTCTTTCTCTGCCATTAGAGTTTGATGTTGATCGTTGGCTTGTTTTAATTTATTTTCCGATTTTACTTTCTCTATTAGGCTCTCAGCACTTGCTTCGCCAAGTTTTTTGATTTTTTCATTTTCAGCCTTTTTTTTCACTTCAATTTTTTCATCTTCAAGTTTTTTTATTTCAAGTTCTTTTACATATAATTCTTGCTGCATTTTGATCAATTCTGTTTTTGTTTTTAACAATTCATCTCGTTTCATATCTAATTCTTTCTTAAAGCTTTCTTTGTTTTTTTCGATCAAGCTTAAAAATATATTTATTCTTCTATGATATTTTATGTTATTTATCATAAATTATTTACCTTTCTTTTTCATCAATTATATTTTTTAGATTTTGATAACTTTCAGATAGAATTTCTTCAACAGTTTGATCATATTGTTCTTCCTGTTGGTTTTCTCCATTTTTTTTCACACCTTTTTTTAGACAGGTGCCTTGATGAATTCTTAACTCTTGAAAGGTTTTAAAGTTTCTATCGCATTTTTCACATTTGTGTTCATTTTCCTGGTAAAATGTTTTCTGAATTCTGTTCGCTTCTGGTGTTGATTGTTGTTCGAACTGTGTAAAGTCTTCTCTTAAACTAATATTTATATTGTTATTATTCACATCGAGATTTTCATCGAAATCATAATCTTCAACGTATTCGGAAATCTTGCGAAAAAAATCAAAAATAAGTGTAAATTAAAAGGTTATTTCAAATTTTGGATGCTACCTTAATATCTGTGACATTATTTTCAGAATAGCTTGTTGATATTTTTGAATTTTTTTGGTCACTTGTTTCATCGTTTTTAGCTTCTGAAATTTTCATGTTCGTATTGGATTTCGGTATTTTTTTTACTTAGAAATTTGTTGATAACTTCTTCAGGTTTGTTCCCACATCAATAAAACCACTTAAGCCAGATTTTACGCGCCCCAAAAAACTGTTATTCCCATCCCCGAAAGAACATGTTGAACTCATTGCTCTTTTTCTTAAATTGTGAAAATTATAACGAAATTCAATAATTATTAGAATTGAGAGATGGACTTTATCTAAAATGAGTGATTTTAAACTTAAAATCCTGATAAGCCCATGATTTCAATTCTAGATACATTAAATTACTTATTATTCGCAGATAAATCTCTATTGTTTGAATTTTGTTCACTCATTTTTCTAAAAAATCAAAATAACAAAAATTTTTAAAACATAAAACAATACCCCAGAAAAGAAAACGTGGTTGGGAATTATACAATTGAAATTGCAACACATTTTTCTTCGCCTATCCTTTCCATATAAAAATTCTTTGTTGATTTGCAAGAGAGGAGAGAAAAATTACAACATAAAAAAATAGCAAAATTAAATTTCTTTAAGTTATAATAAAAAAATTTTTTATTCGTTATGGAAGTTTTTTCAAAAAGTTATGTTATTTGTATGCCTAATTCCGAATGGACAAAGCATTTATCAAATGTAAAAGAAAATAGTAATCGTAAAAGATTATTAGTTGATTTCCATAACAATCTTAGTTACAAACTTCAAGAACTTTATGATGTTAAGTGTTGGTTGGACAATACCTATAACTGGTTCAACTCTAAATCATATTGGAAAGGATCATACAAATGTTTGTCAAAAGAATGTAACGGGCGTTTTAATTGTGTTATTAAAGATGAACCTCTTATTAATGAGGATGCTTTAATCATTGTTGATCACAACGGTGTTTGTGGTCATGACTTAATAATAAAAAAACAAAGATGTTTAAAAGAATCCAGAAAAGAATATGCTTTAAAACTTATGTCAGAAGGGATATCGGGACTTATGGAAGAAAATGTTTTATTCAATTATGAAAATAATTGTACCAAAGATTTTTTTAAAGGTTAGCCTTAATCACTGTTATACTTCAAAAAACATTTATAATTTATTAAAAACAATTTCAAGCAAAAATTACAAACCTGAATGTACTTAAAATGATTTCGAGCGAGAAAAAAAATCAATACCGATTGAGTAATGAATATCTTGTTGATTCAAAAGCTGCTCTACGACTATGCCAGAAAATGTGTGTATCTTCTAAATATCTTGATGGTTACATTCAAGAGATATCAGAATATCCTTTTGGCTTGTTGATGTTAAACGAACTTCAAGTATCTTCATTTATTCTCTTAAGGTCTATTTCCACTGAAAATACTAGTGAACATAATTTCCAAAAAACTATTACTAAGTTTTCAGTCGAAAAAGGATTGTTTTGTAGCTTTTATTGACATTTTTAAGATCAAGATATGTGTTGTAACTCTCTTAATAGTTACATCAACTTGTCCTATCAGTAAGAAAGCAAAACTGTTTATTTAAAATCAATTTCAAATGTTACTCTCTGCAGTAACATGTGTAAAATAGAGAGTCGAGACTAAGTCGAAAGATTTAGCAAAAGAAAAATTTATTATTTTTTTTGGGTTTCTAAGTTTAAGTTTATTATTTCTTGTTTATTATTTTCTTTACTTTTTCTTTAAGTTTTGTAAATTCCAGGCTAGAAGTGGCCATAAAAAATTAATTAAATAAAATATTATAAAAAAGACAATCATCTTTATTATTGTTTGAGACTTAAACCCCGACAGCCGGATGATTAATTTAAGCTCTTCAACATTGGCGTCCCTAGGTGTTCTTCTTTCTTTCTAATGAAATAGGATTAAGACACGAATACATTTATTAACATATACGTGATTCAGGATTGCTTTAATAAACATAAGTTATTAGAGTTGAACTCGTGTATTATATTATTTTTACATTTTAGTTACAGTGAATTAATAAAAAAAAAAATTACTGTGCTTATCTTTATCTTTTCTTTATAATGAAATTGTATCATTTCTTCTTTTCTGCAATTTTTTTGCAAACATGTTTCAAAAGTACAAACGCGTGGTTGTTCAAGAAAAAAACATCAACATTCGATCGTTTTGTATCCTTTTTAATCCAAGTCTATACAGACTTGATCAATATGGCTTGTGGTGTAAGCAATGCTATAATCGTATCAATTTCAACTGAAACAGTCGCATTTACCTGTTTCGTTATTTTTGTGTATTGGGTGTACAAAAAGTTTGTAAAAGGGAGGCATGGCACGCCCTCGCCCAGTAACTCACTCCAATCCGGGGTCAATGTATTTAATTCCCTGCAGTTTGATAACTCCAGCCGGAATGAAACCATGCACGCTCAAAGTCGAGTACCGTATGTAGCTTCAAATATTATAAAAACGCCAGAAATCTTCAAACGAGGTATGGATGGTAAAGTATGGATTACTGTGATGGAATCGTTTCTCTTAGATTTGAACAAATCTGAATGGGTACGAATCGTAATTAGTTATATAGATAATACAATTCTAAAAGAATTTAACAATTTAAATGAACTTTTAATCGATCACAAAAATGGCTTTAGTCGTTTTAAAAAACAATTTCTTGACTTAGTTACAGTGGATAAAGCCGTGAACAAGGAAGTTACCGTGAATTGGCAGATGTTCAGTGACTACAAACAAGCATACAACGAATCAATTCGTGACTTTGGTAACAACATCATTAAAATGGTCAAATCTCTTTTTCCAAATAGTAGTGAATCAATCGATTGTGATAAGTTGATGCAAGAGAGATTCGTTGAAGGCCTAAAAGATACCCGACTTAGGGAAGAAGCACGAACAAAGATGCACAAAATGAAAAGTTTGAATAAAGATAAGCCATTCACAGTCAATGACTTGATTAATTATACAAATTGTAAGAATGAAGGTTTTGAAAAGCCTTACAATTCAAGTAACTCTGGTAGTGACCGACCAAAACATACAAGTGACAGTGATGATCACAGAAAAAACAATTTTAATCAACATCAAAATACAAGATTTATACCTTCTAATGAGTATAGAACTCAATTTAGGCCGTTTCCAAAACCTAATCGTAATGAAACGTACCCTAAAACAATGGTTACAATTCAACAGCCAAAAGAAACAATAATTGAAACAAAAGAAACTGTTATGACTTTTGGTACCGAATGCAATTCAAATGGTAGACATAGACCAATAATTGGACAAGCCATACTTAACAACACATTAGTAAAGTATATTTGTGATACTGGTGCTATTGCAACAATTATCAACTTTAAAACGTTTAATTTAATTTGTAAACACGATCCAACGACAAGATTGGAGAAGTATAGTGATGAAAAATTATACTCATGTACAACAGAAATGAAGATACATGGAGTAGTATATTTGAAACGATGCATATTGTCCGCTGACACTCAAGATTTATTAAAAGATGTTACAGTATTAGTCGTGGACTATATAGCTGGTTATGAATGTATTTTTGGTAGAGATGTTATCAACAAGATGGCATCCATTACAAACAGTTTCGATGTGGTTCGAAACAAAATCAAAATAATGTCGAGTGAAGTTTTTGAGATTTTCCGACAACAAATGAACCAAAGATATCAAACGCGTCGATCAAATTACAGTGATCGAGCTCAAATATCAATTTCAAGTAGTAATGAATCAATTGTTCAAGATAGTGGTTACAGTGAAAGAGCTCAAACAAACGGTCTAGACGAGCAAAATATGACTCTCACAAATCCTATTGATCAATTGAACGATGAAACTAATCAAGAACAAATCCTAACTCAAATCGATCAAGTTACTGTGCAAGATGAACAGGATAAACAAGAGTTGGTTAGAATTACAAAGATTGTAGATTAACTTGATTTGACAAAAACAAGTGAAGAACAATTAGAACAAATTAATGAAATAATTGGTAGTGAATTAAAGAAAATTTTAGCTAGCTCGTCAGCTGATATCACACCATCAAAAAATCACGATCATGCTTTCAAGATTGATTTAATTGATCCTAATCAAAAGCCAATCAAGAGCAAATGTAGTCCATTGCCGTATCATGTAAAAGAGAAAGTAAAGCGTGAATTAGATCTTCAGCTCAGGGCCGGGATCATTCGAAAAAGTAGAAGTCCTTGGTGTTCACCTTTAAGGGTCGTAGACAAGCCTGACGGTTCAATCCGTATTACCGTGGACTATAAAGCCCTCAATAAACTAATCAAAGATGAAAACTATCCGTTACCATCAATAAATGATTTATATAACAAATTAACCGATGCTGACATATTCACAAAAATGGATATGAAAACAGCGTATTATCAAATACCGGTAGATGAAGACTCAATTGAAATAACGGCTTTCGTATGTGAATTTGGTGTTTTTGAATACGTTTGTATGCCAATGGGTCTTAAGACATCGCCAGCCAAATTTCAACGCTTCATCGAGGACGTTTTAAAACATTTTATAAATTTTCGTTTACTCGGAGTCTATATGGATGACTCTTTCGTGTTTACAAATACACAATTGTATGGTTTAAAGTTTCACCTAGAAGTTGTATTAAGAGTGATTGCAGCACTCAAAAAGAGAGATCTTAAAATTTCCTTCGAAAAATCAGTACCAGTTTCTGATCAAATCCAATTACTCGGAAACGTAGTGTCCAAAAACTCAATCAAGCCAGATCCAAATCGAGCAAAATGTCTCGAAGATAAACCAAGACCAAACACAATCAAAGAGTTACAATCATGGCTTGGTATTGCTAATTATTTTTCGAAGATTTATCAAGAGTTATGCCGAACTCGCTCAACCATTGTACGATCTATTGGGGTTGAGAGATGTACCAAAAAATTGTCGTAAGAAAAATGGTGCTGTAGATGGCAAAAAAGTTGTTATCGTTTGGGATGAGAAGGCCGAAGCTAATTTTGAAAAAATCAAGCAAATTATATGTAGTGACTTGGTGTTGGCTTTACCAAATTTTGACAAAGATTTCGACGTAGCAACTGATGCCAGTGATTATGGTTACGGTGCAGTGCTCGAGCAAGACATAGATGAAGAAAAAAGACCAATTGCGTTCTTTTCAAAAAGTTATACTCCAGCTCAAACAAATTACCCAACATGTGAGAAGGAACTTCTTGCAATTGTGAGGGGTATTGAATACTTTCACCAATACCTATACGGTCGACCATTCACGGTTCACACAGATCATAAACCATTAACTTGTATAGCAGACAAAAAGAATACAAGCTCAAGACTTGAAAGATGGCTTATGCAACTTAGTGGCTATACTTTCACAATTGTCTACAAACCTGGTAAAGACAACACAGTTCCAGATTGCTTATCTCGCATTGGAAACGAGGATGAAGTCGACAGTGAAGGAGAAGACAACTTCGACAATATTATTGCAGTGATTGATCATCAACCACAAATTGTTACCGTGATTGACGAACAAAGCCCACAGTCGAATTCAAGTTCAAGCGAGACTGATAACGCGTTGGTTACTCCATTCCAGCCATCACACAACTCAGAGTTAACAACAACAGAAGAGTTAACCGACTTAAAATACGAACAACTCAAAGACAAAGATATTGAATGGGCCATTCAACTCAAAAATGAGAATGGTGCCACAAAACCAAAGTTAAATTTGTTCGAAAATGTAGTTCGTAAAATTTTATACAAAGAATATGATAATTTAGAAGTCCTAAATGGTGTATTATATCGTTACAGTGAGGATCACAATGGTGATTCAATAGTTCAATACGTACTCCCAAAACATTTGGTTGAAAAAATTTTAAATCAAATCCATTCGTCAATATTCAACGCTCATCTAGGTAAATCAAAAACAATGAACAAGATAACCGAGCGATTCTATCGTCCGTTTTTAAAAGACGAAGTAAAAAGCTGCATCAAATTCTGCGACACGTGCCAAAAGACAAAATTATCACAACAAAAACATTTAGCTTTATTGCTTTACTTGACTCCATGTCGACCAAATCAATTGGTTACAACAGACATTGCTGGTCCGTTCAAGTTAACACTAAGAGGTTATAAATACATTCAAGTGATTGTTTGTCACTTTACAAAGTTCATCGAGATTTACGCTCTTAAAGACAGCAAAACTCATAGTATTGCTCATAAAATAGTTAACGAATGGTGTTGTCGTTACGGTGTCCCGGAAGGTATATTATCAGATGCCAACAAACAATTTCAGTCCAAACTACTCGATATTGTTTATGAATATTTGGACATTAAGCGTCTCAAGACGACCCCATTCCACCCACAATGTGACGGACAAAGTGAACGGACAATTCAAACTCTCAAAAACATGATTAAAGCTAATGTTGATGCCGATCAAAACACTTGGGATCTGAATTTAAATGCTTACGCATTTGCGTATAACACATCGATCCACCTGGCCACTAAACAGACCCCATTTGAGATGATGTTTGGACGTAGACCTCGTATTCCGATTGACGTTGTCACTCCAAGTGTCGTTGAGCTTGAACGTGCTCCGATTCTGGAAAAATATGAGTTGATAACCAAACATGGTGAAGTTACCGTGCTAGAGGATTTAGATGAAAATTACGAGTCAATACTGCCTCAGATAGCCCTAGACTATCTCAAGGAACTTAAAACAAAATTATCAAACAGCTACAAAGTTGCTGCAACTAACCGTGACATCAAAATGGATAAAGCCAAACTCGACTTCGACCGTAAAATCAAAAAATTTGATTACAAAATTGGTGACCTGGTTTTATGCGATCACCCAAAATTAAAAAAAGGCTTGTCCCAGGGCATTGCCCGCAAATATTATGGTCCGTTTGTTATCTTGGATATAAATGAAAATCAATGTGACTACTTGATTCGTCTCGCCTCAAGTCCGAAAGCCAAAATAAAACAAGTACATAAAAATAGACTCAAATCATACTTCCATACGGGTCTAAAGCTACCGTCAATCAAAGAAGAACCAGAAGAAGTGGACGAATCGGTTCAAAAGAAAAAACGTTCGTACACAAAGAACTTAAATAATCCCCGATGGAAGGACTCCAGTACTCAAAATCAAGTTACCGTGTCGAGTGATTTAAGTCAAGAATCTTCAAGTGATGAATCTGTCGAGAGTAGTGATGAAGGTCGCAATGATTTTGGTACCTCAGTGGCTTCAAAAGCATCAAAAAAGTCGAAAACCAAAAGATCAAAAAAACGTAAAAATTCATCAGTAGTTTATTACAGTGGTCAGAATCAAAAAACAAGAAAAGGTCGTGCTAAAAAGAGTGTAACACTTGGTGAAAAGTCAACAAAGACAGCAACTTCAATCAATATGCAACAAAGTTACCGTTCTAAACCAACTGATAAAGATCAAGAGACATTAATTGCTCAATCAAATGGATTTGACCCAATTCAAACTCTCAGTCAATGTGAGACAAGGCTTGGAACTGAGAATTCAACCCCAACATCAACAGTCAATACGACTCCGGGTGCAAGCCTGGATGTAACGAACGACACGGGTTTAGTACCAAAAATAAATTTCGAGACTGCAAAACACTCAAATATTGTTGTGGAGGATGATCAAGTCTTCAAGAATAACTTAACATCAAGAAGGTCATTACCAACTCAAAGACGACACAAACCAACTCAAAGATATGGTTTTGAATAACAATATCACAAATAACAATTTAATAATTAATTTGTGTATTTATGTATAAAGAAATTTTTTTTTTTAAAAAGTAATTGAATTATTTTTAGTAACCATTCACCAAGAATCGAATTTAGATTGTATTTAAACTCATTCATAGTTCGCTCGTCTTTGTTATTAGCTATGAAAAATTTTCTTTGTATTTTTTTAAGTATTGAAGCGTTAATTAAGGTATAAGTTCACAACGTTTAGCGTTACGATCAGTTACAGTGTTCAAAATACTTTTTAAGAACATGACTCAAAAAATTGTTGTTTTAACATCAAAAAGAGATTTTTGCTGTTTTTTATAAATAAGATTAAAATTTATTTTTTGTGTACTACACCCTGTGTTTTAAAAATAGAAACACAGTGTTAAGAAATTTAATTTTGCCCGTTCGCACTACTGTTGTTGTTTGTTGTTTTTTTTTTTTTCTCGGTCTCTCTTTTCTCTCACTCTTCAATATCTAATAATAAAATCAGAAAGAAAAATGAAAAGCATTGAAACTGCAGAGTCATCGTATGTTTAACTATACACCACGAGAAACACTCTTTCGTTTTTCAACTTTCTATTCTTTTTTTTTAAAAATAAAAGAAAATTTGTAAAAAGAATAATAATATGAATTACAGTGCCGCTAATGATGTGTTTGATCTTTACATAACAAATATTGATCGTGCTGTAAAAGACCACCATCAACTAGCACTGGAGTTAATGGATTTCATAAACGAAGGTATCATTCAAGAAAACAAACAAAAAGACTTTGGTATGGTTGTCGCGGTAAAAATACCCAAAATGCGCAGCGAGGATGAATACAACAACTTAAAGACTTGTTTCGGATTTGTAAGATTCGAGAAACATTGGAACCATGAAATGGCGGCAAAATGGTTAAATGGTGTATGGTTTTACGACAAATGCCTGAATGTTACTGTGAACTCCATACCTACAACGGCAATTCAATGGCCGACTGCTATCAAAGATCACAATTCAAAAAAGGGAAACGTTCACTCCCTGAAAGAAGCTTTGTTTAAATCGTATCCTGTTCCAACTACACTTTACACAGTGATGACTGTTCGTGAATCGACATGTAAACAGCCAACAGTAAGCGAAAAATCAAACGAACCAATTAAAATTGAAAAATTAGACGATCAAAGCCAAAATAAAAGGTCTCTTGAGTCTATCGAGGAAGACCATGATCATTCGGAGATCAACAAGCTTGAGTCAATTCTCGACGAATACAAAAATAAAACATTATCAATGTTAATCGATGAACGTAGAAAGCGAGAAGCTGCTGAACAAAAAACGCTCGAGAGTCAAAAGACAATACACCTGTTGTCACAAGAAAAAGAAATGCGTAAAGCTGCTGAACAAACGGCTTTAGACCTACGCGAAAAGCTTCACAGAATGAATGATATTATGGGCCAAAGAGAAGAAATGTTTGAAATCCGTCGAAAAAAAGTTAGTGAACTGGAGTGTGAAGTGGAGAGCCTTCGAAAAGAGTTAGTACTAGCTCATACGTCTCACAAGGAAGAGATTAAAAAAACAAAACAAAAGGCCCATGAAAAGCTCGATGCCGTAGAAGAAGCAAATCTAAAGCTCCGCAATGAGTTAGCGGTAAAAGATAAATTCATAAAAAAGTTTTTCACACACAGCGCTAAAATCTGCAATACATACAGCGAACTTTTACGGGATGTTTTGGACGAATGAGTCAAATGTTACAGTGCTTTAAATAGAGATGTTACCGTGCTTAAAAAATTTTTTTTTTTTTTTTGTTTTTGTTTTGTTTTTTTTCATTCATTTCAAAATTTGTAAATTTCCTTGTCCATGGACAGCTTTCTTCGTGGTGGGGAGGTTTGTTGTAACTCTCTTAATAGTTACATCAACTTGTCCTATCAGTAAGAGAGCAAAACTGTTTATTTAAAATCAATTTCAAATGTTACTCTCTGCAGTAACATGTGTAAAATAGAGAGTCGAGACTAAGTCGAAAGATTTAGCAAAAGAAAAATTTATTATTTTTTTTGGGTTTCTAAGTTTAAGTTTATTATTTCTTGTTTATTATTTTCTTTACTTTTTCTTTAAGTTTTGTAAATTCCAGGCTAGAAGTGGCCATAAAAAATTAATTAAATAAAATATTATAAAAAGACAATCATCTTTATTATTGTTTGAGACTTAAACCCCGACAGCCGGATGATTAATTTAAGCTCTTCAACATATGGATGAAAATTCAACAAAATAATCCGGTTTGGTATCTCGATGCAACCGGGTCGGTTATTAAAGATATCCCTGATCAGAAAGCACCGTTCCTATTCTCGATTGTAATGTATGATCCGGAAACATCAACAAATATTCCAATTTACGATTTTATATCGACATCACATAGTTCGATGACAATCTCTAAATATTTGTTCACACTAAAAAAATACTTAGACGTTATTGTTCCGTCTGGTTTTGATAAATATCCTAAGGCCATTGTTGTTGAAAATTAAAGAAATTAAATTTACAACCTATGACAAAGAATTTATTTTTATTCGGATTCTCTCTATTATTAAATTCAACTAAAATTGATATTTTTGAGAAAAATTTAGCTGATTTATTCTACGTTTTTAATTATAAAGTAATCAATTTTCTGATTCTTTAAAATTAAGTTTTAGATAAAATTATACAGTTGAATGAAAGTTAGTCGGATCTAATGATAATGAATCGACAAGGAAACTTTCAAGTAGAGTCAGGCAACGGAATCTCAAATATGAAGAAATTCTAGAAGACATACATAAAGATTCAAATAATAAAGATAAAATTGATTTTAATATACAAGAAGAAGATGAAAACAGACATGGGTTAAGAAATTCTTCTCCGTTCGAAAAATATTTCAAATCTTTTATTAAAAGTTTTAAAGACTCTCAGAAGAGCTTAGACATTGAAAATGAACCGAACGAGCATTTTAATCCGAATTTATTTTCAATCATCGAAAATTATCTGTACTTGATGCCAATTTGGTCTGGTGTTTTATTAAATTTCAATCCTAAAAAAAATGAAACTCGACTGACGAACAATTTCGTGGAAAATTGGTTTAACCACTTAAAAAATAATATGCTTAAAGGTGAAAAAGTAATGCCGTCTCAATTAGTTGGAACATTGTACCGAAGAATCCTGTCCAAATATATTTTGTATTATAACGAAAGCGAATTAAGGCTAGTAAATTCAAGTAAAAGTAAAAAATCTTTTGAAGAAGAACACTGGAAGTCTGGAAGCTCAAACAAAAGACAAAAAGTGTTTTATTTTGATAATACTTGTGCCTTCGATCAAAAAAGTATTTTTGATCTTAAAAGTATTATTAATTAAATTTTAATTTTGAATCTAAATTAAAACTCAAATTTTTTTAGTGATAGATTTTAATGACGAGACGAAGAAGAACAGGCTAATAAAAAGGTTTATTTTTTTAATTTACTGAATTTTCTTTTAGTCATACTAATTTAAAATATCTTTTTGAATTAAGCAACCAAATTTTAAAAATATTTAATAATAAGATTCCGAAAAATGGTTCATTTTTTAAAACTGGTTCAACTTTGATTCGAATAATTAATACATGTTCAATTGATTATTTTATTTTAATATGTTACATTGTTACTAAGAATAAACGAGAAACGATCAAAGCTTTGAATAAAAAATGTTTTGAAGATTTTTTTGTGAAATTTTTATGGGATCTAGAGACAAATTTAGATAAACGAAATTGGGACCAGGCTCGTTTGACTTGGTTAAATGTTTCACAAGCAATCGATAAAAAGATCATCAATAAAAATGAAGTTCTCTACAATTGTTTTGCTTCTGAGTACTTCTCATTTGTATCAAAATATGGATCAATCCAGTCTTACTCTTGGTTTATTGAATGTCCAAATGCAGAATGCTTAGTTAATAAGAATAAAAAACAACAATCCTCTGCATTTAATCTTAAGTATGACTTTTTATCAATTAAATTATCTAACTTAAATGAGTTGCATAAGAATTTCAGCAATGGGGAGATTATTATGCAAGTAATAACGATAATTTTATATTAAGAAAATCTGGAGAAAACATTTATCTTGATACCAAATTTAATGATTGGCAACAGAATATACTTTGTAGCTCAAAGACTTTCGTTAATTATGATGGAATGGAAATTGAGAGGTTAATTTTCTTAATTTAATTGATAAATAAATAAACATTTTATAACCTTTAGGCATGCCAAATGCGATAATTATCTAAACATCTCAAAACCATCATTTGACAATAAAATGTTCCCTTTATTATTGATCGTTGGAAATGAAGATGAAAGCGCAGAACCTTCAAAAATCCCAGTTTTTCTTAAATTAGAAAATGAAGAGTAAGATATTAGAAGATTTTAATTGATTAAAAGAGTAATAATATTTTTTAAAGGTACATTTTGATAGGAATGACTCTTCATTGCGAGAATCATTATGTGTTGAAAATTTTTGACGGGATAAACTTTTTTGATATAGATAACCTAAAGCCTAACGAGTGTTTAGAAAACAATTATTGTTTTATTAATGCAAAAAAATTTAGAATCACTTATGTTTTTTACGAAAAGATTTAGACAATTTTAGATTTTAAATTTTCTTTTATAAATAAAAGTTAAACAACGAAAGTGTTTTAATACCGTAAAAGCTCGATAAGTAAGACATGTCACTTATCCAGTTACTAATATGTCATATTTTAACACGCACCGATTTCTAAACTCTTAAAATTCGCTTTTTATGACATGTGACATGTCTATGACATGTCTTTTTATGACAAGCTGGAATTCAATTTTTCTGAATAAAACGGAGCGAAAACTTTGATTTTAATCATTGTTTATTTTTTAACATGTCATTAAACCTGAACATTAGCTTCTTGAAAAATCGCAAGTTATGAACAAATTATCCCGGCTAACCACAACACAATTAGTCGGGAGGCTCAAATGAAAAGATAATCAAGAGTGATCTTAAAGAATTGTCTAAATGGGTGATTAATCTTCAAACTCCATCAACTGTAGAATGAATTGAATCTGATTTGAATTTGAATTTAATCTAAGAAGTTTTAAAAAATTTGATCAATAAATTCAATTATTTAATGGTAAATCATTGGATTTTAATATTGTTTTATTTAAAGTTAAAAAAAAACCTCATTTTTCAAAATTATCTTAATATTCGGCACAATCATTGTGCTATAGATCATAAAGATCAGATAATGTTTTTTACTTAATTAATAAATTTAATAAAATAAAAAATAATTTTAAAATTGAACAACTTTTAAAATGGTATTTTCAATATTAGAGTTTGATGTTGATCTTTGGCTTGCTTGGTCAAATCATTTTTGAAACTACCGAATTTAGCTAATCAAGTTTATTGACCCTTAAGTCGTACTCTTGTTTTGCTTTGGACAATTGAGCATCGCGATCGAGGACATTTTTGTTTAGTTTTTCGATCATTTGTTTTTTCTCTGCCATCAGAGTTTGATGTTGATCGTTGGCTTGCTTGGTCAAGTCATTTTTAAAACTATCTAATTTAGTCCTTAGCTAATCAAGTTCATTGACCCTTAAGTCGTACTCTTGTTTGGCTTTGGACAATTGAGCATCACGATCGTGGACATTTTTGTTTAGTTTTTCAATCATTTGTTCTTTCTCTTCCGTCAGAGTTTGATGTTGATCGTTGGCTTGCTTGGTCAAGTCATTTTTAAAACTATCAAATTTTGTCCTTAGCTCATCAAGTTAATTGACCCTTAAGTCGAACTCTTGTAAAGCTTTTATAGATTGACAATCCACATCATGAACGCTTATTGATTTGTTTCAAACAAGTTTTAACAATATTTGGGACAATGCCTAATGATCATCATCAATGTCATCAAATGTCATGAAATAAACGCGACTTACGAATTTGGATATTTTCTGTATTTCTGAAAAAAAAATTACTAAAATGAACACCTCTCATTCAAACGTGTATGATTTTTTTCAACTCACGTCTTTAATTTTTAATTTTAAAAAAATTATAATAAATATTTTAATTATTAGATATTATAATTCAAATATTAAAATTCAAAATTGCAAGTGAAAATAAAAATAAAATGCAAAATTAAGAGTTAAATTATTTTTGAGCAAAATGAGCATTTTTGAAAATTGATCAAAATTTTTACTTTGCCCTAAAAATCCTGCATCATATTCAGGTTTCAATTCTTTTTACAAACAACTTAAACAAAATAACATACCTGTGAAATATAAGCAACTCAAAAATTGGTTTAATAATCAAAAAGATGTAAATGTCCATAAAACGATTAAAAGAAAGTTTCACAGAAACCGGGTATATTCATTCAAAATTGATCATATATGGCAAGCTGACTTAGTTGATATGAAGTCATTGACAAAGTATAATAATGGGTTTAGATATATTTTCACATGTATTGATATTTTTAGTAAATACGCTTGGGCTATTCCAATCAAGAACAAATCGGCAATTTCTATTCTTAATTGTTTTAAAATTATATTTAATGAGAGGAAACCAATTAAAATACAAACTGATCAAGGAAAAGAATTTTTTAATTCAATTTTCAAAAAATTTTTTAAACACCATGAATATAAGTCTTTATTATGTGAACTCTGAAATGAAGGCATGTGTCGTGGAGAGATTTAATGGGACAATAAAAGAAAAAATGTCGAGATATTTTTCAAGAAATAATACATATAAATATGTAAATGTTCTTCCTGACCTAATTAAATCATACAAAAATACATTCCATCGATCAATAAAAATGAAACCAATTGTAGTCAATACAAAAAACGAAAAAAAAGTTTTTCTAAATCTTTATGGAAAGGATAATTTGAATTCAATTCATATAAATTTTAAAATAGATGATAAAGTGCGAATAGCTAAATATAAAACCATATTTGATAAAGGTTATACACCAAATTGGACAACTGAAATTTTTGTTATAGCTTAAATATTATTTAGATATCCTGTTGTTTATGAAATTAAAGACTTAAACGGTCAATTAATAGATGGCGTCTTTTATGAAAATGAACTTCAAAAAGTCTATAAATTTGATTAAAATAATTATTTTTCAAATAAATTATCTTTTAAAAATAAATTTTAAAAAATGAGTTTTTATATTACCTTACCGAGTAACTCTTCAATGAAGTTTTTTCCTGATTATTCATTAACAAAGTTAAATTAAATGGAAATAGTGTCGAACCTACGAATAATAGTTACGCTTACAAGGCTTACCTTAATGATTTATTGAACCATGGTAAAGATGCCAAAAATTCGTATCTTCAATCAGGTATGTTTTTCAAAGATGACGCATCTGAAATGGAAAACATTGATTTTAATCAAATAAAAACTGAAAATGACAAACAAATAACTGTTAAAGTTAATACAGGGTTGATAAAGCGAAGAAAAATAGTATTAGACTCAAAGTGAAATCTTGAATTATTAACTAAGATTCACTGTGACATTTTTAATACAGACAAATTTCTACTAGATGGTGTTGATATTTCAATCAAAATATTAAGAAAAGAAAATGCTTTTTGTTTAATGTTTAATCCATCAAAAGGGAGATATTCAATAAAAATTAATGAGGCTAAATTAATTATTCGAAAAGTTAGAATTTCACCTTCAGTAATGATTGCACATAATTTAGCATTAGAAAAATCAAATGCAAAATATCCTATTAAACGAGTTATTGTTGAAAATTCAATTATTTCACAAGGACTAGTTAGTTTTTCGACAAGCTTTCCTGGTAAAATTCTACCAAATCGAATTGTGTTTGGTCTTGTTGAAAACACTATTCATACAGGTGATCCATTAAAAAATCCTTTTAACTTTCAAAATTTGGATCTTAGTTCAGTCGATGTTAAAATTGATGGTCAAAGTATTACATATGGTTCAGAATTAAAATTAAACTTTTCAATTAACAACTATTTAAGAGCATATAATACACTTTTTGATAACATTGATTAACCTGTCTTTATAACAGGGAATAATATCTCACGTGAAGACTTTAAAACTGGATATACAGTGTTTGTTTATGATCTCTCGCCAGACTTGTTTAGTGGTGAACATTTTAATTTACTTAAAACAGGAAATATGAGTATACATATGACTTTTGCAAAAGCTGCATCAAGTGCGCTGCAGTAAGTTGTCTATCAAGAGTTTTAAAATAGTTTTAAAATGAATTCATATCAGCTAATCAAAATATTAAGAAATAATAAATATACAAAAGATAAGTTTGTTAGTGTTTTTGCAAGAGATGAGTTACCTATAAAAATTTGTTTTCCATCATGTTTTATTATTAATACACACAATCGTAATCAACCTGGTGAACACTGGTTAGCCTTTTTTTTGAGTTCAAATGGTGATGTTGAGTTTTTCGACCCAATAGGTCTACAACCTGAAATATACAATCTGGATTCTTATTTATAGGTCCTTACAAAAAATAGAATAAAATATTCATCCAAAAGAATTCAAGGATTTTTTTCTAATTATTGTGGCATGTACTGTGTCTATTTTTTATTCAGAAGATGTAAAGGTGATTCATTTGAAGAGATTGTTCAAAGTTTTGGAACAATTAATGAAAATGATAAATCATTGAAACAAGATTTAAGAACTTTTTTTAAATTTAATTTATTTATTTTAATAAAAATAAAATAGGGAATTCAAAATAAAAAATTCAAATAAAAATAAATATTTTTTTTTGATTTTATTTTCCCCGCCTGAATTCCAATCAAAAAGCTTATTAATATTGAAAACGAATACTCCTCTTTTATTTATGTTAGAGTTTTGAATAAGTTGAACACTAGTTAATCGAATTAAATCTTTTTTAAAACATTCTTGGTCCATATATCCGACAAAGTTGTTTGTTTCATTCATTAAAAAAAAGTAATTAAAAATAACGTAATTTTTTTCTCCATTAGTCAATATAATAAGTTGAAATGAGTTATTTTCAGATGTCAAAAATGAATTGACGAAACAAGTTTTCCATGTGATTTGAAATGCCCAAACTGCTAAAAAAAACGGTGAAACTCTTTTTATAAGATTTGAGTCTTAGACAAACTGTAGTGACTTGAAATCACATTATAAAAAACTTCGACAAACAATCGATCATTATTAATTTCTAATACTGAAACAGATGAACAACCATTATTTAAACGAATATAACCATTTGAATATATTGAAATCAAAAATTTATTATTTTTGAAACCACTTTGAACACTTTTATAATTGTTGTTTTACTTAAAAAAATTGAGGAGGCGTTGTGTTGATATGGGAAGAGGTAATATGAAGAAATTAATCCCATATTTAAATAAAATAAGAGCATAAATATCATTTTTTAGTATAAATAATCCTTAAATCTTTTGGTACGATGCCTGTTTGAACACGATTTTTATCTATTGTTGTTTGCTTAAGATCTAGAAAAAGATAGCCATGTGATTGGCTTGCAATTGCATCTAAATAGGCCTCTAAAAAAAAATTAACATTAAAAGGAAACATTTGTCTTGCTAATACATTAATTTGCGATTTATCTCGTAGATTGTTAAAAATGATTATATAATGTGAATTTAAACTAATTGTTCTTTTCCTTGAGGAAATAAATTTTGTGACAATAAAAATACACTTATATTTTTATGATGTGATTCGATGGTAAAAAGATTCTGTATTAAGACGTTGTCTTGACATTCTTTTATTAAATCGTCCATTATTAACGTAAAGGCGCGATTTCTACGACATGTCGTTAAAATCGAATTGAAAAAAAAATCTAATCTTTTAACATAGGAGCGACATGTCGTTAAATTCGAAATTCGATTATAACGACATGTCGCAAAAATCGCGCCTTTACGTTAAAAGATTATTCTGTTTTGAATTAAACTCATCAATATTGTAAATACCTTACCGTATTGCCTTGAACTCAGTGACCGCATTAAAATCCGAAATTTCGGTTTTTAATGCACGCAATAAACATGCAAAAATGATTATTTTTTATTATTTTTAAATGCCGCATTAAAACTTAAACCCTCGACTTTTAAAGCGGCTTTAAAAGTCGAACTTTCAAGAATTAAAGCTGCAACAAAGACAAAAAATTAAACTAAAAAATATTAATATTTTTAAATTTCTTTAAATTTTTATATTATAATTTATTTTTAAAAATATACAAGCCTGGTCATTCAGAAGTTCCAAAACTGAACGTTCAATTCCTTTCTTGAACATTCATGAACGTTCACGTTCAGCTGAATACATCCGAACGTTCAAAAGCTTTCGGGACCTTTCATTAGCTTTCGGATCCTTTCGGGATCACGAAAGCACGTGCAGTTTTGGAACTTCTGAATGACCAGGCTTGTATGTAAAAAATGTAAAAATGAAATGAGACTATTCTTAAAGGCTAATTCAATCTATGTGGTTTTAATAAAAATAGTAATGCTAAAATTTAAAACTTGTATTCTCTGTTTGAAAATCTGAAGTCTACCAAAATGCTTCAACTAAAATAGCTTTGTATGATGTTTTATTTGATTTAATTTTCAAGACGAAGATTTTTTTTTTCCCAAGAATTCGAATTTTAATGACATTCTTTTTTTTTAGTTTCCCAAGAGTTCAAGCTTAAATGACATTATTATTTTTTTTTATATAAAATTTTAATAAAATATATTCGGAAAAAAAGATAAATAATCAACTTTTTTTCGGCTTTAATGCGGCTTTAAATGTGAAGATTCGAAGTAAAAATAATAGAAATTCTGTTTTAAATGCGGCATTTAAAAATATTAAAAAATAATCGTTTTTACATTGTTATGGCGGCATTAAAAGTCGAAATGTTGGGTTTTAATGCAACGCCACTAATTGCAAGGCAATACGGTAATTAAAATCAATATTTTCTACAAAACTTTTTATTTGGTCATAAAAAGACTGCCAAGTCGAATTACAATATACAATTGTATCAATTGGTTTGTTTATTAAATTGTTTAAATTTTTTAATATTTCAAATATTAAATTTGTTTTTCCTGATTGAGATGGTCCTGCTACAAAACAATTTAAAGGATGACTAAAAATAAAGTTTTCTATTTCCCATACTTTTGACGACATTTATTTAATATATAGATATTAATTAATTGGTTAAAAAAAAATAAAAATAAATTTTTTTTAAACAATTTTATTTATATAAAAATTTAAAAACCAAAAGGTAAAGTAGTCAAGTTATCTAAAAGTATTCTTTTATCATATACAAATCCATAAATTTTTTTCTCATTGCCACAACAAACTTCCCATCTTCTCTTGTCTCTTTTAAACTTTAATTGATTAACTTCGATTTTTTGTTTTTGATTTGTCGTGACGATTCTCTTTATTGACTCAAAGTAAATTTTCTCACGTGTTTCATCGTAGAACTGAAATCCTTTACATTTACATTCCATTTTTAACTTTTTTGTTACGTATCCATAGTTTTTTGGTCCTGCCGAAACAAACTCAGTAATATAATCATCTTGGTCAATTTCATCGGTGAGCTCTCCTAAAAAGTCTCCTAGTTTAGGAAAATATTCGTTTAGTTTAGATGTAAATATCATTGAATCCGTATCAAAATACAATACTCTTTTATCAAGTTTTTCTAATTCAGAATATAATTTTAAACGGGCGTGAGCTGTCACGAAAGCAGCGTGAGTAACTGAGGTCTCAACTCTTTCATCACTTACAAGAGTTTTGTAAAAAACTTGAACAGCTTTATTACCAAAAAATTGAAAATTTGTTATTACATATCATATTAAACCATTATCATCACTAATCATATTAAACCAATCCGTAGGATTATTGATTATTTTAAATTGTGTTCTATCCATATTCATACCTAAACGCCCCCACATTGAATTTAACATTAACTTAAAACAATCTTGTTACAATCTTGTAACCTAATTCTATTGCTTTATTAATTTCAAGTGAAATCCATGTACCGGTTAATGCACGCTCTTGATCTGAAAGAGTACAATCCTTTAATTGATGTTCCGCGCAAGTGTCAAGTGTAAAAACTAATTTTCCGTTGAATTTTTGAGGTAGTACCGGTAAATAAAGTTTTCTAGGGGGAAGAATTTTACATTTGATTATTCCAAAATACTCATTAATATTTTGGAAATTGTCCTTTATTATTTTCGGATGTCCAATAGGATAACGACAATACTTTTGAACATACGGATATAAACTTGTAAAATCGTAATAATGGATTTTTTGAGCATTTTCCACTTGGTGATACAGTTTTACCGCATTAGTACGTCCGCCAAACAAAGCATCTCGAGGGTGCAATAGTGAAGTAAATTCGAGTTTTTCAATAAATGATGATAATTGACGATCAGTTTTGACTAACGTATCAAATTCACATTCCCATATTTCTATAAGGTTATTACACTTTTTTCTTATGTATTCGATTCTGTTCAAATGACGATTATAAATTGTACTCATTAATGTGTTTGACATTTTATTATATGTTTCACCTGAAAAGCATTTAAGACAACCATGAAAAAAACATCCATGAAACTCATAAACTGTTTTTGTTTCTTCATTATAACCATCAACGTAGTGCTTGCCTATTTTTTTTTCACCATTGTTTAAAGCTGTATTTAGATTTACTTTTTTAGTGTGTGAAATATATGATAACCAAACATTTGATTTGAACGAATTATTTTTTTCCGCCAAGTTTTCGGAAATAAATGGTAGATTTTCAGACTTCATAAATTTGGTTCTGAAAATAACGTGACATAACGATGCGATCGTAATTGCGTTTTTAAACGGATCGATACTTTTAAAGATCAAGTACGGCTTTACTTGCCTTTAAATCAGAAGATGGGGAAAGGGGAAGGGACACAAATAAATAAAAGAAAAATATAAATAATATAAATCTTTATTTAATAACTTTGGCCACTTCTAGCCTTTACAAAATATATAAGAAAAGAAGAGAGAAAGAGAAAAGAAAAAATAATAATAAACTAAATTGAAACTAAAGTTTGCTGTTCTTTATACTTGAAATAAGTTTCAAGTATAAAAAGCAGCAAAACTAAATGTATTTTTAGAAAGCATGTGTAGTCACTATGAGGACTACAACATACCTCCCCCTTAGTTTTAAAGTTTGCCCGAGTCCCTTAGAAATTACAAATTTTTGAAAGACACTAAAAAATGAAAATAAATTTTAAAATTAAAGTTTTTTCTTCTTCATCACCTCACTGTTGTTACTAAATGATTTTCAACATCTTCACTGTGTTTGTAACATTACAATTTGACATTGAGTATATCTTTTTTTGTACGAATTGGATTGAATTCGATTTCTCACACGTTAAGTAAATCGATCTAAATGTCTTGTTATTGAAATCTTGATAAGAGTTGATCGAACTTGATCGATTATAGCTCTCGACACCTCCCTCCTTAGAAGCTGATTTTTTACGGTTCACTAAAAAATTTATTTTTTGGGTTCGGTCGAAGTCATTACTCCCGACATTGCATGATGAATCACTGTGGTTGCTAATCCGCTTGGAATTCGTTCGAATTTGTTCGTTCTCAGTTCGTTTAGCTGAACTACACTCAGTCTCACTTAATGTTTGACTTAATGAGTTGCACACTGTGAATCTTGTATTTGATCCTAAGTTTTTACAACTAGGATTTATTCGATCTTTAATCTTAATCGAATTGTTTTGATTTAGAATAACATTTATCGACTTTGGTAATCTAATATTCATTTGATTGATGAGGCTTTCATCTTTTACGTTACCATCACTGTGATAATAATCAAATGAAACATTATTTTTTAACTCGCGTTTTTTATAATTATCAAAACCATCACCGTGATTATTCGTTTTTGTTTTGAGTTTGAGAAACCGCCGTTGTTCCATTTCACGTTCGAATACGTTTAAAACACTCTTTGAGAATTTTTGAAAATCATTTTGTATTTCATCGAATTTACGCTTGATTTCCGGTACACGATTAATTATATCACGACCTAGGATACATTGGAAGCCGGATATATTTTTTGTCACCAACAACTCAACATTTTTTAAATTCATCTGTTTAGAAATTAGACAGCGTTTTAAACGGACACTGCCTACAACTTGTATCTCACTTGATACGGAATCAAGTCGACGATTATTGTGTTCCTCAAACACCGTTTTATTATCATGTCGTTTAATTAATGTATAAGTCCTCTCGTCAATTATAGAAAGGTCAGCGCCACTATCGCAGATAAAATTGACGAGAGTATTGTTAAACAAAGCTTGTCCTTGAATCGGTTCGTTTCGCTTAAGATTATTGTTTTGAACCTTTTGACGATAAAACATAATTTTGTTTGGTTGCTGTGTTTGCTCAGGCATCACATTTTGCTGCTGAACACTTGGCTGTTGATTAAACCCATTGTTGAACGGTTTGTTATAATTTTTTACGAAGCCATTATTTGGATCGTTTTGTTTTGAATGAGGGTGAAAATGAACGTTCTTTTTGAAAGGAGGATTGTCGCTTTCACTCGAAAAAAATTGTTCATCACTGTGACTCGAATCGTAGCTCGAATATTTGCACTCAGCATAGTTTATCAGGTCATTGATTTTAAAAGAATCATCTTTTTTGATATTCTTCATCTTAAACATTTTGAGTCGAACAGCTTCTCGAAGTTTTTGGTTGTACAATCCGTCAACAAAACACTCTTGGATTATTTTATCGATGTCACTGGACTCGTTTACGTTTGGAAACAACTTCCTGACTAAACTAATAATCGATTCACCTTAATCCTTTATAGATTGTTTTGAGGTTTGTTTGTATACGGTAAGTCGGTCCAGTCTAATTGGAATTGTCTGTTTCTTCACTGTGAATAATTCTATTAGTTTTGTTTTAAATACGTCGTACGATTTTGAACGATAAATCTCTTCAAGATCTTTGATTCGACGTAAAATTTTGTTCTCGATGTTCGTGATTGTAATATCTAGCCATACGCCTTTATCGAAATTCTGTAAATAAATCTCGAGCAGAATGAACCATGACTTGATGTCCATGCCTTCTTTGAAAACTTCTGGAGCTTTGATTACGTGATTTTTTACCACATCACTTGTATGTTTATCTTGCGATGGTACGGGAATATCTCCACCTTGATCCGAAAGTAATAAATTGTTCCGTGATGAATCCAACTGCATGGTATTGAAAACGTTAAAACTTGTCGGGCTGGTGTCGGATTGTGGCGTGGAATGCCTCCCTTTTTTTGTCAGACGTTTGTAAATTAGTATTAACACTGTGATGAAACTAAGAATAAGAGCCGTTTCGATTGGGATGTTGATAACCATAATTCGACCATAATCAAACGTGTTGACGAAAAATCGATGCATAAATGACATTGTACGATCGGTTAAACTCGGTTGATGTGTTTGAAAAAAATTATACGCATTTGATGGTGTAATCGACGCTAACATATACAACATCACCACTGTGATTTGTTTTAATGCACGATTGACCATTTTTTTTTTTTTTTTTTTTAGAAAGAGGAAAAAATTTCACAAAGCAAAGATAAGGAAAGGATTAAATAGGATATCAATTCGATTTTCCTATTAAAATGTAATTGATTTAATTCACGTGTCTAACCTTTGAATTCTCAAAGTAAATTATAGATCACGTGATTATAGTGTTCGAAGATTCTAATTTTAGAAAAAGACACCTAGGGACGCCACTTTTAAAGATCAAGTACGGCTTTACTTGCCTTTAAATCAGAAGATGGGGAAAGGGGAAGGGACACAAATAAATAAAAGAAAAATATAAATAATATAAATCTTTATTTAATAACTTTGGCCACTTCTAGCCTTTACAAAATAATAAGAAGAGGAAAAGAAAAGAGAAAATTATAAGAAAAAAATAATAATTCTAAATTGAAACTAAAGTTTGCTGTTCTTTATACTTGAAATAAGTTTCAAGTATAAAAAGCAGCAAAACTAAATGTATTTTTAGAAAGCATGTGTAGTCACTATGAGGACTACAACAATACCATTAGTTTGATTATCAGTTTGCGATAAGTCTATGATTACTTTTCTAAATGCTAAACATCCATTTGCGAGTAAATCAACATCACTCCAACAGTACTCCTCTAACTCTTTTTTGAAGTTAAATATTTTGTTTGAGTATTGACCGTACCAGTTATTATATTCTTTAAGTCTTTCTTTTGTAAAATATTAACACCATAAAAAAAGGGTGATGAGTATGGACTTATGTATTCTTGATTTTCAACTGTATTGAACAGATGAGGAAAAAAACGGGTTTTTTATTAACCCTTCACTCTAAAAAATTTTAAGACACGAAGACACATTAAAAGCGTCTTGAATTAAGACGCTCTTTAAACCAAAAATAAGACGCCTGATTTGTGTCTTAAATTGAGACACGTACTAAGGGTCTTTTTTTAAGACAGGTGCCGATCGTCTTAATTTAAGACATTTACAAGACCACTTAAGACGCCTAGACTCAAACGCCACAAGCGTCTTAAATTAAGATGTAAGCAACATTTTTAATAAAGCTTAGCAGGGGTCAAAAATCAGGATTTTAATTTTCAAGGGTAAATACAGAGCATTTAAAGCAAACTAAGTTCAGTATCAGGTAATTTTAGTGTTTTTTTGAAGCAAAAATAGAAATAAGAGCATTAATTATTTTCGGTTTCGACCATAGCCACGATATGAACAGGAGAAACTAAACTAGCTGAAAAAAAAACGCTCTTAATCGTTAAGAATTTGAAAAAAAAATTCTAAGATTTTAAATAATTAGAGGGGTCTTAAAAGAAGAGGGTACTCTGTGAAATCTCCAATAAAATGAATCGATTTTTTTTAATTATTTAGGTTTTCAAATTTTTAAATCTAAGAAAATTGGCTACGACAATTTTTTTAAGAAATTTTCAACTTTTTCTATTTTTTTTTCAATCCAACATCTCGCCTTCACTCCTGTGACTGTGTGTTGAAAAAAGCCGACTTTGACTCAAAGAACTTAAAATAAAAAAACGATAAAAAGGATAGGTTATTTTGAGATTTAAAATAATAACGCTCGAATCTAAATAAATTTGGCGTGGACCCTAAAAGAAAAAAAAAACAATAGAGTACCTTGCTAAACAATTAAGTTAATTTTTCAATAAAAAAATACTTTATTCTAATTCCAATTGTGTTTAAAATTTAAATTTTCAATAATTTCAATAATTATTATAAATGATAAATTAAAAAATTTGAAATCTTAAATAGTTTGAAAGTTCAAATTAAAATTTAACTTTATTTTTTAAATTTTTTTAAACGACTGACATAGACGAATCTTTTGTCTTATATATAGTTTATTATTCATTTAAGTTCGTTATCCTCTCAATCAAGTTGATGCCTTGGAAGAGATAGGAACTCGTATTCGTACTCGAGTCTTAGTCTTAAGGAAAAATTTCAGAGACACGTCCGAGTTGGACTTAGAAGCGAAAAGAAGACAAGTTGCTAAAAAACATTCCCTAGTAAGATTTGTGAATTTTGAAAAAAAACGTTGGAGACATTAAACTCTAAATTATTACAAGTACAGCCGACAAGAATAAAAAAAAATTTGTGAAAAAAAATTTTACTTTTTCTACTTATTATTTTAATTGAATAATTGACTCAGTAAGACCGCTTGTGTGAAAAAGAAGTTTAATAAATGTCCATCACAAAAATGATATGCCTTAGATATTCTTTATCAAATAATTCCCAGTTTTTTAAAATAAGATAAAATCAATTCAAATCAAAGACTCAACTCGGACTCGAGCCTAAGCCGCTAATCTTAAAAAACTCAGACTTAGAGTTCTAGTCGATCTTGAACAAAATAGAGACTTGGAGTCGAGTCTCATTTTGGGAATCCCTATCACTGTTCCAGGGCGATCGCCAGACTAAGATTTGTAACAAAAATTAAAAACGGTTCCCTACCAATAATTAATCAGTTCCTTATAACCGATCATCAAGAGTTTACTAAACAAGCTCAAGAATCTTAATTCTATTTAGGATTAATTAATATCCTTTACCGTTCTTGAATAAAATTTAGTCACGAACTTGTAAATTGAGACGGGTACAAACTGTCTTGAAAAATTAAGACGCCTAATAGAAGTCTTAAATACTGATCGAATACTTTGAGACGCCTACATACTGTCTTAAAAAATGATCGATTTTTCAAGACGCCTACTAGAAGTCTTAAAAAATTTTGAGACGTCTATTAACCGTCTTGGAAAAATTAAGACGCCTACTAGAAGTCTTAAAAAATTTTGAGACGTCTATTAACCGTCTTGTAAAAATTGAGACACATATAAGGCATCTTGGTGTCTTAAATTTTTTTAGAGTGTTGTTCTTTTTTATTTTTGTTTCTATTTGATTTTTCCTCTTCGGTGAGGACATAACATTGATGTGATGATTTATCGACTGCTTTGTTACAATTAATACACCACTTCTGATTTGTACAAATGTGTTTAGAGTTTTTTATTCCATTACAAATTGAACAAATTTTAGCTTTTAAACAACATTTTTCGACATGGAAATTTAAACATCGTTCACCATTTGTAACAATTGAACAAAATTTACAAACAATATTTTTTTCGAACTTAGAATTTTGTCTATTACATGATTTACAATTACTTAAACACTTATGACTAGTTACATACTTGTAACCTTTTTTACAAAGATCACAAAAAAAATTCTTTTTAAAAAATGTTGAAATGTTTGTAATAGCATAGTAATGATTATTAGCTAACCAAAGATATAAATATTTTTTCTTTTGTTTACCAACATATATAAATTCACCATTACGATTAATAACAGATATTTGATATTCAGAAAAATATAATCTAAAATCATTTTTTTTAATGTCTTCTAGAGAACAAGATCTATCCGGAATATCACAAACCTTAGCTATTTTAATTGTTTCTAAATCTAATTCTTTCTACTCAATTTTTGTATATTTTTTTATTTTTTTTTTGATCGTTATCAAAATAGGCTTTTTCTTTTAATAAGGCTCTAATAAAACATAAGTTATCTTTGTTAGGGACAAACTTAATACAGTTTGATTTTAAAAGATAATCAGTTTCTATATTATCTAATCCAGCACCTGCAGGAACATTTATTACATTTATAAATACTTGAAAGAGTTCGTTTAATTGAATTTTTTTGTATGACTGTATAATCTTATCTATATTGTCTAACATTGACTGAGCTGAAAAATTTTCAAACGAAATTAATGAAAAGTTGACTGGTTCTATGAGACTAGGATGATTAAATACAACTCTTACTCTATCTCTATCACTTAAAACATATTCACTAACCATGTCATAAATTTGATTAAACAAAGCTATAATTGTTTCATTCAATGAACTAAAATTCAAATTAACATTTCTAAACCGAATATTTAAACGATACTCGTATGCATTCCATCTTTCCAAAAATGTCTGCTGTGGATTATCAACCGTAAATAAGCCATAATTGCCCCTAATTTGATTGTTATTTATTGTGTCATTTGTTTGTTGTAAATCCAAATGATTAATTAATTCAGAGTCTGTTAAATCAATATCTTCAAAGCCTGTTATATCGATGTCAACATTTGAATTTGACTCAGAGTTTTGATTGAAATCGAATAGATTGATAAATTTATCATAATTAATTCCGTATAAATCGAAGTCATCAACATTATCAGTGTTAATTTCATCAAAATAGTCATTTTCAATGTCGTAATTAGAGTTAAACATTTTTTTCAATTTCAAGAAATAATTTTTTTGATTGAAATATTAAAGTCATGTTAAAAAATTTTAGTAAGATAATTAAAGGAAGTTCGAAAAAATTTGATAAGATTTTTTTTTATCAATGATAATCTATGTTTACTTAATATGATTATTTTTAAAATCATCTTAACCATGTATTTGTTAAATTTAATTTTTTTTTTTTTGTAATCTTATTTTATTTACACATTTACATTACAAGTATTATATTCATATCTATTTTCAATTTTAATAAAGTTAAAAAATTATCTTTTTTTTTTGTTAACATTTTATTAGATTAAGTTATTATAATATAACTGATTGTGACCAAATTGATTAGCATAACAGTCACGTAGAGCTTATCACTTGACTTTTTAACACGTACAGCTACTCAGATTATTCATTATCTATTAGCACTTAAACACGTACAGGTACACTTGACTCTATCAGCTCATTAATTATGCGAGAAACTCTACCCCTTACTACTCTTATAAAACCAATTAATTTTTAATTTTTGTTATTTGCAAGACAAAAACGTTGTTGTTTATAATAGATTTTTTAATACTTGTTCAATATTATAAAAATGATTTTTTTTAAAATTATAAATTCATGAATAAATTTTTTAAAAAAAATTAGAAAATCTTTTATGAAATCTAAAATCACTCACAATCTCACAAAAACTTTATGCTTCTGTTTCAACGGTTTCCTTGGAAACATTTACGGTAACTGTTACTATTTAGCGTTTCAAGTTACCTTTACGAGTACCCTAGGCATTTTGAATTTCTCTTTTTCATTCTTTGTAAACTTTTGTTTAATACACAGTTTTTCAAAATATTTTAATGATTATAGTTTATAGTTTATTTAATTCATATAAAATGGCACAATAATTGTTACACACTCATAAATGTTGTATATGTGAATTACTTTGCACACTATTTTTCTCCTAAAATGTCCTATCCCATTACCTGTTACATTTACCTTAGTAGATCTACTGTAGCATTAATCATAGTTTCTAAATTTTCATCATTTTTTTAATACTTTAGTAGAGTATTTTATTAGCTCTTGGATCCAATATGAATCTAAATCAACTCCAAATTGGACTTTCACCCGGTCGTGGAATTAAAAAAAACTTTAACGAAACAGATGGAAAAACAACTTCGTTTGGTACAAATGAAGATTCGACTAACCAAAATTATTGTAAACAATCCATAATTCAAAGCAAAAAAGATTCAATAAATTTTAATCAAGAAGATCAATTTGTCCCAAACGAACATTTGTATGTTTCAAATAGAAATCGAAATGGAAAAAATTTACACAGTAAGTATTGGCATGTTGAAGTTCATGCTCATTATCACATGCTCAAAATGTAAAGTTAAAATTATTAACTAAAAAACATTTAAATTATATTTTTTTTTGATGAAATAAAATTAGCATGGGATGCTAAACAATATTTAAAAAAAATAAATTAACAAAAATTCGAATATTGATCGGCATCTTGAAGTTCATGATAATCTGCACATGCTCAATCCAGTTTCTTCTTTAATAACTTTTAATTGAAACATTATAAATCAGTTCTGCAAAATGCTAAATTATGTAACAAACATGCTAAATCTTAAATAAGGCTCTGCAAAACTTCTGCATAAACTCTGCATATTTATGCAAAAACAAGCCATTATAAAGGATTTAAATAACTGCGTAATACTTTTGCAGAGTTTTTGCAGAGCTTTATTTAAGGTTTAGCATGTTTGTTAAATAATTTAGCATTTTGCAGAACTGATTTATAATGTTTAAATAAAAAGTTATTAGCAAGAAACTGGATTGAGCATGAGCAGATGAGCATGAACTTCAAGATGCCGTAAGTATTTTGCTTATTAAACAGATAAGTAATTTTTAAAGTCTCTTTTTGTGTGCATCTTCAATAATTTACGAAAATGAACGAAAATAAAATGAAGGAAAAAAAATTCAGCTACTCTAGGAGATCCTAGACTCCCAAAAAGTTATTAAGGAATACTTAAGTTCCTTTGGTGATTTTTAGAAAGATTTTCAACATTTAATGTGATAATTTTTCACTTTTCTTTTGATATCAAGCTGGGGGTGTTTAGGACAAAGTGTTGCGAGGGGATGTAAACTTTTGTCCCAAACGTCTAAAACAGAAAACGGAAAAACGGTATTTAAGTAAGAATTAAAATATCTACAGTAATGTCACGATTTTGTGTTTCTACGTGAAATCCCGTAATATTACGTAGTTTCATTGAAATTAGAGCTGCTTCATTTACTTTACTTTACTAGTAAATTGTAAAGGTACCCTTTACTTGGCAAGTTAAAATTTTTTCTCAATTTTCTTTTTTCTATTTTTTGACTCTTGTGCAATCGTTATAAAAAGTGTGCTTATAAATATTTCAAGGAAAGGAAGGTGCAGCCACATGCAGCAAAATTTGCTGCATCTACTGGAGAGGTCTGCAAAAATTCGGCAAATAAAATTGCGCATTTAAAAATAAATCTTTTTCAATGGCGTTTCAATGACTTTCCTTTACTTTCTCAAAATAATTTGATTTTTTCGATACTGAAATGATTATTTCGCTGAAATAAAGCGTTTTAAAGAAAGTAAAGGAAGTAAAGGTTTCATTTACCTTTTACTAGTATAGGAGTAAAGTATCAACAATTTCTTTATTATAGGAGTTGCGTCAAGAGTCTTTAGTTAACAAAATTCGAATCTCCGAAACATGCTATATTATTTTATTTGAATCAATTTTTTTATTCGTTTACCACTTCGGGATTTTCTAATTTCCTTTATTTTCTTTTTTATGCGTTTTTATGCATAATCGTATTTTACCCCTGGGAATATGGTTCATTTATACCCCAGGGCCAAATCATGATTATTTTAGTTATATGGACATGGGTTTAAATTAGATTCACTTAAAAATAAAGATCATGTTAAAAGGTATAAAAAAATGTCGACCCGTTATTGCCTAAAATTTCTTTGTCAAACGGATAAGACTTTTTACTTAAAAACTTTAGATAAAGTTTAATACAAAATCCTTACTGGATTTGACTTTAATTCTTGGAGTATTAAAGAACGTAAAGGTTGTCTTACAAGCTTAGCGAAATAGTTAATAAAATATAATAAATACACAAAAACTATATAAGAAAAGTGAATACATCAATCTTTATGTCTGGGGACCATTTTCAAGATCTACATCCGAATTTTATTTTTTATGGATTAGCCTATACATATTTATAAAAAAATTTTGTTTTTTTTTTGAAATACATGGCATGTATACGAGTATAAAATTTTTGTATATACAAAACAAAAAAAAAACGAAACTTTTGTATAAGAATGTATACGCCTACACATGCCATGTATTACAAAAAAAAAAAAAAAAATTTTTGTATTAGAATGTATACGATTTTACATAAATATGTATACGCGAATACATAAAAAAAAAATTTGTACACGAATCCCTTATTCGTATACATATTATAGTTTATAGTTTATTTAATTTATATAAAATGGCACAATAATTGATACACACTCTTGGTGTTGTATCTGTGAATTACTTTATATTAGGCTACAACGGTACAGATTTTAAAATTAAGAAATAAATAAAGTTGAGGAAGTATTAAAATAAAAAAAAAAATAAATAAATTATGTTTTGTTTGTTTTTTTTGGCAATTGTAAGGATTATATTTTTGTTACATGGCATGATCTCATATGTGTTTTTATACCGATCTTTGCTTCAAAATATTTACCACAACTGGTACACTCTGTTTTAGGCTTAATCGACTTTTTCAAAGCCTCTGTTTCTGCATTATTTTCTTCGTTGTTTTTGTAGAATTAAATAAATTTTTATTGCTTTCGTTATCTCTTAGAATTCTGATACTTTTTTGTACAATACTATCATTGAATGTCTTTGTTTTAGCCGGTTTTGTTTTGTAGCTAAAAATGAGGGATAGATCTGTCGTTGTTTCGATCTTTATGGAAATTTCGTTATTTGGGTCTGCGAGGAGCTTTGATTCTTTTTTAAGGCTCATTGTTTCAATTCGTTCCACCGCATCAACTAGATTGTATTTATTAAGTGCTTCATTTTTTTTGATACCTATGATTCTCAGGATTTGCTTCTGCTGATGTAGTCAAGGTGGCTTATGATTAAGCTTTTATAGACAGTCACCAAAATTTCTTTACTAAATCCTAGCCGTTTGAGTTGTTTTATCAAGAATGGGATGTGACTCGTGTTCTTTTCGATATGTTCCCATTGCTGACTCCAATCTAGTCTGTTGATAATTTCAATACCTAGGTATCGATACGATTCTACGACTTGTAGTTCTGTTTCATTTAGGCAAAGGCTTGGTTGTGTATATGAGTCTTTTCCAGACGAAAATACGATTTTACATTTGGTTGTGTTCAGTCGCATTTTATTTTCCGCACACCATTTTTGAACTCCATTTATAATTTCTTGTTGTAGATGCTACAGGCTCTTCCAATTATGTGACTAAGGATATCATCAGCGTATTTTTCAATATCGGCCTCTTTCGGAAGGTATTCGTTTATATCTGAGATAAACAAAATGAAAAGAGTCGGTCCGAGTACACTCCCTTGGATAACCCCCGCTTCAACTTGTTTCCATTCTGTTTCAGTTCCGTTCAGGCAGACTCGTTGTTTCCTGTTAGTAAGATATGAAGCTATCCATGATACAAGCCATCCAGGTAGTAATTTTCGTAATATCAAATGCTTTGGCAAAATCAAAGAAAATAGCTAAAAAGATTTCTTTTGGTCGATAGCCATACTCCAGTCGTCGATTAATTTTATAATGGCATCCATTGTTGATTTTCCTGGTAGAAATCTTATTCGTTTTCCAGATGTGTTTTGTTTCCTCGAGTATAAACCGACAGAGTATTCTTTCAAATACTTTTGATAAGATAGATGTTACATTGATCGGTCTGTAGTCGCCAGGATCTTTTGGGTTCTCGACTTTTGGAATCGGAGTGATGTTAGCGAGTTTCCATTGGCTCGGAACGCAGGATTGTTTGAGATAGTTGTTGAATAGCTCTACCAAAATATCTGCTATTTCTAAGCGTGAAGATTTTAACAGTCTTGCCGACAGATTATCTGGACCGGTTGCACTTATTTTAATTTGCTCCACTTATTTTAACCCCTTCATTTAGGCTTCTTGCAAGCCCAGTGTCTGTAAGTTGTTCTTTTGGTGCTTTTCAATATTCGTTACAGGTGGTTTCGAATCTTTATAGCTCAATATTGGCGGGATGGCCAGAACGACTGAATGATCGGATTTACCTAGCGCTGGCCAGTTTTCTATTTTGTAGCATTTGGGAGCGTTTGTGATAATAAGGTCTAGGCACTTCAGACCTCTTGTAGCTGCTTCATTGGCCTTGTACAGTTGGAAAGATGAACAGAGTTTTGAAATGTTCGCTCCATTGAAATTCCCGGCTATTATAATAAGGGGCTTGTTACCTTTTGTACAGTTAGCAGAGGCCATCTCGAACTGGTGGTGCAACTGCCAAATAGCTGCAATTTGCTTACTCGTGGTGAATTCGGCAATGTACACACACATTATTAGGACGGATGAGTCTCCTCTCGGTAGTTTATTTGGAAAAGCTCTGGCAATTTTGATTTCGATATTTGGTTTGTCTCGGTCTTTTATCCAATCCGGCTTTTCGATCTGCTTAGTCTCAATTGGGGAGCACCTTTCGGAGAACTGCTTTTTGACCATTACCAGTGTTCCACCGCCACGACTATCTGCCTTAGGTCTAGGAGCACTTAGTTTGTGGTATTACCCGTCCAAAGATCTCTTTATGATATCGTTGTTTTCGGTAGTGGTCCAGGTCTCCGTTATGCATATTATGTCAGCGTTTGTATCCTCGACTAGTTGGTTAACGCACTCGATTTTGTTGACGATTGATCTAACGTTTGTGTTGATTATCGTTGGCAATTTTTTAGTTGTTTGAGGGATGAACGGTTTAGACAGTGCATAGAGAGATTTTAGTTTAACTCTTTTGGCTAATTTTTCTTTTCGAAGTCTTCGTCTCGCTTGATATTGGTTGTTTCTCTCTCTTTTTTTTGCTTGAGTCTCGTCGTATTGCCTTTGCCTTCAGTTTCTGAAGATTTTTAACTCTATAGGCCATTGGTAAGAGTTTGGGTCTTAGGCTCATGAGGAAAAGATGGTTCTAAACACATTGTGCCTTTATTTTGTTGGGTAATTCAATTTAATATATTATAATTTATGCGAATAAGACTTAAGTCGTTTAATTGATAGAAAATTTTCGCGCTAAAACCGTTTAATTCTAACGTTTGTTACGCTTAAATTGGGATTCCTAACTTAACCGTAATTTCCAGAGGAATATAAAATAAAGATAATTCTGGTTTTTATAAGTTTTATTTAAACAATACAGAACGTAAAATTAGTATTAAAAATCTAGACTAAAGTTAGTAAAAACTGCACAGCTATTTATACCCATTCTTTATTACGCAATTGTATTACATAACTTTTGTAATATATTCAAGTTGCGTAATACCATATTGATAATCATAACTTTGATTACTTTGACAGTTATTAATGGATCCTCTAGATCCCTTATCAATCTGTGGAATGGATTATTATTATTATGGTTTGATGATTTATTTGATCATGATTAGATTTGGAATTGAGCTTAATTACTAAATCGAAAATGAATATTAAAACCACAAAATATAAGGTAACATCTCCCCCCCTCTAACGAGATTTCGATTCGTCCTCGAATCACTCATTTGTATTTATTAACATTGATAGGTGGAGAAGTTTTCTTTTACTAAATAGAAATTTATTATTTTGGTTTTCGTATTCAGAATTCATTGAATTTGTCGAACCCAAGAGTTTTGAAAGATTCAGTCATGCTACTAAAATAATAGGATATGATAAAAAAAAAATAATTTTCGATTACTGATTATAAATTATTCATTTCGATTACTGCGAAACTTGATTCGGAATTGTATTTCGCGATCGTCATTCGATTATTAATTTATTATTTGGTAATAAAAATTACAATAAATATTGTGATTTTAATTGCATCGATTTTCTCAGGATCCCTCAATATTTGGTTTTTTATTACAATGTATCCACATATCTTGACAGATTTAGTACACCATACACATTTTTGTGTGTTGACCTTTAAATTTTCTTCAATTGTTTTTTGAAAAACTGCAAGTAAATGTTTGATATTTTGCTCGAGCGATTTTGAGTGCACTGTTTTATCATCTAGATATACTTCGACGAAAGGGAGATTCCCAAATACCATGTTCATGATACGACTGAACTCGGCTGGGGCATTTTTTAAATCAAAGGGAAGTCTAAGAAACCCGTAATGTCCGTCAGGTGTTGAAAACGCTGTTTTCTCTATTGAATCCGGATCCATTTTAACCTGCCAATATCCTGACTTTAGGTCAATTACACTAAACCAAGTTGATCCTTTAAACCTTTCTAGGATGTCCAAGATATTTGGGATAGGCCATTTCTCAGCGACAGTTATGCTATTTAGTTTTCTATAATCGATGCAGAGTCGCCAATTTCCGTTTTTCTTCGGTATCACGACCACTGGGGAAGACCATGGTGATCGTGACATTCCTATTATATCGGCTTTTAACATTTTGTTAATTTCTTCCCTTAAATATTTACGTTCTGCTTCCGATTTGCGATAAGGAGGCGTGTAAATCGGCGATTGATTTGGATCATCAATCCTTATTTTATGTTCTAAAACTGAACACTCACCCAATTCGTCTATGTCGTTTGCAAACATTTGTTTGGCTGCTTTCCGCAGACCATTAAAAAGTTTTAATTCACTAGCATTTAAATCGCTAGTTGGTACCATTTTTATATTTGATAATTCCCAGAAGCTATCTTTTTCAACGTCGACATCATCATTTTCTACTTCTGACAGGAATATACCAACCGTATCACAGTCGAGAGTTAAACCACTCTCATTTACGACTTCCTTACTCTCATTCAGGAAAGTTAACTTAGCCTCCGACGGAAATATTCCGAATTTTGTTTTATAAAACCACTCGAAACCAAAAACGAGATTATGAGTCTTTTTGTCTAGTAATTGTGATCGTTTTTTTACTCTCATCTTTTTCTTAACTAATCGTATTTTATCGCTGCTACCAAATATGTTACGCTTAAATTGGGATTCCTAACTTAACCGTAATTTCCAGAGGAATATAAAATAAAGATAATTCTGGTTTTTATAAGTTTTATTTAAACAATACAGAACGTAAAATTAGTATTAAAAATCTAGACTAAAGTTAGTAAAAACTGCACAGCTATTTATACCCATTCTTTATTACGCAATTGTATTACATAACTTTTGTAATATATTCAAGTTGCGTAATACCATATTGATAATCATAACTTTGATTACTTTGACAGTTATTAATGGATCCTCTAGATCCCTTATCAATCTGTGGAATGGATTATTATTATTATGGTTTGATGATTTATTTGATCATGATTAGATTTGGAATTGAGCTAAATTATTAAATCGAAAATGAATATTAAAACCATAAAATATAAGGTAACACGTTTCAAATTTATCAATTTTACTATTCTCAAATAAATCTGAAATATTATGTATTCGTAATTCATATTTGACTTTAACTAGATTATTTATATTATTCACAAAGGTCTTAGATGCTTTTATGGTTGTCCCATTTTTAAAAACCGTGCTAACCTTCATAACAAGACGTCGTTTACCTTAGTTCTTCTTAGGAACGAAAAACTAAAAATGGTCATTTTTGGTATGTAAACTTTGGAGGCTCATAACTTCCGAATGGAAAGCAATCGATGTCCTTTCTTGATTAACTCATTTTTAATAGACTTTTTTTTTTATTATTGGTTTCAAAATCGGTATCCTTTAAAAACAACAGCCATCGACAATGCATAAAAACAACACCGGGTGTTAATCACAAAAATTAAATTTTTTGATTATTTTTTCGATAGTGTACATTGTGAAAATTATAGAGCTTATAAAAGTTAGTTGATTTTTGGGGTTTTCGACCCTGAGAGTTCCAAAAATGTGGCCATATTATGCATAAATATGATTGTTTAAAAAGTAGGTTTGGCAAAAAAAAGAGATCACAGACAGATTTGCGAAATCATTAAAGAGCATATTTTTTGAAAGGTAGAAGGTTAATTATGATATATAATCTGAAAGCTAAGAATCTCTAATTAATGATGAGATATTTTTTAGAAAATTTAAATAAAAATTTCCAAGTGTATTTAAGTAAAATAAAGGAATTCACTGTTTAATTTTCCTATTATTGTCATCTTTCATTACTGTTACTTTAAAATAATTTTTTAAACTTTTCAAAAAATATCAAAAATATCCAAAAAAAAAGAACCACATTTACTAATAGATCTTTTTATGCTCTATCCGAAGTGACATCAGTTTTGAGGTGTATTTGTAAGGTTAGTGGTTGTTTTTGAGTGTATTATGACTTTTTTTTTCCCGGAAAAGGGTGTTTTAGATAATTTAGGTCGCTAGGACTAAAGTTAGCGAAAAAAAAAAGCAAAAATTTAATTTAATTTTTGTGATTTACACCCTGTGTTAGTTTTATGCATTTTTGATCGGTGCTGTTTTTAAAGGATACCTCAAAATCAATTTATTTATTTTTTAGCTAATTAAAATATTTTGTTCAAAGTAGTCACCACTATGATTCCATGGCCACTTCAAAAACATACAATATTTAATAATTCGCAATATTCTGCTTTCAAATTAGCTTTATTTCACAAAGTTACCGTAATACAAGGATAATTTTTATAATTTTTTTATTTTTTAATTACTAGAAATTTCAAATCAAGACTCTAATTTATTTTTGGAATCATAAATTTTCTAATTTTGCTGAAAGTTTAAGTATTAGACAGAAGCTCTTTCAGCGTTTTAACTCAATTAGAAATTTTACGGTCAACTTTGATATATCTAGATATTGTTCGATGTATTTAAAGTAAAAATTCTACGGAACACCTATCTGATCCCAGAAACTCAAACATGGATATTTAAAAGCGATTTAACAGAATAATATCGTGAGATGTTTTACGCGTTTTTCTTGGAAAGAACTGAAAAAAAATATTTTCATGTATTTTGTAAATCTTAAAATTGAGGAAACGTGTTTTTATGCGTTTTTATATCCGTATTTCAGTTTCCGGGATAATAAAAAATCATATTTAATAACAAATTTAAAATACATAAATAACATTTTCTTTATCAATTTAGGTAAGGAATTATAATACGTTACATCTACTGTTAAATTTTGCTTTATGTGCAGGAACAACAAAAATATGTGAAACACAGCTAAAGAACGGCTAAAAAATCCGCTAAATCCCCTAATTTCGCATATTTTGATTGTCCCTGTTTATGTGACACATTCGCCGTAAATCATAAACAGTTGAATCATTTCTAAATATTCAATTTACATTTTTTTCTCTTTCTCAATAAACTGTCTCACTACGCACCAGTGGCGTATGCATGATTTTCAAAATAAGAAGGAGAACGATTGTTATGTGTGAAGGCTGAGGACCCGTTAGAATCTTAGCTTGTAAATAATTTACATGAATAAATTTTGCATGTATGACTGCGTCTAGATGTAGTTAGTGAAAATAAACATAAAAAACAGTCATATTCACTTCTTTGAGCATCCGAATTCGCATAAAAATATTTTTAAATTTTAATTGCAATGTATTCAACTATTGTAGAACTCGTAAAATTTTCGAATTTTGGTATAAATAAAGATGTTTTGAACATTTTTCCTTATTCGATAAAGTCTGAATTTTCTTACAGTACAAAGCTAAAATAAGTTAACAGCATGTTTGTAAATGTTTGAACACGTGTTTGAAAATTTTCAAACATGTTTTTTGTTCTAAAAATGTTTATTGTGTTCATTTTTGTTTTTTACCTATTAATTTTGAATGTGTTTATTTTTTGATCATGTTTATTATTTTGTTTATTGAATAAGCAGTTTTCTGTTTCTGTTTAAACATTTTGCTGTTTTTGTTTATTTTTTCGTTAACTTATTTAGCATTGTGAAGTTTCGTTCAAAAGGTTCAAAAAGTTCAATACAAAATTTAAAAATTGACAAATTTTTTATAGGGAATGAAGATGCAATAAATAAAATGGTGTAACATGATGTAACAAAAAATGTTACACATCTTGCAATAAAAAAGGATTAAGAACAAAATTTGATCAATCGATTATTGATTATCCTAAAAAAACTGGTGTTATGTTAAGTTTATTATGACATCATGAGATAAAAACTTCAAATAATCGATAATTCGTGAAGATTTGTTCGAATTATTGAAGTCAGTTTCCAAGAAACCCCATTCCATAATTAAATTAAAATTAAGTAGTTTTTTTAAGCGCTGAAATCATGGAACTTAAATATGCTTGAACTCTCTCCTCTAAAGTTTGACCGGGGATCGAACCCAAGATGTTCGGATCACATTTAGATTTCGTTTTTACTAGACCCTAACCACAAACATTAAATAATAATAAGATGATTGATTTGGAATATATTAAGAAAACCGCAATTAGACCTGGTTAAGTCTTTGAATATTAAATGAATCGCTTGGGATAAATGGAGATTTAAATTTAAATTGGTATCTCATGATGTCATAATAAACTTAACATACAATCCGTTTTTTACGAAAATCAATAATCGATTGATAACTTTTTGTCTTTAGTTCTTTCTTATTGCACATTGTGTAACATTTTTTGTTACACCTTTTAGCATATTTGTATTACTTCATCTCCATTTCCTGTAAAAAATATACAATTTATAAATTTTTAACTGATCTTTTTGAACGAAACTTCACAATGCTACTTATTTCAGCTTTGTACTGTAGAAAACTTGGTTATTCTAAGATGTTCTTAGAAGTCTAAGATCTAAGAACCAAAAATTTTTTCGTTCTTAGAAATCTTCTAAAAACTAAGATTTTTAAGATCTAAGAGCTTACTTCACATATGTGAAGAATTTTAACCTACGTAGGTTTTAATTTTTTAGTATTTTTTTAAAATGTTTAAAAAATTCTCAATATTTTGGCTTTCAATGCTAATGGGTTGCTTAAAAATGCTTAAAACCCAACATTTTGCTTAAAAATGAATAATTTTGAAGATACGATCAAAACAAAAAGCCTATTATGATTGCATGTTTTACAAACCGAGCTCTAGATCAGTTTCTAGAAAGAGCCATTGACACATGCAACATAAACGTTGAAGAAGACATTGTTCGTCTTGACGGTAGAAGCAATTCAGAAAAACTAAAACCTTCTTTTATTAAAAATATACGAAGAGATGCTCAACGTTGTTATCAAATAGAAGGAAATGCTTATCAAAAATATAACAATAAATTGAAATCTTTAAAAATATTTAATGGAAAAGTAAATAACTTAGTTATAGAATTTTCGTCTTTAATGGCAGCTAAATATTTGTTAAATCTTGACCAACTTCGAGAACAAATGACCGTAGAGCATAAAGACAACATATTTGGTAAAAGTGAAGAGTCAAACTATTTGAAAGCTGTAGCTAATTGTTGGATAAATAAAATTGATAAAAATGCCTTTATTCAAGATTTAAAGAAGCAATATGGTCTTGTTTTTGAAAAAGAAGAAAAAGATTCACCAAATAATGGCGTTCGAGCAGAAATTTTGAATACTGACCTAGATGATTTTAACGATGATGAAGAAAACTATGAATATGATGAAAATGATTCTGATTACGATGATTTTTAAGATGATCATTTTAATGATAAAACACAAGTAAACAGAGAAATAAAAACAATAATGGATGAAAAATATTCTCATGGTAATGGTAATTCAAAAAATATTCCAATTTATTTATTATTAGATAAAATAAACGAATTATCCGAAAGATCAAATAAAATTAACCGAAAATATGCTCGTATGCGTGAAGAAGAATACATCAAGATTCTTAAAAAACTTGCTTAAGTTTATGATAAAATAGATTTGAATTTAAGCATAAGTGCAACAAAATATGTTTAAGTGAGCATGCATCGGAAAATGAATGCTCATGATTCATAAAACAATTCAAGAATGTGGTCATCAAATTGACTTTAGGTGCGATAGGACACCTAAAAGAATTGATTGCGATCAAATGTGTAGGAAAAAGTACAACGAATGCGGTCACAATTGCACAAAAAAATTTAACCAACTTGACTGTGGAAAGTGTGTTATTACAGTTGAGAAAAAGACAACATGTATTCACGAACAAGAAACGAGTATTTTTTGCACTGATTCAAATAGCACTTTAAATTCTAAATGTAGAAATATATGCCAAACAATATTAAAATGTGGACATAATTGCAAGGGTTTATGTGGAGATTGTTTTAAATACTCTATACATTCGCCTTGTGATGAAGAATGCTATTTAGATTGTGGTCACAAATCGAAATGCTCAAAAAAAGATTTAACATGTATAGAACAATGCAAAAATGAATGTGAACATTCAAAATGCACTAAATTGTGCCATGAGTTATACGATCGTGAAAAATGCAACAAACCATGCGGAAAACAATTAGTGTGTAATCATAAGTGTAAAGCTCCTTGTGGTGAGAAATGTTCACCATGCTTTGAATGTCATGATCCAAAGCCAAAATTTATTTATCTTAATGTCCTTGATTATAAAGAGATTTTTTGGTCCTTATCATGCTGTAATAAAATTATAAATTTGGCTGAAATGAACGAATGGATAAAGATTCGCATTCGAGATGATTTTAAACAAGAAATAAAATATTTAATTTGTCCCGCTGGTTGTCAAAACGACATTCAAACGTGTAGAAGATACGCAAACGAAATAAAATTGAAAGAAAAAGTAAAAAAAACTATGTTATTTAGTTAAGTTTAAAGAAAGAGAAGAAGAAATATCAAATAATTTATATTCAGCTGGAAATAATTTAAATGAATTGATATTTTCTCAGGCTCTGATGACCGAAATCGAATCGTTTAATTATCAGGGGTTAGGTCAATTAGATGACCACATTCTTAAATTGTTTTATGAATAATAAACGAGCATTCATTTTCGCATGCATGCTCACTTGAACATATTTTATTGCACTTATGCTTGTATCTTTTTGGCTTTTGGCATTCTTTCATGCATTTGAATTTTGTGTGGGTTAGGGTTAGGGTTAGGGTTAGGGTTAGGGTTAGGGTATAATTATTTGTCTGATTTTTATAAGTCACTATATTTCGGGTTAAAAATAAAAATTAAAGTTTAAAATTTTATAGTTTTATTTAAATTTTTTCATTTAAGTTGAATTTAGACTTCGACAATGTCTTCATTTGATGTTTGTGTTGAAATATCATTTGTGTCTATTTCTGGGTCGAATCTGTCCATTAAACGATTTAAAAGAGCATATTTAATTACCAACTTTGAATAATTTTCATAACTTAATGGCATCAACACAAATACTTCGTTAATCTTTTCAATTTTCCATTTTAGATTGAAAAATTTTAAGCACTTTTCGAATTTGTCTTTCAACTTAATATCTGCATTTATGACAAAATAAGTCGGTTCATTATCACGAAACCATGAATCCAATACACGCATTATTTTGTAGTCTTCAATTGCATGTAATGTATTACTTGTGTATTTGTCTTCTGATACATTATCATACTGAACGCTAACAGTTCTTAAACGAGAATTTGATAGAAACCAGTTGGACCACTCCTCTCTTGTTATTTTAAATCTCGAATTAAATTTAACATTTTCGTATGTTATGGGTAGTATGTTTCTTAAAAGTCGTTCACTTGGATACCTATAATTGAATTCTTTAAATTCTGAGCTTATGAAATTTCTTAATTCATTCTCGTCCATATTACTAACTTTTGGTTCCGAGCTAATAATCGAGAAAAGTTTAATAAGAATAGACCTTTTTTCTTCGACAAAATCCATTCTAATACAAAATTGAAATTTTGTACTAAGATATACAATACTACTGTTCTTTACAGTATACGTTTGAATTTTAATTATTTTGTTATATTCTAACTCGAAATCTGCAGTTTTAACTTAGACAGTTTTTACGTCTTTAAAGTTTAAACATTTAATTTTCAAAATGACGGTAAACTTCATCTATGTACTTAAATTGTTTAATTTTATTTTACTTCTACACAGTTACCACTTAATTTTTATTTGTGTTGATTACTTTCATTAAAAGTCTTCATTTAAAGTCTTCATTAAAAGATTTAGATACTAAAAGTGTTTAATTTTTAACATTAATAAGCGATAAATAAAAGTATATTTTATGTTATTTATTGTTGTTTTGAAAAAAAATAAATCTATTAATGTTTCAATTTTGATTTTGCTTTTATAAAAAAATGTGAAATAATAGTATTAAAAATTAAGGTTGAAATTTTCTCTCCACTCTTGGTCTTTTAAAATTGTAAACATCTGGTTCAAACGACCGTTTTGGAGGCAGGCGTTCACAATAGAGTCCATCTTTTAAAGAATCGCAAAACGGATAATCATCACTGTAATCGGTTTGTACGCCAACATCCTTTTTAATTTTTGGTTTCATTGATTTTAGACATGTTGGGTTTATTACTTTATGTTCAATTATTTTCATATTATTATACGGTTGGATTTTATTTATTAAGATAAATTGATTGTCAAATTGAATTATTTTCCAACTTGAACCAAAGATTGCAAGTGCCTGGTTGTATTCTGAGACCAAATCACGACAAGCATACACATGAAAAAATAATGGACCATTGTACTCTCTTGTTTCATCATTATGGCAGCTGTAATCCATTAGTCTATCTGCATAAAAAGTAGAAAAAACAATTGGCTCAGTTACTTTTGAGAATACTTGACAAGCTCCATCTTGTACGTATACTGTTTTTGACTTTTCATAGCAAAACCAGTCGATTAATAAATCTCTATCGACTTGATAATTCAGAACAATGTTTTCATAGGAGAATTTCACAAATTGTTCCAATAAAAAGTCGCTTTGAAAGGTGGTGGTGTGTGATCGAATCGGCCAAACATATTTTCGAAACATTATTTTGAAAAATACGTCCTGTTCTATTGGCATACCAATTGGGTGATACGGACCCTTTCGTGAATTGAAACACAGACTTGGCAGTATATTCCTTGCCTTTGTGAATATATCCAATGAATTTAGTCGAAATAACGCAGGCTTTGCTCCGATAGTTTCAACTTGGCATGATCGACTTACTTTTTCGCTTTTCGATTGAATAAACACTGGCTTTGATAAGCTGAGTATTTTGTATTCAATTAAACTCCGAGTGAATTCCGAATACAATCGTGGCAACAATATATACATCCCACCTAACTCAACCAATTCCCATCCGTTCATCAACAAATTCACTGCATTTTTAAACTTTTCAGCCATCACTCTATTAGTTTTGCATTGATAGAATAAGAAACGGTCTTTTTTATCTTTCCATAATATGTGTTTTAGTCGTAATTCTTTATAAAGCTTTATAGCTTCAGGTTCGTTGCCAATATAGTTTTCGCACTCAATAGTATCGGATTGAGCCGCAATACTCCGGCTTTTCGATTTTGTAAACCATTCAAACACTTCTGTTCGATTGCAATCTACATTTTCGACAACATTTTGGTATGTAAGCGGGCATTCCTCTTCGATTCTTGTTTCTGAAATTGATCCAATGTTGATGTCATCATCTGCATCTATAAACAGTGAAAATAATCTTGGGCGATTAAATGGCTTGTTAAACTTGACCAATAGCGAAGAATATAAATATGGCATTATTCTTCTTGCATTTGAGACTGGGTCATCAATTTCGAACGAGTTTTTGAACATTTTGATTTTTTATTTTATTTTAATTTATGATATGAAAATTGAAGAACGAGAAGGTTTTTATATAGAAATTTTAGAAGACCATGAACATTTCGATTTTCTAATTGAAACTGCAGCTATTATCTTGAATGTAAAGAGAAAACAGCTTAAAATTTAATTTTAACATGGATAGTATTTGAAATCATGTTGTGATTTGAATAAATTAGTCTTTTATGAATAATTTAGTTAAAGATATATAGCAATAAAGAAAAGGGGATAAAATTAGTCTTACATCTAACGTCTTGTTTTCTTTTAAACAAAAAATTATATTTATCGTGTCAGAAAATTTGTCTTAGAAATTTTTAAATTAAAAGAAAACAAGACGTTAGACGTAAGACTAAATTTATCCCCTTTTCTTTATTGCTATATATCTTTTTTTAATGTAGACTAGTAGTAGTAGTCTAAACCAAAATTTTAGAGTTATTCCGAGCAAAACTTTTAGTCTCTCCACTCAGAATTTTAAAAGCAAAAAAAAACGAAATGTTCATTCATAGGACTTGAAATTAGAAATTTAAAAATTAAATAAATTATGAATTTTATAAATTTTTTATTCATAATTATTCAAGGTAAAATTGTTTTTTGACCATAAACCTCTACAATAAATTTGGTAAAACTCTGTAAATCTTTTTTGTTGATTTCACAGATTTCTCGCAATTGATTTATTTTCTTTTCCATATACTCTTTACCAATCAAAAACTCATTCTGATTTTTATTTGAAAAATTGTTTGTTTGTGCATAAACTTGTTTGTATTCCTTGCAAAGACAATCCAACATCTTTTGATTATGTAAAAATTGCTTTTTTTTCAACAGCTGATGATAGTAGGTTTCGACAGTGTAACAAATAGATTTGCTGCACACAAGATCAAGAATCACTTCAAGTTCGCACCAGACAAGAATATCGCAGTCTACATTCCAATCATCGATTCTGTTGTAATAAAGTCTTTGATCAAGTCTAGGATCATGAATCCAAAAATTTTGCAAAGTTAAAACAATTTTAGATTTTTTTTGGACACTCAATGATAATTTGGTTGTTAGGCCTTGACTCAAAGCAACAGTTGACAAATTGGCTGTATTTAATTCTAATGTATTATTTGATTGTTTGACCTTTTTTTCTTTAGATTCGTAAAATTTTGAAGCTTGTTCGAGCGATTGAATGCTCAAATCTCTTTTTAAATTTAATCGAGAGTCTTCTTTCTTTTTAACCTCATGCTGACTGCAGACAATTACACTTGAGTCATCGCTTGATCCTTCGTCCGATGATAACAAGATAATACTTGTATCCATTATCTAAAAAAAATCTGTTTTTATTTCAAACACAAATTATTTTGTTATTTTCTACAAAATTAGTTGTAGTATTCAGCAAAAAAAGTGACATTTTTTTTAAAATTGTTTTATTTAAAACTTAAGATTTAATATTTTCAAGGAAATCGGTAATTCTAGGAATCTCACATATATGAATACATTTTAAATGCATTATCAATTCATTGCGTTTCTTAAAACAAGTCTCTGTATCACGACATGCTGGAAATCCACACACATATAATGGTTGGTCGCTAAGAGCTTTCCATTTTCGCTTATATGTCAAAGCTGGTATAACGTACAACTTTATTAACATTTTTGATGAATGGCTTAACGCTTTAAGCTCATCAACAATTTTAAAATACTTTTTTCTTGTTTGTCTTCTTTTGAAAATTGCAACGATTTTGTTAACAAACATTTTATGTTACTGGATTGATTTTTGATAAATAGTTAGTTTTATAAAAGTTAATCTGTTGTTCTTTTATTTTAAAAATAAAAAGTAAACTTTAAGAGTATACTTCAACTTTAACTATGCCTGCAGGAAATTAAATATTACTGTATAAAACAGTAGTGTAACAATACTGAACCTTTACAGACTTAATTAATGTCTTACGATCTTGGTCAAAAAGTGAAATCGAAGATTTCTTTACTGAAATAATATTGAGTTTTGATTAAGATGAAATAAAAAAATTAAAAGATAAAAAAGCTTTATTTTCGAATAATTTTATTTGAGTAAATACTGTTTAAAAACGAAGCAAAATTATCCATGTCTTGGAGTGACACTTCCACAATATCTTCCGTATCTTTGATTCTTCTTTTAAATTCCATTTTCTCGAGTTCATACTGGATCAGATCACAACAAATGTGACGATGTTTTTCTTCAAACCGATTCAAACAATCTTTTAATTTGTTTAATTCTTGTATATTGTCAAAATATATTTTTTTCTTCAACAGTAAGTTGTAATAATGTTCTGTTGTATACAAAATTTGTCCGCAATTTACCACTAAATCTAACAGAACTTCTATTTCGGACCGAACATAAAGCTCAAGATCAAAATCGTCCAGACCAATAGTATTATAGTAAAGATTCCGGCTTAATCTTGTATCGTGTTGCCAAAATTCTTGCTCCGACATTTCAACTTTCGGTTGATTTTCGGCTATAACTTGTTGAGAGCTTGTTACATTTTCTTCAAAAGACTTAACTTTTTTGCATAAGAATTCTTGTGATAAATCAAAACTAAATTCACGTTTGATTGGTTTCGATTGACTACTTATACTCTTGTCATTGGTGACGAAAGCAACATTAACATCGTCTTCTCTGGGTGTATAAAACGATTCATGCTTGATTGAACTGTTACTGTCGCTTGAGAAGAATACTGACTCGTCCATTTCGCTGTTAAAGTTACATTTAAGAATGAGTATTTTAAAAAAAATCAAAGTTTTAACCATATTACTGGTTAATTTATGTAGACTAAAAAGCTTAAAAATTTTAGTGACCAAATTTATTTAAAAGTAAAGATATTTGTTATTTTCAAAGTCTAAAAGTGCCTCTATAAGTTCATCATCTTCTGAATTTTCTGGTTTTATTATTAATTTTTGATCGTTATTCTGAGTATCGAGCATTTGTTTTTTGATTTCTTGAAATTTTTCGTCGTCTTCTGCTTCTTCTAATGGACGTTTTAATTTGGTCTCAACTGATTCGTTCTCGTTTATTGTCTTCTCTTCATTTTCCGTCAATTCTTGCTGAAATGAAAATGCTCCGTTAAATGTCTTTGATTTTGTGGAAAATATTGACTTTTTGTCAGCGTTGTTCGACTTGATAGTTATCATGGAGAATGATTTTGATAATTTTTGAAGCCAGTCGTTTTTTTTTAGGGCGAGATTTCGCATTATGATTGATTTCAAACTCATTAACAGGCTTCCATTCCAATGCTAGTGGTTCACTGGGTTTGAATACGAATGTTTCACTTTTAGGTAATGGATGATACTCAATTGCAAGCTTCGTATCGTATTCCAACTCTTTTGTTAAAAGAGGATTTTCAGTTGATACAATGGCATCTTTACAGTGAGCACTTGTTTTGAAATGATTCATTAGGTGATCTCGCCGACAGTAATGATGCCCACATTTTGAACACCAAAATCCACCTGGCTTTGTTGCTTTGTCATTCGGTGAAATGAATGAACCGCCTAGAGGCAACTCTTGGTCATGAATAATTGTCAAATGGTGAACATACTTTTGTTTACTTGCAAATGATTTGTCCAATTTTTTGCATTCAGGAAACAAACAAAGATATCTATAATTTTCGGAAATACTCTTAATTACTTTTGGCTCAGCTAAGGATGGTAGGACTAAATTGTGAAAATTTTCCTTCAAGCTTTCGGACACATCAACCATCTTGTCTAGTGTAGGTTGGTAGATATTCTTAAGACGATTTAATTCCAAATTAATAGGAAGCTTGTAAGTCTTTCTTGTCATTCTTTGCGATATAGTATGCAGTTTTTTTGGTAAAATAAAAATAAAAACCAAAATTCTTGAAAAGCTTTTATTTATAAACAAAAAATCTAATAATCACAATCATCCATAATGTCAATGTCGTTGACTTGATTAAATCTCAAGGTAAAAACGTGCTTTTCAGTTAGACTTTGTACTGATCTACTATATTGTTCATATGACATAAAAATATCTTGATTGTTTGTATTGAGATCATATAAGCTTCTTGAACGTGTTTTACAAATAAGCTTGTTTTTTGTAAGCTTAGTCGACTCACAACCATGCCATTGGTAATTACATTTCAAAAAATAAATTAAACACGCCATCGAATGCTTTTTGTATCCCGTGCATATTTCTTTTTTAATTTCAAATAGTGTAGAGGAAAAAAGACCACTGAGATTTTTTCTATCTAATTTTAAGCTCATTGATATGTTGGAGAACAAAAAAAACAAGTCACTTGATTACTATTATAAATTTTATTTAATACTATAAAACTAGTCAATACAAAGAGTTTCATCTAAACATATAATACTTGTTTCTTCAAGAGGAATATCAACAAGTCTGCATGAAGCGAATGAATCATCTAGCACTATTACATCATTTTTTTGAAAAGAATTGTTTACCTTCAGTTTTTTAGTTTGTGCTTTCCCTGCAAGCGTTTCTTTTTTGATTCCGCAGTCTCTTTTTATTTTCATGTGATTTTCATAGTGATCTTTACGTCTAAATATTCTTTGGCATTTATTACACTTGAAACCACCAAATTTAACATTGTTGTCATTATTCAAAAGAAACAAGCCTTGTCCAGGAAGTTGATGCGAATGTTTAAGACACAAATGTTGAACATATTTTTGCTTTGTTCCATAAGATTTTTTCTGCGGAATGCAATTGGAAAACAAACAAAAATAACGGACTGAAGACTGGTCTTTAAATTGATCGGCAAGTGTTGGTATCACTAAATTCACAAAATTACTGATCTTGTGCACATTTAACTCAAGAGTTCCATCCAAAACAAATGAATATTTTTCTTTAAGCCTGTTGATGTCTTCTTTTTTGATATCTTTAACTTTTCGGCACATTTTAAACAAATATAAATATGATATTTCTTTTTAAATTATTTTAAAAATATTAAGCTAAGAAATTAGAAATCGTTTCATAAGCAACAAAACTTGATCATTTGGATTGTAAATATTAGTAGCATTCACCTCAAACAATAAATTTTTAAATTCATATTTTCATCATGGCAAAACGAATGAAAGTGTTTTTAAAAAATCGCGCTTATTTGAATTATTTAAATTCGAAGCTGAAAAAAAATCTAACAGCTTCGTTTAGTTAATTTGAAACCAAATATCAGTCTTATCAATAAAGTTTGAAATTAGTCAGCTAAGTTTTTTTTTATTCAAACAAATAATGAGTTCTGAAAAATCAACCCTAAACCCTGATTTTGCTATGATAAATTCGCTTCTAAATAAAAACTAATTATGCAAACCGCATGTTAAAATATTGAATTTTAAAACAAAACTTTTGTTAAGAAACTTTTGCAAAAATTCATTTTTACGATTTGAGATTTTGCTATGATAAATTCGCTTCTAAATAAAAACTAATTATGCAAACCGCATGTTAAAATATTGAATTTTAAAACAAAACTTTTGTTAAGAAACTTTTGCAAAAATTCATTTTTACGATTTGAGATTTTGCTATGATAAATTCGCTTCTAAATAAAAACTAATTATGCAAACCGCATGTTAGAATATTGAATTTTAAAACAAAACTTTTGTTAAGAAACTTTTGCAAAAATTCATTTTTACGATTTGAGATTTTGCTATGATAAATTCGCTTCTAAATAAAAACTAATTATGCAAACCGCATGTTAGAATATTGAATTTTAAAACAAAACTTTTGTTAAGAAACTTTTGCAAAAATTCATTTTTACGATTTGAGATTTTGCTATGATAAATTCGCTTCTAAATAAAAACTAATTATGCAAACCGCATGTTAGAATATTGAATTTTAAAACAAAACTTTTGTTAAGAAACTTTTGCAAAAATTCATTTTTACGATTTGAGATTTTGCTATGATAAATTCGCTTCTAAATAAAAACTAATTATGCAAACCGCATGTTAGAATATTGAATTTTAAAACAAAACTTTTGTTAAGAAACTTTTGCAAAAATTCATTTTTACGATTTGAGATTTTGCTATGATAAATTCGCTTCTAAATAAAAACTAATTATGCAAACCGCATGTTAGAATATTGAATTTTAAAACAAAACTTTTGTTAAGAAACTTTTGCAAAAATTCATTTTACGATTTGAGATTTTGCTATGATAAATTCGCTTCTAAATAAAAACTAATTATGCAAACCGCATGTTAGAATATTGAATTTTAAAACAAAACTTTTGTTAAGAAACTTTTGCAAAAATTCATTTTTACGATTTGAGATTTTGCTATGATAAATTCGCTTCTAAATAAAAACTAATTATGCAAACCGCATGTTAGAATATTGAATTTTAAAACAAAACTTTTGTTAAGAAACTTTTTAAAAAATTCATTTTTACGATTTGAGATTTTGCTATGATAAATTCGCTTCTAAATAAAAACTAATTATGCAAACCGCATGTTAGAATATTGAATTTTAAAACAAAACTTTTGTTAAGAAACTTTTGCAAAAATTCATTTTTACGATTTGAGATTTTGCTATGATAAATTCGCTTCTAAATAAAAACTAATTATGCAAACCGCATGTTAGAATATTGAATTTTAAAACAAAACTTTTGTTAAGAAACTTTTGCAAAAATTCATTTTTACGATTTGAGATTTTGCTATGATAAATTCGCTTCTAAATAAAAACTAATTATGCAAACCGCATGTTAGAATATTGAATTTTAAAACAAAACTTTTGTTAAGAAACTTTTGCAAAAATTCATTTTTACGATTTGAGATTTTGCTATGATAAATTCGCTTCTAAATAAAAACTAATTATGCAAACCGCATGTTAGAATATTGAATTTTAAAACAAAACTTTTGTTAAGAAACTTTTGCAAAAATTCATTTTTACGATTTGAGATTTTGCTATGATAAATTCGCTTCTAAATAAAAACTAATTATGCAAACCGCATGTTAGAATATTGAATTTTAAAACAAAACTTTTGTTAAGAAACTTTTGCAAAAATTCATTTTTACGATTTGAGATTTTGCTATGATAAATTCGCTTCTAAATAAAAACTAATTATGCAAACCGCATGTTAGAATATTGAATTTTAAAACAAAACTTTTGTTAAGAAACTTTTGCAAAAATTCATTTTTACGATTTGAGATTTTGCTATGATAAATTGGATTCAAAAGAATAATTTCGATTCGAATTAGGGTACTTTGAAAGAAGCGCGCTCACTAGAAAATTTTTTAAAATCAAAATTAAAGTCAAAATTTTTTTCATCTTCAAAGTTTATATAAACTAAGCATATATTCGGATTCCTTGCATAATTTTGATTCGAATTAGGGTACTTTGAAAGAAGCGCGCTCACTAGAAAATTTTTTAAAATCAAAATTAAAGTCAAAATTTTTTTCATCTTCAAAGTTTATATAAACTAAGCATATATACGGATTCCTTGCATAATTTTGATTCGAATTACGGTACTTTTAAAGAAGCGTGCTCACTAGAAAATTTTTTAAAATCAAAATTAAAGTCAAAATTTTTTTCATCTTCAAAGTTTATATAAACTAAGCATATATTCGGATTCCTTGCATAATTTTGATTCGAATTAGGGTACTTTGAAAGAAGCGCGCTCACTAGAAAATTTTTTAAAATCAAAATTAAAGTCAAAATTTTTTTCATCTTCAAAGTTTATATAAACTAAGCATATATACGGATTCCTTGCATAATTTTGATTCGAATTACGGTACTTTTAAAGAAGCGTGCTCACTAGAAAATTTTTTAAAATCAAAATTAAAGTCAAAATTTTTTTTCATCTTCAAAGTTTATATAAACTAAGCATATATTCGGATTCCTTGCATAATTTTGAATCGAATATATTAACTCTGTATCTTAAGCGCGATTCCTAGAATCTTCAAAGTCAAAATGTATTGATAATTGCTTCAATTTGTGTATGCTTATTGAAATTTTAAGTTTCTAAGTCCATTCAAAACCGTATTTAAATATTGGAAAATTTATATTTGAAAAAAGGAAAAAAAAATATTCATGTTTTAATTTTTATTTAGAATTGATTATTTTTTTTAATCGTCTTCTGACTCAGATGATTCTAATGGTCTTTTGCTTGATGTTGAAGCAAACGAATCATTTGATTGATCTTCGTACTTCTCTGACCTTTTAGAATCTTTTTCTTTATTCTCATCTGAATCATTCGTCTCTTCTTCTCTATTTTCATCAGATTCATTCGCTTGTTCTTCTTCGCCTTCTTCTTTTTCACTCAATTCTTCTTCATTTTTATTCGAAACATCTTTATTTTTCTCAGAGTTCTCTTCATCCTCTCCACTCATATCTTTTTCATCATTTGGATCATCGTTAAAAGCTTCCTCTTCATCTTCAAAAGCATAAACATTTCCAGGCTCTCTCTCTTTCTGATTTTCACCGTTTTTTCTGAAGCTTTCATCATTTTCATCTAGCTCTTCGTCATCTTCAACCAAACTCTGATCTACGTAATGTCGAATCACTTCTCCCAAAATTTTCAATTCACCAACAAGACTTTTTTTAAGTTTTTTACTTTTTCCAACTAACGAAGAGGCCAATCTACGTTTGAGTGACACAATTTGCTCGCGAAAATCTTCTTAAATTTTATTTATTTAGTTATTATAATCTTAAGCATTAAAATCAAATTACCAGGTTCTTCATAGTTTGAGAAATCATTACCAGAAGCATTACTTGTTGAGGGTGTCAAGGGTTCGGTTTCCTCGGATTCACTCAGATCTTCTTCCATAATCTTTTATTGTGTTCAAGCACGTCCTTCAGTATTTGATCCTCATGGATTAAAGGTTTGTACTTGATCCGGCCCAACTTATTTTTGACAACTTCATACAAAAGAGGGAGACGCACAACAGTATTGTCAAAATAAATATAATCATTAATTCGATTATCAGGTATTACAGTTCCTTTAATAAGATATTAGGTACATTTCGGGAGACTTTTCTAAGACATTTTACCTTTTTCCGAAGCATGAATTACTTTGAGACGTTCAACAAATCCTTCGTATTTTGGATCCGGAGGGTTATTACTGCAAAAGATCATTGGAATTCGCAACCAAAGGTCTTTTGATGCGCCAAACTTAACATCAGTCGTAAGCTTACTGCCAGATGTTGCAATTTTCCACATTGCTTCATTAAAGTCCTCAGTCTTCCATTCGTCCACAAAAATGTGGTTTTTTGTAAGGGGCTTGAACTCAGACCAGGCGAAACGATTGTCTTTATTTCTGACCGGGGTAAAGCAATGCTCACTAAACGGCCCTTTTTAAGAAAATTGATGGTTTAATCGATTATAAATGTATTTAATAAATTTCAAACCTAGAAGCGTTTCTATTAATGTTGTTTTTCCGACATTTGACGGACCCCAAATGTAACACTGAGGTTTTTTTTGTTCAAAACCTTTTTCGACCCAGTCGTTATACCAAGTAACAAATTCGTCTTTCCAATCACCAAACTTTTTTTTCTGACGCATTGGTTGAAGATGGCGGATTTTATAAAGCTTTTCTCTGATAGCTTTATGACTCTCTTTAACAGCTCTCATTAGAGCGGGGTCGGCTAACAGTTTTGGGTCAGAGTGATTGATCGTCTCGTTGTTTTTGGCGTATTCATAAGCTCTCGGTACAACACTTAAAATCAAATCGAAAAATATACAAACTAAGTTAAGTCGCAACTTTAATTATAAAAATACCTAAAAGAATCGTGTGTACAATTTTTTTCTAAAGGCTCTGGATCATATTTTGTAACATATTTAATGGCAGCAGCGGATTTCTTTACCTGCTCCATTTTCAGTTGAAACTGAATGTTCAAGTGCTTAAAGAGTCTATATATTAGGGTTCGGTTGTTTTCCTTTAAGACAAAAGGTTAAAAAAGAAACAAAATACGGACTTGAAAATACCTCTATAATTGTTCGAATGAAAACATGGAAATGAATCAAATTGTTCTTGTGCTTCTCCTCAGAAACAATTAACTCACTAGAACATGATTCGAGAGCATTAAAAACTTGGTTCTTTGTAATCGTATCTTTCTCAACTCTCACAATTGTAAAACAAAAGAGACTACTTTTTATTCTACAAACAGACCCCAATACTTCAAAGTTCTTTTCATTGAAATCTCTGGGAATATCACCTTCGATTGAATGTGAATTACGTATTTCGGGCGATACAGTTGGTCGACGTCGCCTTGCACTCGATTGAGATACGCTTGAAAATGTTGATTCAGTATCAGACATGATTAATTAATTGAATTTTGAATTTAAGATAAAATGAGAAAAGAAATGTTATTGTTTTATAGTAATCCTAGGATTAAAGTGAATGTAAAATAAAATTGAAAAATGAACTTGAACTTAAAAAAAATAAATTGAAACTGCAAACTAAAGATGTTAAATTTTTTGTCTTTTAAGCAGAATAAAGTTAACTTGTATTCTTAAGTTGCTCCTGCACTGGAGTATTAATATGGTTGGTGCAAGTCATGTCGCAACTTTTAAGATTCGTATCTCTTCATAATAAGAGTTGCTCCTGCACTTGAGTATTAATATGGTTGATGCAAGTCATGTCGCAACTTTTAAAATCGTTTTTTTAAGGATTTTGATGAATTTTAGAGTAGTACAAGATGTTTTTGTAGCGGAATTCTTTAGTCGGGATGTTCTAGTTGCTCTTTTCCTTAAGTAAGTAGAGAAAGAAAGATGCTCGGGTGCATCGCAACTTGTTTTCTTAAGTTGCTCCTGCACTGGAGTATTAATATGGTTGGTGCAAGTCATGTCGCAACTTTTAAGATTCGTATCTCTTCACATTAAGAGTTGCTCTTGCACTGGAGTATTAATATGGTTGGTGCAAGTCATGTCGCAACTTTTAAGATTCGTATCTCTTCATAATAAGAGTTGCTCTTGCACTGGAGTATTAATATGGTTGGTGCAAGTCATGTCGCAACTTTTAAAATCGTTTTTTTAAGGATTTGGATGAATTTTAGAGTAGTTCAAGATGTTTTTGTAGCGGAATTCTTTAGTCGGGATGTTCTAGTTGCTCTTTTCCTTAAGTAAGTAGAGAAAGAAAGATGCTCGGGTGCATCGCAACTTGTTTTCTTAAGTTGCTCCTGCACTGGAGTATTAATATGGTTGGTGCAAGTCATGTCGCAACTTTTAAAATCGTTTTTTTAAGGATTTGGATGAATTTTAGAGTAGTTCAAGATGTTTTTGTAGCGGAATTCTTTAGTCGGGATGTTCTAGTTGCTCTTTTCCTTAAGTAAGTAGAGAAAGAAAGATGCTCGGGTGCATCGCAACTTGTTTTCTTAAGTTGCTCCTGCACTGGAGTATTAATATGGTTGGTGCAAGTCATGTCGCAACTTTTAAGATTCGTATCTCTTCACATTAAGAGTTGCTCTTGCACTGGAGTATTAATATGGTTGGTGCAAGTCATGTCGCAACTTTTAAGATTCGTATCTCTTCATAATAAGAGTTGCTCCTGCACTGGAGTATTAATATGGTTGGTGCAAGTCATGTCGCAACTTTTAAAATCGTTTTTTTAAGGATTTGGATGAATTTTAGAGTAGTTCAAGATGTTTTTGTAGCGGAATTCTTTAGTCGGGATGTTCTAGTTGCTCTTTTCCTTAAGTAAGTAGAGAAAGAAAGATGCTCGGGTGCATCGCAACTTGTTTTCTTAAGTTGCTCCTGCACTGGAGTATTAATATGGTTGGTGCAAGTCATGTCGCAACTTTTAAGATTCGTATCTCTTCACATTAAGAGTTGCTCTTGCACTGGAGTATTAATATGGTTGGTGCAAGTCATGTCGCAACTTTTAAAATCGTTTTTTTAAGGATTTGGATGAATTTTAGAGTAGTTCAAGATGTTTTGTAGCGGAATTCTTTAGTCGGGATGTTCTAGTTGCTCTTTTCCTTAAGTAAGTAGAGAAAGAAAGATGCTCGGGTGCATCGCAACTTGTTTTCTTAAGTTGCTCCTGCACTGGAGTATTAATATGGTTGGTGCAAGTCATGTCGCAACTTTTAAGATTCGTATCTCTTCACATTAAGAGTTGCTCTTGCACTGGAGTATTAATATGGTTGGTGCAAGTCATGTCGCAACTTTTAAGATTCGTATCTCTTCACATTAAGAGTTGCTCCTGCACTGGAGTATTAATATGGTTGGTGCAAGTCATGTCGCAACTTTTAAAATCGTTTTTTTAAGGATTTGGATGAATTTTAGAGTAGTTCAAGATGTTTTTGTAGCGGAATTCTTTAGTCGGGATGTTCTAGTTGCTCTTTTCCTTAAGTAAGTAGAGAAAGAAAGATGCTCGGGTGCATCGCAACTTGTTTTCTTAAGTTGCTCCTGCACTGGAGTATTAATATGGTTGGTGCAAGTCATGTCGCAACTTTTAAGATTCGTATCTCTTCACATTAAGAGTTGCTCTTGCACTGGAGTATTAATATGGTTGGTGCAAGTCATGTCGCAACTTTTAAGATTCGTATCTCTTCATAATAAGAGTTGCTCCTGCACTGGAGTATTAATATGGTTGGTGCAAGTCATGTCGCAACTTTTAAGATTCGTATCTCTTCACATTAAGAGTTGCTCCTGCACTGGAGTATTAATATGGTTGGTGCAAGTCATGTCGCAACTTTTAAAATCGTTTTTTTAAGGATTTGGATGAATTTTAGAGTAGTTCAAGATGTTTTTGTAGCGGAATTCTTTAGTCGGGATGTTCTAGTTGCTCTTTTCCTTAAGTAAGTAGAGAAAGAAAGATGCTCGGGTGCATCGCAACTTGTTTTCTTAAGTTGCTCCTGCACTGGAGTATTAATATGGTTGGTGCAAGTCATGTCGCAACTTTTAAGATTCGTATCTCTTCACATTAAGAGTTGCTCCTGCACTGGAGTATTAATATGGTTGGTGCAAGTCATGTCGCAACTTTTAAAATCGTTTTTTTAAGGATTTGGATGAATTTTAGAGTAGTTCAAGATGTTTTTGTAGCGGAATTCTTTAGTCGGGATGTTCTAGTTGCTCTTTTCCTTAAGTAAGTAGAGAAAGAAAGATGCTCGGGTGCATCGCAACTTGTTTTCTTAAGTTGCTCTTGCACTGGAGTATTAATATGGTTGGTGCAAGTCATGTCGCAACTTTTAAGATTCGTATCTCTTCACATTAAGAGTTGCTCTTGCACTGGAGTATTAATATGGTTGGTGCAAGTCATGTCGCAACTTTTAAAATCGTTTTTTTAAGGATTTGGATGAATTTTAGAGTAGTACAAGATGTTTTTGTAGCGGAATTCTTTAGTCGGGATGTTCTAGTTGCTCTTTTCCTTAAGTAAGTAGAGAAAGAAAGATGCTCGGGTGCATCGCAACTTGTTTTCTTAAGTTGCTCTTGCACTGGAGTATTAATATGGTTGGTGCAAGTCATGTCGCAACTTTTAAAATCGTTTTTTTAAGGATTTGGATGAATTTTAGAGTAGTACAAGATGTTTCTGTAGCGGAATTCTTTAGTCGGGATGTTCTAGTTGCTCTTTTCCTTAAGTTAGTAGAGAAAGAAAGATGCTCGGGTGCATCGCAACTTGTTTTCTTAAGTTGCTCCTGCACTGGAGTATTAATATGGTTGGTGCAAGTCATGTCGCAACTTTTAAAATCGTTTTTTTAAGGATTTGGATGAATTTTAGAGTAGTACAAGATGTTTTTGTAGCGGAATTCTTTAGTCGGGATGTTCTAGTTGCTCTTTTCCTTAAGTAAGTAGAGAAAGAAAGATGCTCGGGTGCATCGCAACTTGTTTTCTTAAGTTGCTACTGCACTGGAGTATTAATATGGTTGGTGCAAGTCATGTCGCAACTTTTAAAATCGTTTTTTTAAGGATTTGGATGAATTTTAGAGTAGTTCAAGATGTTTTTGTAGCGGAATTCTTTAGTCGGGATGTTCTAGTTGCTCTTTTCCTTAAGTAAGTAGAGAAAGAAAGATGCTCGGGTGCATCGCAACTTGTTTTCTTAAGTTGCTCCTGCACTGGAGTATTAATATGGTTGGTGCAAGTCATGTCGCAACTTTTAAGATTCGTATCTCTTAATAATAAGAGTTGCTCCTGCACTGGAGTATTAATATGGTTGGTGCAAGTCATGTCGCAACTTTTAAAATCGTTTTTTTAAGGATTTGGATGAATTTTAGAGTAGTTCAAGATGTTTTTGTAGCGGAATTCTTTAGTCGGGATGTTCTAGTTGCTCTTTTCCTTAAGTAAGTAGAGAAAGAAAGATGCTCGGGTGCATCGCAACTTGTTTTCTTAAGTTGCTCCTGCACTGGAGTATTAATATGGTTGGTGCAAGTCATGTCGCAACTTTTAAAATCGTTTTTTTAAGGATTTGGATGAATTTTAGAGTAGTTCAAGATGTTTTTGTAGCGGAATTCTTTAGTCGGGATGTTCTAGTTGCTCTTTTCCTTAAGTAAGTAGAGAAAGAAAGATGCTCGGGTGCATCGCAACTTGTTTTCTTAAGTTGCTCCTGCACTGGAGTATTAATATGGTTGGTGCAAGTCATGTCGCAACTTTTAAAATCGTTTTTTTAGAATTTGGATGAATTTTAGAGTAGTTCAAGATGTTTTTGTAGCGGAATTCTTTAGTCGGGATGTTCTAGTTGCTCTTTTCCTTAAGTAAGTAGAGAAAGAAAGATGCTCGGGTGCATCGCAACTTGTTTTCTTAAGTTGCTCCTGCACTGGAGTATTAATATGGTTGGTGCAAGTCATGTCGCAACTTTTAAGATTCGTATCTCTTCACATTAAGAGTTGCTCTTGCACTGGAGTATTAATATGGTTGGTGCAAGTCATGTCGCAACTTTTAAGATTCGTATCTCTTCATAATAAGAGTTGCTCTTGCACTGGAGTATTAATATGGTTGGTGCAAGTCATGTCGCAACTTTTAAAATCGTTTTTTTAAGGATTTGGATGAATTTTAGAGTAGTTCAAGATGTTTTTGTAGCGGAATTCTTTAGTCGGGATGTTCTAGTTGCTCTTTTCCTTAAGTAAGTAGAGAAAGAAAGATGCTCGGGTGCATCGCAACTTGTTTTCTTAAGTTGCTCCTGCACTGGAGTATTAATATGGTTGGTGCAAGTCATGTCGCAACTTTTAAAATCGTTTTTTTAAGGAATTGGATGAATTTTAGAGTAGTTCAAGATGTTTTTGTAGCGGAATTCTTTAGTTGGGATGTTCTAGTTGCTCTTTTCCTTAAGTAAGTAGAGAAAGAAAGATGCTCGGGTGCATCGCAACTTGTTTTCTTAAGTTGCTCCTGCACTGGAGTATTAATATGGTTGGTGCAAGTCATGTCGCAACTTTTAAAATCGTTTTTTTAAGGATTTGGATGAATTTTAGAGTAGTTCAAGATGTTTTTGTAGCGGAATTCTTTAGTCGGGATGTTCTAGTTGCTCTTTTCCTTAAGTAAGTAGAGAAAGAAAGATGCTCGGGTGCATCGCAACTTGTTTTCTTAAGTTGCTCCTGCACTGGAGTATTAATATGGTTGGTGCAAGTCATGTCGCAACTTTTAAAATCGTTTTTTTAAGGAATTGGATGAATTTTAGAGTAGTTCAAGATGTTTTTGTAGCGGAATTCTTTAGTTGGGATGTTCTAGTTGCTCTTTTCCTTAAGTAAGTAGAGAAAGAAAGATGCTCGGGTGCATCGCAACTTGTTTTCTTAAGTTGCTACTGCACTGGAGTATTAATATGGTTGGTGCAAGTCATGTCGCAACTTTTAAAATCGTTTTTTTAAGGATTTGGATGAATTTTAGAGTAGTTCAAGATGTTTTTGTAGCGGAATTCTTTAGTCGGGATGTTCTAGTTGCTCTTTTCCTTAAGTAAGTAGAGAAAGAAAGATGCTCGGGTGCATCGCAACTTGTTTTCTTAAGTTGCTCCTGCACTGGAGTATTAATATGGTTGGTGCAAGTCATGTCGCAACTTTTAAGATTCGTATCTCTTAATAATAAGAGTTGCTCTGCACTGGAGTATTAATATGGTTGGTGCAAGTCATGTCGCAACTTTTAACATCGTTTTTTTTAAGGATTTGGATGAATTTTAGAGTAGTTCAAGATGTTTTTGTAGCGGAATTCATTAGTTGGGATGTTCTAGTTGCTCTTTTCCTTAAGTAAGTAGAGAAAGAAAGATGCTCGGGTGCATCGCAACTTGTTTTCTTAAGTTGCTCCTGCACTGGAGTATTAATATGGTTGGTGCAAGTCATGTCGCAACTTTTAAAATCGTTATTTTTAAGATTTGGATGAATTTTAGAGTAGTTCAAGATGTTTTTGTAGCGGAATTCTTTAGTCGGGATGTTCTAGTTGCTCTTTTCCTTAAGTAAGTAGAGAAAGAAAGATGCTCGGGTGCATCGCAACTTGTTTTCTTAAGTTGCTCCTGCACTGGAGTATTAATATGGTTGGTGCAAGTCATGTCGCAACTTTTAAAATCGTTTTTTTAAGGATTTGGATGAATTTTAGAGTAGTTCAAGATGTTTTTGTAGCGGAATTCTTTAGTCGGGATGTTCTAGTTGCTCTTTTCCTTAAGTAAGTAGAGAAAGAAAGATGCTCGGGTGCATCGCAACTTGTTTTCTTAAGTTGCTCCTGCACTGGAGTATTAATATGGTTGGTGCAAGTCATGTCGCAACTTTTAAAATCGTTTTTTTAAGGAATTGGATGAATTTTAGAGTAGTTCAAGATGTTTTTGTAGCGGAATTCTTTAGTCGGGATGTTCTAGTTGCTCTTTTCCTTAAGTAAGTAGAGAAAGAAAGATGCTCGGGTGCATCGCAACTTGTTTTCTTAAGTTGCTCCTGCACTGGAGTATTAATATGGTTGGTGCAAGTCATGTCGCAACTTTTAAGATTCGTATCTCTTCATAACAAGAGTTGCTCCTGCACTGGAGTATTAATATGGTTGGTGCAAGTCATGTCGCAACTTTTCAAATTGGTTTTTTAAGGATTTGGATGAATTTTAGAGTAGTTCAAGATGTTTTTGTAGCGGAATTCTTTAGTCGGGATGTTCTAGTTGCTCTTTTCCTTAAGTAAGTAGAGAAAGAAAGATGCTCGGGTGCATCGCAACTTGTTTTCTTAAGTTGCTCCTGCACTGGAGTATTAATATGGTTGGTGCAAGTCATGTCGCAACTTTTAAAATCGTTTTTTTAAGGATTTGGATGAATTTTAGAGTAGTTCAAGATGTTTTTGTAGCGGAATTCTTTAGTCGGGATGTTCTAGTTGCTCTTTTCCTTAAGTAAGTAGAGAAAGAAAGATGCTCGGGTGCATCGCAACTTGTTTTCTTAAGTTGCTCCTGCACTGGAGTATTAATATGGTTGGTGCAAGTCATGTCGCAACTTTTAAAATCGTTTTTTTAAGGAATTGGATGAATTTTAGAGTAGTTCAAGATGTTTTTGTAGCGGAATTCTTTAGTCGGGATGTTCTAGTTGCTCTTTTCCTTAAGTAAGTAGAGAAAGAAAGATGCTCGGGTGCATCGCAACTTGTTTTCTTAAGTTGCTCCTGCACTGGAGTATTAATATGGTTGGTGCAAGTCATGTCGCAACTTTTAAAATCGTTTTTTTAAGGATTTGGATGAATTTTAGAGTAGTTCAAGATGTTTTTGTAGCGGAATTCTTTAGTCGGGATGTTCTAGTTGCTCTTTTCCTTAAGTAAGTAGAGAAAGAAAGATGCTCGGGTGCATCGCAACTTGTTTTCTTAAGTTGCTCCTGCACTGGAGTATTAATATGGTTGGTGCAAGTCATGTCGCAACTTTTAAAATCGTTTTTTTAAGGATTTGGATGAATTTTAGAGTAGTTCAAGATGTTTTTGTAGCGGTATTCTTTAGTCGGGTTGTTCTAGTTGCTCTTTTCCTTAAGTAAGTAGAGAAAGAAAGATGCTAGGGTGCATCGCAAATAGATTTCTTAAGTTGCTCCTGCACTGGAGTATTAATATGGTTGGTGCAAGTCATGTCGCAACTTTTAAGATTCGTAACTCTTCACATTAAGAGTTGCTCTTGCACTGGAGTATTAATATGGTTGGTGCAAGTCATGTCGCAACTTTTAAGATTCGTATCTCTTCATAATAAGAGTTGCTCTTGCACTGGAGTATTAATATGGTTGGTGCAAGTCATGTCGCAACTTTTAAAATCGTTTTTTTAAGGATTTGGATGAATTTTAGAGTAGTTCAAGATGTTTTTGTAGCGGAATTCTTTAGTCGGGATGTTCTAGTTGCTCTTTTCCTTAAGTAAGTAGAGAAAGAAAGATGCTCGGGTGCATCGCAACTTGTTTTCTTAAGTTGCTCCTGCACTGGAGTATTAATATGGTTGGTGCAAGTCATGTCGCAACTTTTAAGATTCGTATCTCTTCACATTAAGAGTTGCTCTTGCACTGGAGTATTAATATGGTTGGTGCAAGTCATGTCGCAACTTTTAAGATTCGTATCTCTTCATAATAAGAGTTGCTCCTGCACTGGAGTATTAATATGGTTGGTGCAAGTCATGTCGCAACTTTTAAGATTCGTATCTCTTCACATTAAGAGTTGCTCCTGCACTGGAGTATTAATATGGTTGGTGCAAGTCATGTCGCAACTTTTAAAATCGTATTTTTAAGGAGTTGGAAGAATGTGGGGGAAGGGTAGAAGATGTTTTTGTAGCGGAATTCTTTAGTCGGGATGTTCTAGTTGCTCTTTTCCTTAAGTAAGTAGAGAAAGAAAGATGCTCGGGTGCATCGCAACTTGTTTTCTTAAGTTGCTCCTGCACTGGAGTATTAATATGGTTGGTGCAAGTCATGTCGCAACTTTTAAGATTCGTATCTCTTCACATTAAGAGTTGCTCCTGCACTGGAGTATTAATATGGTTGGTGCAAGTCATGTCGCAACTTTTAAAATCGTTTTTTTAAGGATTTGGATGAATTTTAGAGTAGTTCAAGATGTTTTTGTAGCGGAATTCTTTAGTCGGGATGTTCTAGTTGCTCTTTTCCTTAAGTAAGTAGAGAAAGAAAGATGCTCGGGTGCATCGCAACTTGTTTTCTTAAGTTGCTCCTGCACTGGAGTATTAATATGGTTGGTGCAAGTCATGTCGCAACTTTTAAAATCGTTTTTTTAAGGATTTGGATGAATTTTAGAGTAGTTCAAGATGTTTTTGTAGCGGAATTCTTTAGTCGGGATGTTCTAGTTGCTCTTTTCCTTAGTTAGTAGAGAAAGAAAGATGCTCGGGTGCATCGCAACTTGTTTTCTTAAGTTGCTCTTGCACTGGAGTATTAATATGGTTGGTGCAAGTCATGTCGCAACTTTTAAAATCGTTTTTTTAAGGATTTGGATGAATTTTAGAGTAGTTCAAGATGTTTTTGTAGCGGAATTCTTTAGTCGGGATGTTCTAGTTGCTCTTTTCCTTAAGTAAGTAGAGAAAGAAAGATGCTCGGGTGCATCGCAACTTGTTTTCTTAAGTTGCTCCTGCACTGGAGTATTAATATGGTTGGTGCAAGTCATGTCGCAACTTTTAAGATTCGTATCTCTTCACATTAAGAGTTGCTCTTGCACTGGAGTATTAATATGGTTGGTGCAAGTCATGTCGCAACTTTTAAGATTCGTATCTCTTCACATTAAGAGTTGCTCCTGCACTGGAGTATTAATATGGTTGGTGCAAGTCATGTCGCAACTTTTAAAATCGTTTTTTTAAGGATTTGGATGAATTTTAGAGTAGTTCAAGATGTTTTTGTAGCGGAATTCTTTAGTCGGGATGTTCTAGTTGCTCTTTTCCTTAAGTAAGTAGAGAAAGAAAGATGCTCGGGTGCATCGCAACTTGTTTTCTTAAGTTGCTCCTGCACTGGAGTATTAATATGGTTGGTGCAAGTCATGTCGCAACTTTTAAGATTCGTATCTCTTCACATTAAGAGTTGCTCCTGCACTGGAGTATTAATATGGTTGGTGCAAGTCATGTCGCAACTTTTAAAATCGTTTTTTTAAGGATTTGGATGAATTTTAGAGTAGTTCAAGATGTTTTTGTAGCGGAATTCTTTAGTCGGGATGTTCTAGTTGCTCTTTTCCTTAAGTAAGTAGAGAAAGAAAGATGCTCGGGTGCATCGCAACTTGTTTTCTTAAGTTGCTCTTGCACTGGAGTATTAATATGGTTGGTGCAAGTCATGTCGCAACTTTTAAGATTCGTATCTCTTCACATTAAGAGTTGCTCCTGCACTGGAGTATTAATATGGTTGATGCAAGTCATGTCGCAACTTTTAAAATCGTTTTTTTAAGGATTTGGATGAATTTTAGAGTAGTTCAAGATGTTTTTGTAGCGGAATTCTTTAGTCGGGATGTTCTAGTTGCTCTTTTCCTTAAGTAAGTAGAGAAAGAAAGATGCTCGGGTGCATCGCAACTTGTTTTCTTAAGTTGCTCTTGCACTGGAGTATTAATATGGTTGGTGCAAGTCATGTCGCAACTTTTAAAATCGTTTTTTTAAGGATTTGGATGAATTTTAGAGTAGTACAAGATGTTTTTGTAGCGGAATTCTTTAGTCGGGATGTTCTAGTTGCTCTTTTCCTTAAGTTAGTAGAGAAAGAAAGATGCTCGGGTGCATCGCAACTTGTTTTCTTAAGTTGCTCCTGCACTGGAGTATTAATATGGTTGGTGCAAGTCATGTCGCAACTTTTAAAATCGTTTTTTTAAGGATTTGGATGAATTTTAGAGTAGTACAAGATGTTTTTGTAGCGGAATTCTTTAGTCGGGATGTTCTAGTTGCTCTTTTCCTTAAGTAAGTAGAGAAAGAAAGATGCTCGGGTGCATCGCAACTTGTTTTCTTAAGTTGCTACTGCACTGGAGTATTAATATGGTTGGTGCAAGTCATGTCGCAACTTTTAAAATCGTTTTTTTAAGGATTTGGATGAATTTTAGAGTAGTTCAAGATGTTTTTGTAGCGGAATTCTTTAGTCGGGATGTTCTAGTGGTCTTTTCCTTAAGTAAGTAGAGAAAGAAAGATGCTCGGGTGCATCGCAACTTGTTTTCTTAAGTTGCTCCTGCACTGGAGTATTAATATGGTTGGTGCAAGTCATGTCGCAACTTTTAAGATTCGTATCTCTTAATAATAAGAGTTGCTCCTGCACTGGAGTATTAATATGGTTGGTGCAAGTCATGTCGCAACTTTTAAAATCGTTTTTTTAAGGAATTGGATGAATTTTAGAGTAGTTCAAGATGTTTTTGTAGCGGAATTCTTTAGTTGGGATGTTCTAGTTGCTCTTTTCCTTAAGTAAGTAGAGAAAGAAAGATGCTCGGGTGCATCGCAACTTGTTTTCTTAAGTTGCTCCTGCACTGGAGTATTAATATGGTTGGTGCAAGTCATGTCGCAACTTTTAAAATCGTTTTTTTAAGGATTTGGATGAATTTTAGAGTAGTTCAAGATGTTTTTGTAGCGGAATTCTTTAGTCGGGATGTTCTAGTTGCTCTTTTCCTTAAGTAAGTAGAGAAAGAAAGATGCTCGGGTGCATCGCAACTTGTTTTCTTAAGTTGCTCCTGCACTGGAGTATTAATATGGTTGGTGCAAGTCATGTCGCAACTTTTAAAATCGTTTTTTTAAGGATTTGGATGAATTTTAGAGTAGTTCAAGATGTTTTTGTAGCGGAATTCTTTAGTCGGGATGTTCTAGTTGCTCTTTTCCTTAAGTAAGTAGAGAAAGAAAGATGCTCGGGTGCATCGCAACTTGTTTTCTTAAGTTGCTCCTGCACTGGAGTATTAATATGGTTGGTGCAAGTCATGTCGCAACTTTTAAAATCGTTTTTTTAAGGATTTGGATGAATTTTAGAGTAGTTCAAGATGTTTTTGTAGCGGAATTCTTTAGTCGGGATGTTCTAGTTGCTCTTTTCCTTAAGTAAGTAGAGAAAGAAAGATGCTCGGGTGCATCGCAACTTGTTTTCTTAAGTTGCTCTTGCACTGGAGTATTAATATGGTTGGTGCAAGTCATGTCGCAACTTTTAAAATCGTTTTTTAAGGATTTGGATGAATTTTAGAGTAGTACAAGATGTTTTTGTAGCGGAATTCTTTAGTCGGGATGTTCTAGTTGCTCTTTTCCTTAAGTAAGTAGAGAAAGAAAGATGCTCGGGTGCATCGCAACTTGTTTTCTTAAGTTGCTCCTGCACTGGAGTATTAATATGGTTGGTGCAAGTCATGTCGCAACTTTTAAAATCGTTTTTTTAAGGATTTGGATGAATTTTAGAGTAGTACAAGATGTTTTTGTAGCGGAATTCTTTAGTCGGGATGTTCTAGTTGCTCTTTTCCTTAAGTAAGTAGAGAAAGAAAGATGCTCGGGTGCATCGCAACTTGTTTTCTTAAGTTGCTACTGCACTGGAGTATTAATATGGTTGGTGCAAGTCATGTCGCAACTTTTAAAATCGTTTTTTTAAGGATTTGGATGAATTTTAGAGTAGTTCAAGATGTTTTTGTAGCGGAATTCTTAGTCGGGATGTTCTAGTTGCTCTTTTCCTTAAGTAAGTAGAGGAAGAAAGATGCTCGGGTGCATCGCAACTTGTTTGCTTAAGTTGCTCCTGCACTGGAGAATTAATATGGTTGGTGCAAGTCATGTCGCAACTTTTTAAAATCGTTTTTTTAAGGATTTGGATGAATTTTAGAGTAGTTCAAGATGTTTTTGTAGCGGAATTCTTTAGTCGGGATGTTCTAGTTGCTCTTTTCCTTAAGTAAGTAGAGAAAGAAAGATGCTCGGGTGCATCGCAACTTGTTTTCTTAAGTTGCTCCTGCACTGAAGTATTAATATGGTTGGTGCAAGTCATGTCGCAACTTTTAAAATCGTTTTTTTAAGGATTTGGATGAATTTTTAGAGTAGTTCAAGATGTTTTTTGTGGCGGAATTCTTTATCGGGATGTTCTAGTTGCTCTTTTCCTTAAGTAAGTAGAGAAAGAAAGATGCTCGGGTGCATCGCAACTTGTTTTCTTAAGTTGCTCCTGCACTGGAGTATTAATATGGTTGGTGCAAGTCATGTCGCAACTTTTAAAATCGTTTTTTTAAGGATTTGGATGAATTTTAGAGTAGTTCAAGATGTTTTTGTAGCGGAATTCTTTAGTCGGGATGTTCTAGTTGCTCTTTTCCTTAAGTAAGTAGAGAAAGAAAGATGCTCGGGTGCATCGCAACTTGTTTTCTTAAGTTGCTCCTGCACTGGAGTATTAATATGGTTGGTGCAAGTCATGTCGCAACTTTTAAAATCGGTTTTTCTAGATTACGAGAGTTTTTTCGGGAAGGTCAAAATGGTAGTGTAGCGGAATTCTTTAGTCGGGATGTTCTAGTTGCTCTTTTCCTTAAGTAAGTAGAGAAAGAAAGATGCTCGGGTGCATCGCAACTTGTTTTCTTAAGTTGCTCCTGCACTGGAGTATTAATAAGGTTGGTGCAAGTCATGTCGCAACTTTTAAAATCGTTTTTTTAAGGATTTGGATGAATTTTAGAGTAGTTCAAGATGTTTTTGTAGCGGAATTCTTTAGTCGGGATGTTCTAGTTGCTCTTTTCCTTAAGTAAGTAGAGAAAGAAAGATGCTCGGGTGCATCGCAACTTGTTTTCTTAAGTTGCTCCTGCACTGGAGTATTAATATGGTTGGTGCAAGTCATGTCGCAACTTTTAAGATTCGTATCTCTTCATAACAAGAGTTGCTCCTGCACTGGAGTATTAATATGGTTGGTGCAAGTCATGTCGCAACTTTTAAGATTCGTATCTCTTCACATTAAGAGTTGCTCTTGCACTGGAGTATTAATATGGTTGGTGCAAGTCATGTCGCAACTTTTAAAATCGTTTTTTTAAGGATTTGGATGAATTTTAGAGTAGTTCAAGATGTTTTTGTAGCGGAATTCTTTAGTCGGGATGTTCTAGTTGCTCTTTTCCTTAAGTAAGTAGAGAAAGAAAGATGCTCGGGTGCATCGCAACTTGTTTTCTTAAGTTGCTCCTGCACTGGAGTATTAATATGGTTGGTGCAAGTCATGTCGCAACTTTTAAAATCGTTTTTTTAAGGATTTGGATGAATTTTAGAGTAGTTCAAGATGTTTTTGTAGCGGAATTCTTTAGTCGGGATGTTCTAGTTGCTCTTTTCCTTAAGTAAGTAGAGAAAGAAAGATGCTCGGGTGCATCGCAACGTGTTTTCTTAAGTTGCTCCTGCACTGGAGTATTAATATGGTTGGTGCAAGTCATGTCGCAACTTTTAAGATTCGTATCTCTTCACATTAAGAGTTGCTCTTGCACTGGAGTATTAATATGGTTGGTGCAAGTCATGTCGCAACTTTTAAGATTCGTATCTCTTCACATTAAGAGTTGCTCTTGCACTGGAGTATTAATATGGTTGGTGCAAGTCATGTCGCAACTTTTAAGATTCGTATCTCTTCATAATAAGAGTTGCTCTTGCACTGGAGTATTAATATGGTTGGTGCAAGTCATGTCGCAACTTTTAAAATCGTTTTTTTAAGGATTTGGATGAATTTTAGAGTAGTTCAAGATGTTTTTGTAGCGGAATTCTTTAGTCGGGATGTTCTAGTTGCTCTTTTCCTTAAGTAAGTAGAGAAAGAAAGATGCTCGGGTGCATCGCAACTTGTTTTCTTAAGTTGCTCCTGCACTGGAGTATTAATATGGTTGGTGCAAGTCATGTCGCAACTTTTAAGATTCGTATCTCTTCACATTAAGAGTTGCTCTTGCACTGGAGTATTAATATGGTTGGTGCAAGTCATGTCGCAACTTTTAAGATTCGTATCTCTTCACATTAAGAGTTGCTCTTGCACTGGAGTATTAATATGGTTGGTGCAAGTCATGTCGCAACTTTTAAGATTCGTATCTCTTCATAATAAGAGTTGCTCTTGCACTGGAGTATTAATATGGTTGGTGCAAGTCATGTCGCAACTTTTAAAAATCGTTTTTTTTAAGGATTTGGATGAATTTTTAGAGTAGTTCAAGATGTTTTTGTAGCGGAATTCTTTAGTCGGGATGTTCTAGTTGCTCTTTTCCTTAAGTAAGTAGAGAAAGAAAGATGCTGGGTGCATCGCAACTTGTTTTCCTTAAGTTGCTCCTGCACTGGAGTATTAATATGGTTGGTGCAAGTCATGTCGCAACTTTTAAAATTGGTTTTTTAGGATTTGGATGAATTTTAGAGTAGTTCAAGATGTTTTTGTAGCGGAATTCTTTAGTCGGGATGTTCTAGTTGCTCTTTTCCTTAAGTAAGTAGAGAAAGAAAGATGCTCGGGTGCATCGCAACTTGTTTTCTTAAGTTGCTCCTGCACTGGAGTATTAATATGGTTGGTGCAAGTCATGTCGCAACTTTTAAGATTCGTATCTCTTCACATTAAGAGTTGCTCTTGCACTGGAGTATTAATATGGTTGGTGCAAGTCATGTCGCAACTTTTAAGATTCGTATCTCTTCATAATAAGAGTTGCTCCTGCACTGGAGTATTAATATGGTTGGTGCAAGTCATGTCGCAACTTTTAAAATCGTTTTTTTAAGGATTTGGATGAATTTTAGAGTAGTTCAAGATGTTTTTGTAGCGGAATTCTTTAGTCGGGATGTTCTAGTTGCTCTTTTCCTTAAGTAAGTAGAGAAAGAAAGATGCTCGGGTGCATCGCAACTTGTTTTCTTAAGTTGCTCCTGCACTGGAGTATTAATATGGTTGGTGCAAGTCATGTCGCAACTTTTAAGATTCGTATCTCTTCACATTAAGAGTTGCTCTTGCACTGGAGTATTAATATGGTTGGTGCAAGTCATGTCGCAACTTTTAAGATTCGTATCTCTTCACATTAAGAGTTGCTCCTGCACTGGAGTATTAATATGGTTGGTGCAAGTCATGTCGCAACTTTTAAAATCGTTTTTTTAAGGATTTGGATGAATTTTAGAGTAGTTCAAGATGTTTTTGTAGCGGAATTCTTTAGTCGGGATGTTCTAGTTGCTCTTTTCCTTAAGTAAGTAGAGAAAGAAAGATGCTCGGGTGCATCGCAACTTGTTTTCTTAAGTTGCTCCTGCACTGGAGTATTAATATGGTTGGTGCAAGTCATTTGTCGGCAACTTTTAAGATTCGTATCTCTTCACATTAAGAGTTGCTCCTGCACTGGAGTATTAATATGGTTGCCGTGCAAGTCATGTCGCAAACTTTTAAAATCGTTTTTTTTTAAGGATTTGGATGAATTTTAGAGTAGTTCAAGATGTTTTTGTAGCGGAATTCTTTAGTCGGGATGTTCTAGTTGCTCTTTTCCTTAAGTAAGTATGAGAAAGAAAGATCTGCTTCGGGTGCATCGCAAACACTTGTTTTTCTTAAGTTGCCTCTTGCACCTGGAGTATTAATATGGTCTGGTGCAAGTCATGTCGCAACTTTTAAGATTCGTATCTCTTCACATTTAAGAGTTGCTCCTGCAACTGGAGTATTAATATGGTTGATGTCAAGTCATATGTCGCAACTTTTAAAATCGTTTCTTTTTGTTTTTAAGGATTTGGATGAATTTTAGAGTAAGTTCAAGATGTTTTTTGTAGCGGAATTCTTTAGTGGATGTTCCTAAGTTGCTCTTTATTCCTTAAGTAAGTAGAGAAAGAAAGATTGCTCGGGGTGCATCGCCGCAACTTTGTTTTTTTTTTCTTTAAGTTGCTTCTTGCACTGGAGTATTAATATAGGTTGGTGCATGTCATGTCGCAACTTTTAAAAATCGTTTTTTTAAGGATTTGCATGAATTTTAGAGTAGTACAAGATGTTTTTGTAGGCGGAATATCTTTAGTCGGGATGTTTCTAGTTGCTCTTTTCCTTACAAGTTAGTAGAGAAAGAAAAGATTTGCTCGGGTGCAATCGCAACTTGTTTTCTTAAGTCTGCTCATGTCACTGGGGTATTAATATTGTTGGTGCAAGTCATGTCGCAACTTTTAAAAATCGTTTTTTTAAGGATTTGGATGAATTTTAGAGTAGTACAAGATGTTTTTGTAGCGGAATTCTTTAGTTCGGGATGTTCTAGTTGCCTCTTTTCCCCTTAAGTAAAGTAGAGAAAGAAAAGATGCTCGGGTGCATCGCAAACTGTTTTTCTTAAGTTGCTACTGCACTGGGAGTATTAATATGGTTGGTGCAAGTCATGTCGCAACTTTTAAAATCGTTTTTTGTAAGGATTCTGGATGAATTTTTAGAGTAGTTCAAGATGTTTTGTTTGTAGCGGAATTCTTTAGGTCGTGGATGTTCTAGTTGCTCTTTTCCGTTAAGTAAGACTAGAGACAAGAAAGATGCTCGGGTTTCTCAGCAGGTGCATTCGCAACTTGTTTTCTTAATGTTGCTCCTGCCACTGGAGTATTAATATGGTTGGTGCAAGTCATGTTCGCAAACTTTTAAGATTCGTATCTCTTCATAATAAGAGTTGCTACTGCACTGGAGTATTAATATGGTTGGTGACAAGTCATTGTCGCAACTTTTAAAATCGTTTTTTTAAGGAATTGGGATGAATTTTAGAGTAGTTCAAGATTGTTTTTGTAGCGGAATTCTTTAGTCGGGATGTTCTAGTGACTCTTTTCCTTAAGTAAGTAGAGAAAGAAAGATGCTCGGGGTGCATCGCAACTTGTTTGTCTTCTTAAGTGGCTCCTGCACTGGAGTATTTAATATGGTTGAGTTGCAAGTCATGTCGCAAACTTTTAAAATGGTTTTTTTAAGGATTGGGATGAATTTTAGAGTAGTTCAAGATGTTTTTAGTAGAGGAATTCTTTAGTTGGGATGTTCTAGTATTGCTCTTTTCCTTAAGTAAGTTAGAAGAAAGAAAGATGCTCTGGTGCATCGCAACTTGTTTTCTTAAGTTGCTTCCTGCACTGGAGTATTAATAGGTTGGTGCAAGTCATGTCGCCACTCTTAAAATTCGTTTTTTTTTTTAAGGATTTGGATGAAATTTTAGAGTATTTCAAGATTGTTTTTGAAGCGGAATTCATTAGACGGGATGGTCTAGTTGCTTTTTTCCTTTAAGTAAGTAGAGAAAGAAAGATGCTCGGGGTGCCATCGCAAATTGTTTTCTTAAAGTGCTCCTGCACTGGGAGTATTAAATATGGTTGGTTGTGCAAGTCATGTCGGCAACTTTTAGGAGATTCGTATCTCTTCATAATCATATAAAGAGTTGCTCTGCACTGGAGTATTTAATATGGTTGGTGCAATGTCATGTCGCAACTTTTAAGATGCGTTTATCTCTTCCACATTAAGAGTTGCTCTTCTTGCATGGAGTATATATGGTCGGGAAGGTCTGGTTGCAATCTTGTCGAAACTTTTAAGATTCGTCGAGATTAACATTAAGAGTTGTCTCTGCACTGGGTGGAGTATTAATATCCGGTTGGTGCAAGTCACTTGTCGCAACACATTTTAAGATTGACAACATAACTCACTCTGCATAATAAGAGTTGCTCTTGCACTGGAGTATTAATATTGGGTTGGTTGCAAAGTCATTGTCGGACAACTGTTTTAAAATCGTTTTTTTAAGGAGTTGGATGAATTTAAAAGTAGTTCAAGATGTTTTTGTAGCGGAATTCTTTAGTCGGGGATGTTTCTAGTTGGCTCTTTTCTTTAAGTAAGTAGAGAAAGAAAGATGCCTGGGTGCATCGCAACTTGTTTTCTATAAGTCTGCTCCTGCACTGGTTGAGTATTAATATGGTTGGTGCAAGTCATGTCGGCAAAAAACTTTTAAAATCGTTTTTTTAAGGATTTGGATGAATTTTTAGAGTCAGTTTCAGATGTTTTTGTAGCGGGAATTTCTTTTAGTCGGGATGTTCTAGTTGCTCTTTTCCTTAAGTAAGTTAGAGAAAGGAAAGATGCTCGGGGTCATCGCAACTTGTTTTTCTTAAGTTGCTCCTGCCCTGGAGTATTAATATGGTTGGTGCCAATAAGGTCGCAACTTTTTAAGATTCGTATCTCTTCACATTAAGAGTTGCTCTTGCACTGGAGTATTAATATGGTTGGTGCAAGTCATGTCGCAACTTTTAAGATTCGTATCTCTTCATAATAAGAGTTGCTCCTGCACTGGAGTATTAATATGGTTGGTGCAAGTCATGTCGCAACTTTTAAAATCGTTTTTTTAAGGATTTGGATGAATTTTAGAGTAGTTCAAGATGTTTTTGTAGCGGAATTCTTTAGTCGGGATGTTCTAGTTGCTCTTTTCCTTAAGTAAGTAGAGAAAGAAAGATGCTCGGGTGCATCGCAACTTGTTTTCTTAAGTTGCTCCTGCACTGGAGTATTAATATGGTTGGTGCAAGTCATGTCGCAACTTTTAAAATCGTTTTTTTAAGGATTTGGATGAATTTTAGAGTAGTTCAAGATGTTTTTGTAGCGGAATTCTTTAGTCGGGATGTTCTAGTTGCTCTTTTCCTTAAGTAAGTAGAGAAAGAAAGATGCTCGGGTGCATCGCAACTTGTTTTCTTAAGTTGCTCCTGCACTGGAGTATTAATATGGTTGGTGCAAGTCATGTCGCAACTTTTAAAATCGTTTTTAAAGGATTTGGATGAATTTTAGAGTAGTTCAAGATGTTTTTGTAGCGGAATTCTTTAGTCGGGATGTTCTAGTTGCTCTTTTCCTTAAGTAAGTAGAGAAAGAAAGATGCTCGGGTGCATCGCAACTTGTTTTCTTAAGTTGCTCCTGCACTGGAGTATTAATATGGTTGGTGCAAGTCATGTCGCAACTTTTAAAATTCGTATTTTTAAGAGTTGCTCTTGCACTGAGTATTATGAATTTTAGAGTAGAAGTTTTTGTCGCAATTCTTAAGATGTCTAGTATGCTCTTTTCAAGTAAGTAGAGAAAGAAAGATGCTCGGGTGCATCGCAACTTGTTTTCTTAAGTTGCTCCTGCACTGGAGTATTAATATGGTTGGTGCAAGTCATGTCGCAACTTTTAAAATCGTTTTTTTAAGGATTTGGATGAATTTTAGAGTAGTTCAAGATGTTTTTGTAGCGGAATTCTTTAGTCGGGATGTTCTAGTTGCTCTTTTCCTTAAGTAAGTAGAGAAAGAAAGATGCTCGGGTGCATCGCAACTTGTTTTCTTAAGTTGCTCCTGCACTGGAGTATTAATATGGTTGGTGCAAGTCATGTCGCAACTTTTAAGATTCGTATCTCTTCATAATAAGAGTTGCTCCTGCACTGGAGTATTAATATGGTTGGTGCAAGTCATGTCGCAACTTTTAAAATCGTTTTTTTAAGGATTTGGATGAATTTTAGAGTAGTTCAAGATGTTTTTGTAGCGGAATTCTTTAGTCGGGATGTTCTAGTTGCTCTTTTCCTTAAGTAAGTAGAGAAAGAAAGATGCTCGGGTGCATCGCAACTTGTTTTCTTAAGTTGCTCCTGCACTGGAGTATTAATATGGTTGGTGCAAGTCATGTCGCAACTTTTAAGATTCGTATCTCTTCATATCTAGAGTTGCTCCTGCACTGGAGTATTAATATGGTTGGTGCAAGTCATGTCGCAACTTTTAAAATCGTTTTTTTAAGGATTTGGATGAATTTTAGAGTAGTTCAAGATGTTTTTGTAGCGGAATTCTTTAGTCGGGATGTTCTAGTTGCTCTTTTCCTTAAGTAAGTAGAGAAAGAAAGATGCTCGGGTGCATCGCAACTTGTTTTCTTAAGTTGCTCTTGCACTGGAGTATTAATATGGTTGGTGCAAGTCATGTCGCAACTTTTAAAATCGTTTTTTTAAGGATTTGGATGAATTTTAGAGTAGGTCAAGATGTTTTTGTAGCGGAATTCTTTAGTCGGGATGTTCTAGATGGCTCTTTTCCTTAAGTAAGTAGAGAAAGGAAAGATGCTCGGGTGCATCGCAACTTGTTTTTCTTAAGTTGCTCCTGCACTGGAGTATTAAATCTGGTTGGTGCAAGTCATGTC